>OZ024808.1:5619283-6219283 GCA_964017045.1 Omphiscola glabra
GTTTCTAAGTTTAAGAAATAAAAAAAGTATGCAATTATTTGTATTAAATGACTTCATTTAGCAGAGTGTGGCCCTCATGACAAACACAAATGTGGCCCATATGGCTCTCGGGGGCCCCTCAGTTTCACATGCCTGGTCTATGCCATGCATAGAAATATTAATCTCAAATAAGTAGCCCCCCCCCCCCACGCCGTTTAATAAAACTGTTTGCTCAAGTGTAAAAGACATATATCCCAGAAAGACTTTCACCGGAAGTAAACATGTGCGGTTATAACCTTGACCAAGTTTCTATCAAGTTAAAATTTTCAATTTTTTTTATTTTTCGGTTAAAAAAATATATTTAACAGGAGAAATCTAAGAAATGTTATGCAAAGAGGAATGTGAGGGAGAAATCAAATAAAACATCTTTTACTTCATAAAATCTCTAAAAACTGTTCGTTTCTGTGCCCCTATTCTCATACAGTCATGTAGTCATCCAGTCATGTAGTCATCCAGTCATGTTTATACAGTCATGTAGTCATCATTTATAACTAATTGACCATCTGAGCCGTGGGGGAAAAGGGGGGGGGGGCGATATGTGTGTTACAAGAAATCTTGCACGACATTGATGATCAAAATAAAACAACAAGGGACATTTGATACATTCTAGTGTCATGTGGTCACAAGGGACATTTGATACTTTCTATTGTCATGTGGTCACAAGGGACACTTGATACATTCTAGTGTCATGTGGTAACAAGGGACATTTGATACATTCTATTGTCATGTGGTAACAAGGGACATTTGATACATTCTATTGTCATGTGGTCACAAGGGACATTGTAACATTATGAAAAATGCCAATGTATTGAGGAAGGAGACACTTCATAATACCATTGCCATTGTGGTTTATTTTGTTACATTTGTTTGAAGGGACATTGTATAAACAATTAAAATATAATGTAGCGTTATAGGTGGAGAGGAAGAGTTTCAGAGACATTACAACATCTTTGAATGGGGGTGGGGGGGGGGTTTAGACACAAGAGACACAGACATAAAGAGAAATAAACTAGGTGTACTCACGATTTCATGGCGTCATGGAGCTGGTCCTGAAGGGTCTGGAGTCGGACCTCAAGTTTATTCTTTTCTTTGTTTGTCTCTTCTATCAACCTCCTGGCCTCCTCTAACTCTGTCTCGTACATCTTCTTAATGGCACTCGTCTCCTTGCCCCAGTTGCTCTAGGTGAGGTACAAGATCATGGTCAGTGCACAAAGTCAGAGTCAGTGAGGACATGGTCAGTGAAAGAAAATGGTCAGTGAGAGGCCATGGTCAGTGAGAAGACATAGTCAGTGACAGGACATGGTCAGTGAGATGACATGGTCAGTGAGAGGACATGCTCAATGACAGGACATGGTCAGACAAAGGACATGGTAACTGAAGGACATGGTCAATGAGAGGACACGGTCAATAAGAGAACATGGTCAATTAGAGGCCATGGTCAGAGAGAGGACAAGGTTAGTGAGAGGACATGGTCAGTGAGAGGCAATGGTCAGTGAGGGGCCATGGTCAGTGAAAGGCCATGGTCAGTGAGAGGCCATGGTCAGTGTGAGGCCTTGGTCAGTGAGATGAAATGGTTAATGAGAGGACATGGTTAATGAGAGGACATGGTCAATGAGAGGACATTGTCAATGAGAGGACATGGTCAATGAGAGGACATGGTCAGTGAGAGAACAGAGAAAGTGAGAGGCCATGGTCAGTGAGTTGTAATTTTTTTAGCTAAAGGTCAGGGAGACGGCATTTATACAAGCTCATGTCAGTGAGAGGACATTTTGAGAGGGTCATGGTTAGTTACAGGTCATTTTAAGAAGGTCATGATCAGTAAGTTGCTTTTAACGGCGATTTGAAGAAATGATTTTTTTTTTTTTAAAGATTTGATATTTATTTAAAAACATTGTTTCATTTTATGGATTAATTTGATTTATTCTTTCAATTAATTTCCATCTATTTCTTTCTTATCGTTTACCTAGCCATTATTCACCACAACAAAAGGGAGACATCGACCATTGTGCAAATTTTGTCATTCATACACATGTATCCATAAATTGCATGCATTCTGGTCGAATGATTAAATCCATGACTCAACATCAAAGCAATGATTAAGGGCTTCTTTCACGCTTGTGAATGATCCATCCTGAATTCTGTATTTAAAATCACTCCATCATTTCAATGAGACATAAAAGCCAAAGGTTCAATCTAGGAGATCTCGCTTCAATTGTCTACGATTGCGTCGATAGCTACATGCGCAGTAACCGCTCTGATTTCCACCCATTCGTCTTTCATTTGTTTGTATGGATGTATGATCTCAACCGTTGTAACATGGTGTGTCCTATGCAGTGGCCCATGCATCAGCCACATGTAGGAGCAGTATATAGGAGCGATGTGGACGAATAATATGTGGCATCCACCTTTAGGTAACCCAAACTATTCATATTTAAAAGTCTATGTGTGAGTACTAAATGGAATTCGCCTGTAGTAGTCCGTAATAGGAGCCATATTTAAAAACATTTCTTAACAGCTTTATGAAAGAGTCAAAATATGAAGCCCTATGTAAGAGAAAAATGATAAACCACTTCTTGTAGCTATAGGTAAAAGCAACATGATGGACCCACTTGTTATAGCTACATGATGGCTCCACTATTAGTAGCAACATTGTGGAATCACTTTTAGTAGCAACATGATGGATCCACCTTTAGTAGCAGAATGATGGAACCACTTTTAGTAGCAAAATGATGGAACCACTTTTAGTAGCAACATTATTGCCCAACCTTTAGTAGAAACAAGATGGAACCACTTTTAGTAGCAACATGATGTATCCACTTTTAGTAGCAACATGATGGAACCACTTTTAGTAGCAACATGATGGAACCACTTTTAGTAGACACATGATGGAACCACTTTTAGCAGCAACATGATGGAACCACTTTTAGTAGCAACATGATGGTTCCACTTTTAGTAGCAACATGATGGATCCACTTTTAGTAGCAACATGGTTGAACGAATTTTAGTTTCAACGTGATGGACCAACTTGTTATATCAACATGATTGGGCCACTTTTAGTAGCAACATGATGGATCCACTTTTAGTAGCAGCATGATGAATCCACTTTTAGTAGCAACATTGTGGAACCACTTTTAGTAGCAACGTGATGGAACCACTTTTAGTAGTAACAAGATGGAACCACTTTTGGTAGCAACATGATGGATCCACTTTTAGTAGCAACTTGATGGAACCATTTTTAGTAGCAACATGATGGAACCACTTTTAGTAGCAACATGATGGAACCACTTTTAGTAGCAAAATGATGGAACCAATTTTAGTAGCAACATGATGGATCAACTTTTAGTAGCAACATGATGGATCCACTTTTAGTAGCAATATGATGGTTCCACTTTTAGTAGCAACATGATGGATCCACTTTTAGTAGCAACATGGTTGAACCAATTTTAGTTTCAACGTGATGGACCAACTTGTTATATCAACATAATTGGGCCACTTTTAGTAGCAACATGATGGATCCACTTTTAGTAGCAACATTGTGGAACCACTTTTACTTGCAACGTGATGGAACCACTTTTAGTATCAACATGATGGATCCACTTTTAGTAGCAACATGATGGCTCCACTTTTAGTAGAAACATGACGGACCATTTTTAGTAGCAACATGATGGAACCACTTTTAGTAGCAACATGATGGAACCACTTTTAGTAGCAACATGATGGATCCACTTTTAGTAGCAACATGATGGATCCAATTTTAGTAGCAACATGATGGTTTCACTTTTAGTAGCAACATGGTGGAACCACTTTTAGTTTCAACGTAATGGAATCACTTTTAGTAGCAACATGATGGATCCACATTTAGTAGCAGCATGATGGAACCACTTTTAAAAGCAACATTGTGGAACCACTTTTACTAGCAACGTGATGGAACCACATTTAGTAGCAACATGATGGATCCACTTTCAGTAGCAACATGATGTAACCAATTTTAGTAGCAGCATGATGGATCCACTTTTAGTAGCAACATGATGGATCCACTTTTAGTAGCAACATGATGGATCCACTTTTAGTAGCAACATAATGGATCCACTTTTAGTAGCATCATGATGGTTCCACTTTTAGTATCAACATGATGGATCCACTTTTAGTAGCAACATGGTGGAACCACTTTTAGTTTCAACGTGATGGAATCACTTTTAGTAACAACATGATGGATCCACTTTTAGTAGCAGCATGATGGAACCACTTTTAGTAGCAACATTGTGGAACCAATTTTACTTGCAAAGTGATGGAACCACTTTTGGTAGCAACATGATGGATCCACTTTTAGTAGCAACATGATGGAACCACTTTTAGTAGCAACATGATGGATCCACTTTTAGTAGCAACATGATGGATCCAATTTTAGTAGCAATATGATGGTTTCACTTTTAGTAGCAACATGGTGGAACTACTTTTAGTTTCAACGTAATGGAATCACTTTTAGTAGCAACATGATGGATCCACATTTAGTAGCAGCATGATGGAACCACTTTTAAAAGCAACATTGTGGAACCACTTTTACTAGCAACGTGATGGAACCACATTTAGTAGCAACATGATGGATCCACTTTCAATAGCAACATGATGTAACCAATTTTAGTAGCAACATGATGGATCCACTTTTAGTAGCAACATGATAAAACCACTTTTAGTAGCAACATGATGGAACCACTTTTAGTAGCAACATAATGAATCCACTTTTAGTAGCAACATGATGGTTCCACTTTTAGTATCAACATGATGGATCCACTTTTAGTAGCAACATGGTGGAACCACTTTTAGTTTCAATGTGATGGAATCACTTTTAGTAACAACATGATGGATCCAGTTTTAGTAGCAGCATGATGGAACCACTTTTAGTAGCAACATTGTGGAACCAATTTTACTTGCAAAGTGATGGAACCACTTTTAGTAGCAACATGATGGATCCACTTTTAGTAGCAACGTGATGGAACCACTTTTAGTAGCAACATGATGGATCCCCTTTTAGTAGCAACATGATGGGTCCACTTTCAGTAGCAACATGATGGGTCCACTTTTAGTAGCAACATGATGGGGCCACTTTTAGTAGAAACATGATGGATCCACTTTTAGTAGCAACATGATGGCTCCACTTTTAGTAGAAACGTGATGGAACCACTTTTAGTAGCAACATGATGGATCCACTTTTAGTAGCAACATGATGGAACCACTTTTAGTAGCAGCATGATGGAACCACTTTTAGTAGCAACATGATGGAACCACATTTAGTAGCAACATGATGGAACCACTTTTAGTAGAAATATGATGGAACCACTTTTAGGAGCAACATGATGGAGCCACTTTTAGCAGCAACATGATGGAACCACTTTTAGTAGCAACATGATTGAACGACTTTTAGTAGCAACATGATGGAACCACTTTTAGTAGCAACATGCTGGAGCCACTTTTAATAGCAACATGATGGATCCACTTTAGTAGCAACATGATGGAACCAATTTTAGTAGCAACATGATGGAGCCACTTTTAGCAGCAACATGATGGAACCACTTTTAGTAGCAACATGATGGATCCACTTTAGTAGCAACATGATGGAACCACTTTTAGTAGCAACATGATGGATCCACTTTAGTAGCAACATGATGGAACCACTTTTAGTAGCAACATGATGGAGCCACTTTTAGCAGCAACATGATTGAACCACTTTTAGTAGCAACATGAAGGAGCCACTTGTAAGATACATATATCAGAGAAACATAAAGGAGTCATTTGTAGGAGCCATATAAGAGCAACACAAAGAATCCACGTGTAAGAACCATATGTCAGAGAAACATGAAGGAGCCACTTGTAAGAACCATATGTCAGATAAATGTGAAGGAGCCAGTTGTAGGGCCATATGTAAAAACAACCTGAAGGGGCCCCTTGTAAGGGTCATATGTCGGATAAATACACACAAAAACATAAGTAGGGGCTACAAAGGGTATTCATCTGTAACAAATAAATCGTAGAATTCGGTATGTTTAGGCTTGGAACAAAGAAGGAATCAATCAAAAGACTTTTCGGCTAAACGCCTACTTCAGCAGACCATACAAAACAAGACACACGTATTTAAACTGAACAACTTAACTGTTACATACAGATCACAACGTAGCTCTCTCAGACTCAACAAATAGAAACAAAGGCGCACAAAGTAGGCTATTGTCGGAGTCGCATTTTATAAAACTAAATGTAATCGACATGTATTTACCAGATTAAGTAATTATATGTCACACCTAGGGACCCACCACTTTCACTAGCCACATGTCACGCCTAGGGACCCACCACATTCAGTAGTTACATGTCACATCTAGGGGTCCACCACTTTCACTAGTCACATGTCCCGCCTAGGGGCCCACCACAGTCTGGAGTTACATGTCACGCCTAGGGGCCCACCACATTCAGTAGTTACAAGTCCTGCCTTGGGGCTCACCACATTCAGTAGTTACAAGTCCTGCCTAGGGGTCCAACACATTCAGTAGTTACAAGTCCTGCCTAGGGGCCCACCACATTCAGTAGTTACAAGTCCTGCCTAGGGGTCCACCACATTCAGTAGTTACATGTCACGCCTAGGGGCTCACCACATTCAGTAGTTACATGTCACACCTAGGGGCCCACCACATTCAGTAGTTACATGTCACACCTAGGGGCCCACCACATTCAGAAGTTACAAGTCCTGCCTAGGGGCCCACCACATTCAGTAGTTACAAGTCCTGCCTAGGGGTCCACCACATTCAGTAGTTACATGTCACACCTAGGGGCCCACCACATTCAGTAGTTACATGTCCTGCCTAGGGGTCCACCACATTCAGTAATGTGCGCCTAGGGGCCCACCACATTCAGTAGTTACAAGTCCTGCCTAGGGGTCCACCACATTCAGTAGTTACAAGTCCTGCCTAGGGGTCCACCACATTCAGTAGTTACATGTCACACCTAGGGACCCAACACTTTCACTAGTCACATGTCCCGCCTAGGGGCCCACCACAGTCTGGAGTTACATGTCACGCCTAGGGGCCCACCACATTCAGTAGTTACAAGTCCTGCCTAGGGGCCCACCACATTCAGTAGTTACAAGTCCTGCCTAGGGGCCCACCACATTCAGTAGTTACAAGTCCTGCCTAGGGGTCCACCACATTCAGTAATTACATGTCACGCCTAGGGGCTCACCACATTCAGTAGTTACATGTCACACCTAGGGGCCCACCACATTCAGTAGTTACATGTCCTGCCTAGGGGTCCACCACATTCAGTAGTTACAAGTCCTGCCTAGGGGTCCACCACATTCAGTAGTTACATGTCACACCTAGGGGCCCACCACATTCAGTAGTTACAAGTCCTGCCTAGGGGCCCACCACATTCAGTAGTTACAAGTCCTGCCTAGGGGCTCACCACATTCAGTAGTTACATGTCACACCTAGGGGCCCACCACATTCAGTAGTTACATGTCACGCCTAGGGGTCCACCACATTCAGTAGTTACATGTCACACCTAGGGACCCACCCCATTCAGTAATGTGCGCCTAGGGGCCCACCACATTCAGTAGTTACAAGTCCTGCCTAGGGGTCCACCACATTCAGTAGTTACATGTCACACCTAGGGACCCACCACATTCAGTAATGTGTGCCTAGAGGCCCACCACATTCAGTAGTTACAAGTCCTGCCTAGGGGTCCACCACATTCAGTAGTTACATGTCACACCTAGGGGTCCACCACATTCAGTAGTTACATGTCACGCCTAGGGGTCCACCACATTCAGTAGTTACATGTCACACCTAGGGACCCACCACTTTCACTAGTCACATGTCCCGCCTAGGGGCTCACCACAGTCTGGAGTTACATGTCACGCCTAGGGGCCCACCACATTCAGTAGTTACAAGTCCTGCCTAGGGGCCCACCACATTCAGTAGTTACAAGTCCTGCCTAGGGGCCCACCACATTCAGTAGTTACATGTCACGCCTAGGGACCCACCACATTCAGTAATGTGCGCCTAGGGGCCCACCACATTCAGTATTTACATGTCCCGCCTTGGGGCCCACCACATTCAGTTGTTACATGTCACACCTAGGGGCCCACCTTATTCATTACTGTGCGCCTAGGGGCCCACCACATTCAGTAGTTAAATGTCCTGCCTAGGGGTCCACCACATTCAGTAGTTACATGTCCCGCCTTGGGGCCCACCACATTCAGTTGTTACATGTCACACCTAGGGGCCCACCTTATTCATTACTGTGCGCCTAGGGGCCCACCACATTCAGTAGTTAAATGTCCTGCCTAGGGGCCCACCACATTCAGTAGTTACATGTCCCGCCTAGGGCCCACCACATTCAGTTGTTACATGTCACACCTAGGGGCCCACCTTATTCATTACTGTGCGCCTAGCGGCCCACCACATTCAGTTGTTACATGTCACTTAAGTCACTTAAACTTTGTGCGCCTTTGTTTCTATACCGAGTCTGAGAGAGTGAATTTTTTTTTCATTAATAACTATAATATTTTTTTAAAATATTTTGCAGAGAACAGGCAACGGCCCTATAGCTTACTAATAGTTGTCGGCCAATAGGGATATTCGCCCACACACCCCCTCTGTCAGTGACGCCTTATCCCAGGGGCGCCTAAAGAATGGTTGCAGGACAAGTGATACAGACATAAGACAAGAAACGTTGTATCGATTTGATTATATGTAGTGTAACTAAATGTAATGTAACTATATGTAGTGTAACTATATGAATGTAATCATATGAAAGGAACTATATGAATGTATATGTTGAATGTAATTATATGAAAGTAACTATACACATGTAGCTACATGAATGTTACTATATGAATGTATCGATAAGTAATTTAACTATTTGAATGTAACTACATGAATGTAACTATATGTAATGTAAATATATATATATATATATATATATATATATGTAACTATATGAATGTTACTAGATGAATGTAATTATATGAACTTAAATATATCAATGTAATAATATGTAATGCAACTATTTGAATGTAGCTATACGAATGTAACTATTTGTATATAACAATATGAATGTATCTTTATGAATGTAACTATATGAATGTAACTATATGAATGTAACTATATGAATGTAACTATAAGAATGTAGCTACATGAATGTAACTTTATGAATGTAACTATAAAAATGTAATTATATTAATGTAACTATAGTGAATGTAATTTGATGAATGTAACTATTTGAATGTAACCAAATTTAATGTAACTATATGAATGTAATCATATGTAATGTAACAATTTGAATATAGCTATACGAATGTAACTGGATGCATGTAGCTATATAAATGCAATATATATGAGTGTAACTTTATGAATGTAGCTATATGAATGTAACTATATGAATGTAACTATATCAATGTAATTATATTAGTGTAACTATATCAATGCAACCATATGCATGGTTCTCACATTTTTTTCAAAACTAAATTCCTTACTTTTTCCCAACTTTTTCCCAACTGAAAAATGAAAATTCCTAACTATATAAAATGCGGCTTTATCGACATTACTGCGACCGATTTTCAAGCTTTTTTCATTAAAAATTTAATAGCCTAATGCCTAATGATAAAGTTTCCGAGCTTACCGCCCCCCCCCCCCCAACAAATTATATAATATTAATAGTCTATATTGATTTCCTTTGATATTTCAAGAGTCATAATCAGTTTATTGATTGTTGAAACTGTTCAATGCATATGGTTGTACAACGTCAAATTGTAAACATTCAACACCTGGATGTAATTTGTAAATCTTCAAAGTAAAAAACAGAGAAAATTGAATTAATTAATAACTTTTTAATACGTCACAACATTAAATTTAATTTCAAAAGATTTCTTATTTATTTATTAGTGGTTTTAAAACTTAAAACCAGAAAAGAATTAAAACAATAGTTTTTTTTCTTTGTTTCTTTAAAAATTATTTTGTTTTATTTTCACTTTAATTTTTATCACATATGTTGTTCGAGTTTTTCGAAATGGTTAAAAAAATTTTCCTCCTATTAATAATATCCCAAGGTTTTGCCTGATTTTCAAAATTATTCCACTTTTTTTTTCTATTGGGGGTCTGTAATTCCCAAGATCTTGGGAAATTTCCCAAGGTGTGGTAGCCTTGAATTAATTTAAATGAGATCGGCATCGGAAGAACGATTTCAACGCATGCGCAGATAAATCGAAACTAATACCGTAAAATGCAGTCGATAAATGTCCATGGAGGCATAATTGAAGCGATTCACATATTTATTTATTTGTTTAAAATGGTGAATTAAAAAATTCCCGACTATCCTGAAAATTTCCTTACTAGAATGCTCAATTTCCCGGTTTTCACGACCGGGAAAAAAATTGAAGGAAATCCCGACTATTTCCCGTTTTCCCGACTGTGTGAGGACCCTGCATATGAATGTAACTATATGAATGAAACTTTATAAATATAACTATATGAATGTTATGATAAGCATGTAGCTTCATGAAAGTAATTATATCTTAATGGAACTATATATCATAATACAGGAGCAAATGGCAGGAGATTTTTTGGTGATATTATATCACTTCCCACAAGAGAAGGATCTCCAACCCTATATCTCACTCCCCCAAAATAGATGAACCTCCCACCCTATATTTCACTCCCCAAAAGAGATGGACCATCTAACTCTATTTTTGACTTTCCACAAGAGAAGGACTTCCAACCCTATATCTCACTCCCCTAAAGAGAAAGGCCTCCATTCCTATATCTTATACCACAAGGGAAGGGCCCCTAACCATATACCTCACCCCACAAGACATGCCGCAGACTTACGGCCCTTGAATAGAATGACAGAGTACCCCGATGACTCTTAACGACCGGAAATGATACCATGAATGTTGGCCGTCCATCAAGCCCGGGGGAAATTTGGGTGGTGGGGATTGCTATGTGGGGAACACGTGAAATGATAACTGTCTCAGCTTGTGTGCAAGGTAGGGATTGCTATATGGGGAACACGTGAAATGATAACTGTGTTAGCTTGTGTGCAAGGTAGGGATTGCTATGTGGGGAACACGTGAAATGATAACTGTCTCAGCTTGTGTGCAAGGTAGGGATTGCTATGTGGGGAACACGTGAAATGATACTTGTCTTAGCTTGTGTGCAAGGTAGAGATTGCTATGTGGGGAACACGTGAAATGATAACTGTCTTAGCTTGTGTGCAAGGTAGGGAGGACAAAATGCTGCTTGGTTTGTTCATGTGTTGGGTGGTATCCCCAGATAATTCCAGAAGAGCTTACCTAAATCGATCTGCTTACATGCTTTTTTCTGCTTACATGATTCTATCTATCTGCTTACATGCTTCTACCTTCTTACATGCTTCCATCTGCTTACCCTTGTCGATCTAAATAGGTTTGAACGGTTCGATCCTAATAGCAATAAATCAAGTTCACTATTTTATGTGACGCACACATTAACTCAATTTTCTTTTTTTTTTTCCATCGGATATTTAAAAAAAAGAAGTATGTGATGGGGAAATTTGGGCTGATTTGTTTTCATCCACTTTCATCTGTAATTATTTTTACTAACATATCCAGTGTTTAGATTGCTGCAGATAGCTAACATATGCAGTGTTTAGATAGTTGCAGATAGCTAACATATGTAGTGTTTAGATTGTTACAGATAGCTACCATATGCAGTGTTTACATTGTTGCAGATAGCTAACATATGCAGTGTTTAGATTGTTGCAGATAGCTAACATATGCAGTGTTTAGATTGTTGCAGATAGCTAACATATGCAGTGTTTAGATTGTTGCAAATAGCTAACATATGCCGTGTTTAGATTATTGCAGATAGCTAACATATGCAGTGTTTAGATTGTTACAGATAGCTAACATATGCAGTGTTTAGATTGTTGCAGATAGCTAACATATGCAGTGTTTAGATTGTTGCAGATAGCTAACATATGCAGTGTTTAGATTGTTGCAGATAGCTAACATATGCAGTGTTTAGATTGTTGCAGATAGCTAACATATGCAGTGTTTAGATTGTTGCAAATAGCTAACATATGCCGTGTTTAGATTGTTGCAGATAGCTAACATATGCAGTGTTTAGATTGATACAGATAGCTAACATATGCAGTGTTTAGATAGTTGCAGATAGCTACCATATGCAGTGTTTAGATTGTTGCAGATAGCTAACATATGCAGTGTTTAGATTGTTGCAGATAGCTAACATATGCAGTGTTTAGATAGTTGCAGATAGCTACCATATGCAGTGTTTAGATTGTTGCAGATAGCTAACATATGCAGTGTTTAGATTGTTGCAGATAGCTAACATATGCAGTGTTTAGATAGTTGCAGATAGCTAAAATATGCAGTGTTTAGATTGTTGCAAATAGCTAACATATGCCGTGTTTAGATTGTTGCAAATAGCTAACATATGCAGTGTTTAGATTGTTACAGATAGTTAACATATGCAGTGTTTAGATTGTTACAGATAGCTACCATATGCAGTGTTTAGATTGTTGCATATAGCTAACATATGCAGTGTTTAGATTGTTGCAGATAGCTAACATATGAAGTGTTTAGATTGTTGCAAATAGCTAACATATGCAGTGTTTAGATTGTTGCAGATAGCTAACATATGCAGTGTTTAGATTGTTGCAAATAGCTAACATATGCAGTGTTTAGATTGTTGCAGATAGCTAACAAATGCAGTGTTTAGATTGTTGCAGCTGGCTTTTCGAGGACGAATTCCCAGGTACAACAATGTTTCAATCGATTTCCTTGCAAGTAAGGTTCAGATCTATTGGAATCGTGACGTCACTAAAACATTTTCTTGTTACGAAATTAATACTGGCTTGAAATAATTTTAAAATATTACACTTGATTTTTACCACCAGTGTAAGTTAAAAGGTCTTAGCTGAACCACCAGTGTAAGTCAAAAGGTCTTAGCTGAACAATCAGTGTAAGTCAAAAGGTCTTAGCTGACACGGAGAAGAACGTAGCTGCCCATAATGTAGAGAGTTTAAAAAGAGGGTCGGGAGGAAAATGGCCTGTATATTATTTATTTATAAATTAGGAAAAGGTGGCACAATTTTTAAGCCGTTCCACGGCGACTTTTTCTTTGGATTTGGTAGAAGGGAGAAATGTCAGTGTCCCCCTTCACTTGGAGATATCAAGAGTTAGATGAAGCTTGACATATGCACACCTTTTACAATAGGTCATGTAAACCCTAAAGTACTATGCCGTCCTAATGTTCTATGCTCACACTTTCAAACATATCTAGTCAATATCATGATAGCTCTCTTTACAGGATTCCCATGCAACAATTGCTACCCATCGAACCCCTCTATCCCATCCATGCAACAATTGCTACCCATCGAACCCCTCTATCCCATGATATATTCCTAAATCAAACATGACCCCTCTCAACCCCAAAAATGGCACCCGAGTCTCCCACTGCTTATAATAGTCTGGGGTCACACCGCCCTCTGCAACGGGGCTAAAGGATCTCCAAAATAATGTCAAGTCTGGGTGGCTGGGGTGGTTTCATGGGATCTAATATTGGCAAGGCTCTCTCTCTCAACCCCCCCTGTCCATTCTCGTTCTCTCCCCTTCACTACACCCAACTCTCTCCAGTGTGATTCATCCTCCAATAGAGCGGACATATTGTTTTTAATAATTTCAACCAAAAATGGCCGCCCAGATGTGACGGGCGCAATGGCCGCCTAGATGTGATGGGCGAAATGACCGCCTAGATGTGATGGGCGCAATGGCCTCCTAGATGTGATGGGCGCAATTGCCTCCTAGATGTGACTAGCGCAATGGCCGCCTAGATGTGATGGTCGCAATCGCCGCCTAGATATGTTGGGCGCAATGGCCACCTAGATGTGACTAGCACAATAGCCGTCTAGATATGATGGGCGCAATGGCCGCCTAGATGTGACTAGCACAATAGCCGCCTAGATGTGATGGGCGCAGTGGCCGCCTAGATGTGACTAGCACAATGGCCGCCTAGATATGATGGGCGCAATGGCCGCCTAGATGTGATGGGCGCAATGGCCGCCTAGATGTGAATAGCACAATAGGCGCCTAGATTTGATGGGAGCAATGGCCGCCTAGATGTGATGGGCACAATGGCTGCCTAGATGTGACTAGCACAATGGCCGCCTAGATGTGATGGGCGCAATGGCCGCCTAGATGTGAATAGCACAATAGCCGCCTAGATATGATGGGAGCAATGGCCGCCTAGATGTGAATAGCACAATGGCCGCCTAGATGTGATGGGCGCAATGGCCGCCTAGATGTGAATAGCACAATGGCCACCTAGATATGATGGGCACAATGGCCGCCTAGATGTGAATAGCACAATGGCCGCCTAGATGTGATGGGCGCAATGGCCGCCTAGATGTGAATAGCACAATGGCCGCCTAGATGTGAATAGCACAATAGCCGCCTAGATATGATGGGAGCAATGGCCGCCTAGACGTGACTAGCACAATGGCCGCCTAGATGTGACTAGCACAATGGCCGCCTAGATGTGACTAGCACAATGGCCGCCTAGATGTGACTAGCACAATGGCCACCTAGATATGATGGGCACAGCACATATTGTACACTCAAGATTGACTTTATTATATTTGAACTTTTCCTTGATGTCCTTGGCGGGTGTTATGAAAGTGTGGGGCGTGTTAACAGTCGACTGATGTTGTCACAGTCGAATGATGTTGTCACAGTCGAATGATGTTGTCACAGTCGGAGGATGTTGTCACAGTCGAATGATGTTGTCACAGTCGAATGATGTTGTCACAGTCGAATGATGTTGTCACAGTCGAATGATGTTGTCACAGTCGAATGATGTTGTCATAGTCGCATGATGTTGTCACAGTCGGATGATGTTGTCACAGTCGGATGATGTTGTCACAGTCACCTGTAACCTGTAATAGTCAGATGTTGTCATGGTGGATGGCTGTAACGGTCGGATGTTGTTGTCAAGGTTGGATCATGTTGCCACAGTCTAATTTTTTCACATTAGGATGTTATCACTTTATATGATCATTGGCAGATGGGAATGGATTCGTCCATAAGGTCAAAAAAGGTCAGCAAAATGGTAACATTCAGTCAGGTCCATAAGTGGCAAAATACGTTCATCGACACTCATGGCTCTCCTATAAGACATAGTAGTACTTCTTTAAGAGTCACATCGACACTGATGGTTCTCCTATAGGACATAGTAGGACTTCTTTAAGAGTCAATTTTCAGTTTACAGATTATCTCTAAGAGACAAACAATAAGTCTCCATGTCAACCTCTGAGACAGAAAATATGCATTCATGTAATCTCTAAGAGACAATGTCTGTATGTTGCCCACCCCCTCAATGACCTGTTTAATGACAACAAATCTTCCTTTATCATAGGATGCCCCCTTGTCAGATACTGTCCCTTATGACTTTGTTCCAACTCCGCCCCTGGCCGAGGCTATCATTTCAACAGTCTATCAATATTTATAGCCCTCCGTCTCGTGCCATGCTTCTTGACCTTTTCTTACTAGTCTCAGAGAAACAACTCATCCTCTCCGAGGAGTTGCAGACCTCGAGTGGGAAATGCAAAGTGAAATTGATTGTAGGGAGAAAAAGACAAAATAGATTGTTGAACACAATTAAAAATAGTTTGTTGAACAAGAAGGTAACCATTAAAAAACTATGTCAACCTATATCAACCTGGAAATTGACTGTAAAGTTGCCCCTTACATTTGTATAAAACAAACTCTGGCTAGGAAGGGGTTATCTGCACTAAGCCCCGTACATGGTGTGACAGCTCTGGCCAGGAGGACATCATCTGCAATAAGCCCGGTACATTGTGTGACAACTCTAGTCAGGACGGGGTCATCTGGTGCAATGTTCGAAGATACACGTGCTGAAGAGTAGCTTGAATTTTTTTCAAAGTTAATTTTTATTTCCTACCAGAAACAGACTGAGAACCATTGCCCTGGTGCAGAAAGAACACTGCACGCATCCCAGCCCCGGGCTCATCCGCTTCCCTCCTGCCCCGCCGTGCTATCCTTCCTGTCTACCCCAAAATATAATAGCTGATTGGTCTTGGTAAAGAATTAGATTGATTGGGACAGGTGGGTGTGGGGGATGAAATTAATTAGTGGTGGGAAAGGGAGGTGGGATCCTTACTATAGTAATAGTGATCTGTCAAATGTCAGTGGTAAATATCATTTTAAAGGAGATGAGGATATAATAGAAAGAAGATCGGTATATTATGGAGCGATGGAAATATCATAGAGGGGAGATGATGTTATCATAGAGAGATGGAAATATCATAGAGGGGATATGCGAATATCATGGAGAGAAGATTGGGATATCATAGTACGAAGATGTGGATATCATAGAGTGGAGATGATGAAATCATTGAGAGATGGGGATATCATAAAGTGAAGATGGGGATATCAAAGAGAGTTTGAGATTATCATGAGTTTGATATTAACATAGAGAGTTTGAGATTATCATGATTTTGAGATTAACATAGAAGTTTGAGATTAACATAGAGAGTTTGAGATTTACATAGAGAGTTTGAGATTAACAAAGAGAGTTTGAGATTAACATAGAAAGTTTGAGATTAACATAGAGAGTTTGAGATTAACATAGAGAGTTTGAGATTAACATAGAAAGTTTGAGATTAACATAGAGAGTTTGAGATTAACATAGAAAGTTTGAGATTAACATAGAAAGTTTGAGATTAACATAGACAGTTTGAGATTAACAAAGAGAGTTTGAGATTAACATAGAAAATTTGAGATTAACATAGAGAGTTTGAGATTAACATAGAGAGTTTGAGAATTACATAGAGAGTTTGAGATTAACATAGAGAGTTTGAGATTTACATAGAGAGTTTGAGATTTACATAGAGAGTTTGAGATTAACATAGAACGTTTGAGATTAACATAGTAAGTTTGAGATTAACATAGAGAGTTTGAGATTAACATAGAGAGTTTGAGAGAGAGTTTGAGATTATCATAGAGAAAAGATTGTATTACATTGAGAGAAGATGTGGTATAGCATAAAGAAGGTGATGGTATCATAGAGAGACGATTATTGCATGAAAGAGAAGGGACGGAGAAAACATAGAGGGGTGATAAGGATATTATGGAGAGGATACGAGGATACCATAAAGAGGAGATGGGGACATCAAAGAGAGATGGGGGGATGATGGTATCATAGAGATAACGGATATCATAGAGCGAAGATGGGGATATAACAAAGAGACGGGGTATATAATAGAGCAGTGCTTCTCAACCTGTGGGTCGCGACCCTTTTGGGGGTCGAATGAACATTTGACAGGGGTCGCGTAAGACCGTCGGAAACACAAATATCCTACAGTTATGAAGTAGCAACGTGAATAATTGTGTGTTGGGGGTCGCCACAATTTGAGGAACTGTATTAAAGGGTCGCGGTATTAGGAAGGTTGAGAACCAATGCCATAGAGGAAAGATGGGGATATCATAGAGAGGAGATGGTGATATCATAGAGACACGCGTATTCTTTCTGTTCCCAAGACGCGCACAAAAACATACGGTGAACGATCTTTCTCTTCCTTCTCCCCCAAACAATGGATTTCTTTCACATTACACATTCACAATATACTGACAATACAAGACTACAAAACTGCCCTGATGACGCATCTCTTCAAACTCTGCTATCCCGAACGCTCGATGCTGCTGGCTGCCGTCCCTGCCCTCAACTAAAAAAACATCACTTTTAATTTAATTTCATGTTCCCAGGGCAAAGGGCGATCCGCCAGGTCGACATGGTCATTTGGGAATATGGGTTTCGGGGGGGAGGGGGGATTTTCAACATCTTTATTTAATCATTGGATTTTTCTTTCCATTCAACTTTGAATTAAAAGAAAATCCCATTTCATATTATCAACAACATTCATGAAAACTTTGTGCTTCTCTGTACAGATGGGTCAAACGTAAGTAGTTGAACTGAGTTCGGACCAACTGCACCATAACATATGAGACTAGAAACTTTGATCACAATGTGGAAAGTCCACAACGTCCTCTAGGCTTCCATGGAATTTTCTGGTCAAAGATATTCCCATTTTAGGATAAGTTGCCAATCTGGAGTGATTACCATTGCTGAAACTCTACGGTGCCCACTACAACTCTACGGTGCCCACTAGAACTCTACGGTGCCCATAGATTCACTATTTCTGTTTGCATGTTACACAGCATACTTCCAGTGTGCCAACTCAGACATGGCAGATAGCTTACTTCCAGTGTGCCAACTCAGACATGGCAGATAGCTTACTTCCAGTGTGCCAACTCAGACATGGCAGATAGGTGACAAGAAAAAACGGAAGGAATCGCTGAGAATTAGGAAAGAAGAAATTGTTTAACAGAATCTTGACACGGCACAGAGCAACCAAAGAAGACCACGAAAGTCAATGCAGCATTGTTTTGCCCTTTGGCTAATGCACCACCAGTTGGCACATGAGTGCACTACCAGTCGGCATATGAGTGCACAACCAGTTGGCACATGATACAAACACCAGTTGGCACATGATACAACACCAGTTGGCACATGATGCAACCACCAGTTGGCAGATGATACAGCCACAAGTTGGCACATGATACAACCACCACTTGGCACATGATACAACCACCAGTTGGCACATGATACAACCACCAGTTGGCACATGATACAACCACCAGTTGGCACATGATACAACCACCAGTTGACACATAATGATACAACCACCAGTTGGCACATGATACAACCACCAGTTGGCACATCATACAACCACCAGTTGGCACATGATACAACCACCAGTTAGCACATGATATAACCACCAGTTGGCACATGATACAACTACCAGTTGGCACATGATACAACCACCAGTTGGCACATGATACAACCACCAGTTGACACATAATGAAACAACCAGTTGGCACATGATACAACCACCAGTTGACACATAATGCAACCACCAGTTGGCACATGATACAACTACCAGTTGGCACATGATACAACCACCAGTTGGCACATGATACAATCACCAGTTGTCACATAATGAAACCTCCAGTTGGCACATGATACAACCTTAAGTTGGCACATGATACAACCACCACTTGGCACATGATACAACCACCAGTTGGCACATGATACAACCACCAGTTGGCACATGATACAACCACCAGTTGGCACATGATACAACAACCAGTTAGCACATGATACAACCACCAGTTGTCACATAATGAAACCTCCAGTTGGCACATGATACAACCACCAGTTGGCACATGATACAACCACCAGTTGACACATAATGAAACAACCAGTTGGCACATGATACAACCACCAGTTGACACATAATGAAACAACCAGTTGGCAAATGATGCAACCACCAGTTGACACATAATGCAACCATCAGTTGGCACATGATACAAATACCAGTTGGCACATGATACAACCACCAGTTGGCACATGATACAACCACCAGTTGACACATAATGTAACCACCAGTTGGCACATGATACAACCACCAGTTGACACATAATGCAACCACCAGTTGGCACAAGATACAACCACCAGTTGGCACATGATACAACCACCAGTTGACACATAATGCAACCACCAGTTGGCACATGATACAACCACCAGTTGGCACATGATACAACTACCAGTTGACAGATGATACAACAACCAGTTGGCACATGATACAAATACCAGTTGGCACATGATACAACCACCAGTTGGCACATGATACAACCACCAGTTGGCACATGATACAACCAACAGTTGGCACATGATACAACCACCAGTTGTCACATAATGAAACCTCCAGTTGGCACATGATACAACCACCAGGTTGCACATGATACAACCACCAGTAGGCACAAGATACAACCACCAGTTGGCACATGATACAACCACTTTTGGCACATGATACAACCACCAGTTGGCACATGATACAACCACCAGTTGTCACATAATGAAACCTCCAGTTGGCACATGATACAACCACCAGGTTGCACATGATACAACCACCAGTTGGCACATGATACAACCACCAGTTGGCACATGAGAGCCATAGTGGAGACAAGAGAATGGCTGAAGATCGTAGTGACAAAATAATAATCAATGTCTTCTCCACTGTTTAACGTGACCTTTTCATTCGCAACTATTGAGAAAGTGTGTTGAACAGATTGCACTCAGCCTAAAGCATTTAAACCATCTCTATCCACAGCATCCTTGGCGGACACGACCACTCGTACCATCTCTATCCACAGCATTCTTGGCAAACACGCCCACTCGTACCATCTCTATCCATAGCATCCTTGGCAGACACGCCCAATCGTACTATTTTATCCAAACATCTCTTACCTTCAACTGCTCGAGCTCTGCAATCAGCTTCCGGTTTTGCGCCTCCAGGAAGCGCACCTTTTCGATGTAGTTGGCGAACCGCTCGTTGAGATGCTGCATGTCTTTCTTCTCCTTCTCCCTCGTGCTCTTGACGTTGGTGACCCCGGTGTGGGAGACATTACCGAAGCCGACGGGCAGTATGCCTGAAAAGACGCCATCTGTTGCTTATTACCGGAAAGGTAGCGATGTTAGTACATGAGATTGTTAGTTTGGGGCTGGTCTAGTATCAAATCGTAAGTTACATGATGAACTTTCATGTGATGTTAGTACCGGAAGTTGTTTGTTTGGTCATGCGTAGAATTTAAGTCACCAAATGTAACGTTTATGTGACATTAGTACAGGAGATGGTTTAGGGATAGATCGTGTCAACCAAGATGGCGGCCATAGTAAAAGACGCGGTGCTATCTCTCCAAATTGACCACAGAATGTTAGTTTGAACATGGGTCAAATCAAATCATTATTTATATAATAGTGATATTTGATGAGAAACTAGAACCGGAAGTTGTTATTTCTGTACCGGAAGTTGTTATTATTGAACAGCTGGTTGAACCCGAGGTTGTTATTTTGTGTAATGACGTTTTTATTTATTTTAGAAATGGAAATTGTTATTTTAGAACATAGTTAGTGAACAGTAAATGACATGATTGTCAGTGAACAGTAAATGACATGATTGTCAGTGAACAGTAAATGACATGATTGTCAGTGAACAGTAAATGACATGATTGTCAGTGAACAGTAAATGACATGATTGTCAGTGAACAGTAAATGACATGATTGTCAGTGAACAGTAAATGACATGATTGTCAGTGAACAGTAAATGACATGATTGTCAGTGAACAGTAAATGACATGATTGTCAGTGAACAGTAAATGACATGATTGTCAGTGAACAGTAAATGACATGATTGTCAGTGAACAGTAAATGACATGATTGTCAGTGAACAGTAAATGACATGATTGTCAGTGAACAGTAAATGACATGATTGTCGGTGCACTTTCAATGACATGTGTGTCAATGAACATGAAATGACATAAGTGTCAGTGAACAGTAAATGACATGATTGTCGGTGCACTTTCAATGACATGTGTGTCAATGAACATGAAATGACATAAGTGTCAGTGAACAGTAAATGACATGATTGTCAGTGCACTTTCAATGACATGTGTGTCAATGAACATCAAATGACATAAGTGTCAGTGAACAGTAAATGACATGATTGTCGGTGCACTTTCAATGACATGTGTTTCAATGAACATGAAATGACATAAGTGTCAGTGAACATTAAATGACATAAGTGTCAATGAACATTAAATGACATAAGTGTCAATGAACATGAAATGACATAAGTGTCAATGAACATTAAATGACATAAGTGTCAATGAACATTAAATGGCATGAAAGTTATTGAACATAAATGTCATATGTGTTAGTGAACATTAAAAACATGAGTCTCCGTGAACATTACATGACATGAGCGTCAATGAACACTAATTGGCATGAGCGTCAGCAAACATTAAATGACACGAGTGACAGCAAACAATAAATGTCATGAGTGACAGCAAACAATAAATGTCATGAGTGACAGCAAACAATAAATGTCATGAGTGACAGCAAACATTAAATGACACGAGTGACAGCAAACAATAAATGTCATGAGTGACAGCAAACAATAAATGTCATGAGTGACAGCAAACAATAAATGTCATGAGTGAAAGCAAACAATAAATTTCATGAGTGACAGCAAACAATAAATGTCATGAGTGACAGCAAACATTAAATGACACGAGTGACAGCAAACAATAAATATCATGAGTGACAGCAAACATTAAATGCCATGAGTGACAGCAAACATTAAATGCCATGAGTGACAGCAAACATTAAATGTCATGAGTGACAGCAAACATTAAATGACACGAGTGACAGCAAACAATAAATGTCATGAGTGACAGCAAACATTAAATGACACGAGTGACAGCAAACAATAAATGTCATGAGTGACAGCAAACATTAAATGCCATGAGTGACAGCAAACATTAAATGTCATGAGTGACAGCAAACATTAAATGACATGGGTGACAGCAAACATTAAATGACACGAGTGACAGCAAACAATAAATGTCATGAGTGACAGCAAACATTAAATGACATGAGTGACAGCAAACATTAAATGACACGAGTGACAGCAAACAATAAATGTCATGAGTGACAGCAAACATTAAATGCCATGAGTGACAGCAAACAATAAATGCCATGAGTGACAGCAAACATTAAATGACATGAGTGACAGCAAACATTAAATGACACGAGTGACAGCAAACAATAAATGTCATGAGTGACAGCAAACATTAAATAGCAATCGGTCATGTTTTGTTCTGTAACTCAGAAGTCATGTTAGTCGGGGATAGAATCAATCAAGCATGACATAACACGTACTTTGGATGCTATAAACGGAAGTTATTTGTTGTAGCAGACGTAGAACTGAATGCAAGAATACACTTTCGAGGCACTTGAGTACCGGAGTTGTTAGTGTTGTTGTCATGTGAGAACCTCTATATTTTCTAGAGAACGTAACAATGTGGCTTGAGAACATCTATATTTTCTAGAGAACGTAACAAATGTAGCTTGAGAACATCTACATTTTCTAGATAACGTAACAATGTGGCTTAAGAACCTCAATACTTTCGGATGTGCATATTTGATTTTAATTTTTTTTAAATACCTTCGTTTAAAAAACCCTTGCAGCTTATGAAATAAAATGGGTGTGTTATGAATGATAAACATAAAGTTCATTTCATACGAATTGACTCTTTTTCTCCCCCTTTCTCCTCTCTCTCTTTCTCTCTCTCTCTTCTCTCTCTCTCTCTCTTCTCTCTCTCTCTCTCTTATCTCTCTCTCTCTCTCTTATCTCTCTCCTCTCTCTCTCTCTCTCTCTCTTTCTTTTAAAGATTACTGGATACATCTTTTTAACGTAATGTCAACGTTATTGTTGGTGATGTGGGTTTTATTATTTTTTTGGTTTGTTTGTTTGTTTTGCTCTAATTTTGTTTTCTATTTTCTTTACAAAATTTCTCTTTATTTTTATATTTTTCAATTATACTTCATTTACTTCAAAATGCTATTATAGTTTCCCGTATTACTACATGATTACATAGGAAGTACTCTGTGGAAAGTTGGGCGCTCGACAATAATCGGTTCTTGTGAGTAGACCGAAATTCAAAACCAACTGAAACCGAACCAAAATATTAAATTGTCTATAGAATTTAGACCAGTGGTCACCAAACTACGGCCCGCGTGCCGGATCCGGCCGCGACATCACGTCATCCACAGTCCTTTACTTTGCTTGATAAAATATATGTAACACGAGACGTTGTGATACAATTTAAATTTAAATATCATGGTTAGAATTAGTTACTTTAGTAAAAAAAATCCCAAAAACTTTCTAAATATTACAGTTTTATGGAGTAAATTTCAAATGAAAAAAAACCAAACAAGAATCAACTTTCTAGCTATAGTACTTTTTGAGTTAGTTTGTTCTCTAGGGGTCACCTCATCTGTGATCTCTAAGGACAAACTCATCTGTGATCTCTAGAGATAACTCATCTGTGATCTCTAGGGATAACCTCATCTGTGATCTCTAGGAACAACCTCATCTGTGATCTCTAGGGATAACCTCATCTGTGATCTCTAAGGACAACCTCATCTGTGATCTCTAGGGACAACCTCATATGTGATCCCAAGGACAACCTCATTTGTGATCTCTGAGGATAACCTCATCGTGATCTCTAAGGATAACCTCATCTGTGATCTCTAGGGATAGCCTCATCTGTGATCTCTAGGGATAAACTCATCTGTGATCTCTAGGGATAACCTCATCTTTGATCTCTAGGAATAACCTCATCTGTGATCTGTAGGGATAACTCATCTGTGATCTCTAGGAATAACCTCATCTGTGATCTCTAGGAATAACATCATCTGTGATCTCTAGGAATAACCTCATCTGTGATCTCTAGGAATAACCTCATCTGTGATCTCTAGGGATAACCTCATCTGTGATCTCTAGGGATAAACTCATCTGTGATCTCTAGGGATAACCTCATCTGTGATCTCTAGGAATAACCTCATCTGTGATCTCTAGGAATAACCTCATCTGTGATCTCTAGGGATAAACTCATCTGTGATCTCTAAGGATAACCTCATCTGTGATCTCTAGGGATAACCTCATCTGTGATCTCTAGGAATAACCTCATCTGTGATCTCTAGGGATAAACTCATCTGTGATCTCTAAGGATAACCTCATCTATGATCTCTAGGGATAACCTCATCTGCGATCTATAAGGATAACCTCGTCTGCGATCCCTGAGGATAACCTCATCTGTGATCTCTAAGGATAACCTCATCTGTGATCTCTACAGAATGGTCAAAAGATTTCGGAGAAAGCTGTCATTGTTTGAAGCACAAGTGGAAGGAAAATACATTTTCTCATTTTCACTATTTCAAAGAGTTTTGCACTACAATCGCCAAAGATGTCAACCTCGATTCTCCGACAAAAATTATTCTCGACTTGAAGAAGCATTTTTTAGAGAGATTTTCAGATCTTGACAGAATTGAGTGACATTTATCTGTTCCAGAATCCGTTCGATTGTAACCTTCATGATGTGCAAGTTACAGTTAACTGATTTGCAAGCAGATGACTTTTTGACAGAGAAGCAAAGAGTAGGAAACTCGTTGAATTCTACTGCTGCAAACCTGATGTTGAGTTTCCGAAATTGAAGAAATTTGTTTCTGGAACAACTTCTGTCTGAGAGCAAAAAAAATTTTAATGACGTATGTGAAGTCATCACATCGAATGAGATTGCATGATGAGCATTTGAACGCAATTTTCGTTTTCAATGCAGCAATTCCTAACCAAACATCGATGATATCTTGAATGCAAAACGTCCGTTTCACAAATCTGACTAACCTTTTATGCTGCTTAGTTTGTGAGATTCGAATATGTGCGCATTAAGTCTGATGTATCTATCTTTTTGCTAAATTGCCTTCTTTGAAAACTTTTTAAAGTAAATAAATATGTCAGTTGTCTTTCTTGTTGGTTTATTTGTTTGTTTGTTTGTTGTTGTTGTTGTTTTTTGTGTGCAAAGCTCGCCACTAACCCATGATTAACATGGAATACTATACTTAGTTTTTCATCTTTTTTCCCAGAGCTTTCCTTCTGGCTTGCAAGTATTGTACTTAATGATTATGCGCCCCGCGCTCGTTATTTTGTGAGTTATCCGGCCCGCTGTGAAAAAAGTTTGGTGACCCTTCATTTAGACGAACAGTGGCTGAAAAAATAGAATATGAGTTTCCAAAAAAAAAACAAATGGCTGTTACAACAAAAAAAAAACAGAAACGGAGTGAGACAATTACAAAGGTGGACTGACGCCAAGGTTCCACTGTTTATTCAGAGTTATATCTTTAACTAATCATGTCGGCTGTAAGGATTGTACTTAGGTGACGCATGATTCTCGGTTGAGAATCCCGTATTGTCATTTCCGTCACGAGATTTCGAACGGGCGTCTTAACGTACAAGAGGAAATAACTCGCTTCTCCTGTGTCGATTTTTTCATTACATCCAATCAGCGGCGATCTTATGTAATTTTTTTTTTTTTAAAGTTTAAACAAAATTTCTCTTTGCCCCAACAGTTGATTCGGCTTGTGTACTTTGTCGATGCAAGATTATTGTAACACAAACAATTTTTAGCACAAAGCAAAATATTTTTGGTTATGTTGTCTATAACAAGTATATCTTTGTAAGAAGCTAATCAAATAGTTAGCATGTCAAATATGATCACAATCGCAAAATTTGATAGAGCCTATTCTGAGTGAAAGATTCTTCACAACTAGGTGGAAATAAATTAACAGATTTAATTATCCACTGACCCAATCCTGCACTGACACACAGGGGGACACATCAACTGACCAACGTCCACTGATCTATACATACACTGACATACATGTGGACACATCAACTGACCAACGTCCACTGATCTATACGTACACTGACCTACAAGTGGACACGTCAAATGACCAACGTCCACTGATCTATACATACACTGACATACATGTGGACACATCAACTGACCAACGTCCACTGATCTTTACGTACACTGACCTACAGGTGGACACGTCAAATGACCAACGTCCACTGTTCTATACATACACTGACCTACAGGGGGACACATCAACTGACCAACGTCCACTTATCTAAATCCACACTAACCCACATGCTAAAAGACACAAAATTCCCTAATCATCACAAACCCTCTCATAAGAACATTCCTTCACATCAAAATATCCATGCATATTTCCTGCTAACCCACACATCCACTGATCCACATTCCTCGTCGACTTACACACCATCATCCCAAAAAAATTCACTGACCCATTCACATTCAATACTGACCAACATATCACCTCCCCCGCATTGAGTACAAAATTGCCATTCGGTGCTACCGCTGCTTGCATGACCTGGCGCCGTCCTATCCCCAAGCGCTCATGACGCCTTATGACCAATTTACCTGAAGTTATCTCTACCGTCCTCTTGTAGCTGCCGCCATGATGGCCCCCACCTCCTACCACACTTGACAAGCTTGTGTGGCCCACGTTGGCCGTGCGGGGGTGGATGGACGACTTGTAGTAGAAGTCATCACCCCCATCGTTGATGACGCTGCTGCTGCTTCCCCCGCCCCCTACACTGGATGAGGTGCTGGACGTTGTGATCACAGTGCGTTTCTCTAAAGTCGACTGGGAGGTCATCTTGACACGTCAGATTTTCGACAATCTGAGAACAAACAAAAAATACATCACAGTGACACTCTAAAAAGTGAAGCTTTTCATAATCTTTAATCAGAAACGGGAGTCAACGGAGTCAAAGCGATAGACTCGGAGTCCTTTTTAGGACGAACTTAGAGCTGTTCTAATAATTTTAATGCTCTTCTGTCAGGTTCACCAAAATATTTCAAATAAAAACTGCAGAAATTTCAAACTCAGCTGCTAGGCTAGTTCTAAGGGCAACACTAGGCTAGTTCTAAGGGCAAAGAAACGTGATCACGTCACTCGACTACTTCCCTCATTTCATTGGCTCCCTATACAGGCACACATTGATTACAAGCTTTCTGTTCTCTGTCACAACTTTTTCTATGGTTCCTACCCTTCTTATCTTACTGAACTTCTTTCTATTCACCCCTTCGAAAGCTTCGTTCCTCCGCAGACACGTGTATTCTTACTTTCTTAGTGAACACGCACTAAAACATATGGTCAACGATCTTTCTCTTTCTGTGCCCGAAAACAATGGAATTCTCTCCCATTACACATCCGCAATATACCGACCATCAAAGCCGCCAAAACTGCCCTCAAGACCCATCTCTTCAAACTGTACTATACCGACTAGAGACCGACCAAATTCGGCTTCGGTTTCGGCACCGAAAGTTGCCATTTGATTACATTCGGCCTAGTTTCGGTTTCGGACGAAACGGAAAAATTAACTTTCGGTTTACTTTCGGTATATGGCCGAAAGTGACAGAGGTTTTCAGTCATATACTAGAAGTCAGACTTTCTAACTGTCTTTAGGTTGGCAATCCGATCTTCATTATTGCTCGACGTCTTGCCGTCATCGTAAGTTATATGACTAATACTCTTCGAAAACTGCTCACCGCTGCATGATGACCTACTTGTCCTATATTTAAAAAAAAAAATATTTCATTACGCCTAAAGTAATGGAAAGGTAATATTTATATAATTTTTTTTTTTTTTTCAAAAATAAAATTTGGAGCCCTAGGTTTATTCAATTGCTTCATTTGTAATATTTATTTCGATTTATCATTATCATGACCATTAATGTTGTCATAGGCAAAGGTGTATAATATTGAATACTCCTAAGGAATGGTAATATTTCCATTAATATTTTTCTTTTATTTTAATTTAAAAAAACTAAGGAAACTTAGGCGCTTTCAATTCATTCATTTCTTCAAATTCATAATTATCATGCTCATAAACATTGTTATTGACGAATAACATACGTGTGCATGTATAACGGCATCGTTTTCAAAATTATGTAGTAGGCCTACTGCAGACCTGTCTCGGAATAGTCACTGGCACCGCGGGCAGGGGATAGTTGCTGTAGTTGGTGATCTGAAGTTGCTTTTTGGGGCTAGCCTGCGTGTCTCAGCTGTCATTAGTAGGACGATAACCACGAAACAGTGTGCTGATATTTTTATTGCCTTGATAACTGATATTTAGGTGACAATTGGTTCCATTAATTTGAAAATATCTTAGTATTTCGGTTTCGGACGAAAGTCACTTAAAGCTTTTGGTCATTTAACTTTCTGCCTAGTTTTGGTTTCGGCCGAAATCAGCAAATCACTCTCGGTCTAGTTTCGGTTTCGGTCGAAATCAGAAAATCACTTTCGGTCGGTCTCTAATACCAACTCATTCTCACCCCCGTTTAACTGATAAACAACGCTCAATGCAGCTGGGTGCTGTCCATGGCAAGACAGGGGTAGATAGTACTTGGGTGGGTGCTGTCCATGGCAAGACAGGGGTAGATAGTACTTGGCTGGGTGCTGTCCATGGCAAGACAGGGGTAGATAGTACTTGGCTGGGTGAAGTCATTTTGCTTTTTGAGTCGTTTAATGTTACATGTATCAGTCTTGTCCGTTTTGTTTTGGGTATGCCAAACTCCTGCAGAGTCTCATATAGATAGTTTTTCTTTTGATACTGTCATTAGCCATTTTAAAGTCCAACATAGAGTTGATGAATTGGGATATTATATACGTAACACTTCTCTAATAGGCATCTAATGGTGAAAATCTGATCAGTCGTTGATCGGTTTTGTCTGAATCCACATTGGTAATCACTTAGCATCTCCTCAGTGTACAATCGTCATTGTAGCAATATTACTATAGTTTTCACTGTCTTTGTCAGAAAAAACTTGCTGTGTGTGTAGGGGGTGTTATGTGTTAATGAGAGAACGAGTGTGTATGTAAGTGGATATGTTGGTAAGCATATATGTGTTCAGTAAGATATGTGGGAACGTGGATTTGGGGTAAATGGAATAGAGGGTAGGTGGATATGTGGTGAAATAGGATGTGATTAAGTTTATATGTGATTAAGTTTGTATGTGATTAAGTTTGTATGTGAGTAAGTGGGTAAGTTGATGTGTGATTTTTAAAAAAATTAAAAGACAAATGCAAATTCCCCTTTCCCACGCCACGTCCTCCAACAAAGACATTAGGCGTCCATACCAGGTGACCTGATAAGACAATAGGCTCTCTTCCGAGGATATTTCTTTAAACGGCAGCATTTATAAATGGTTGCCCTCATAATTGGGGGCTTTATAAATGGTAGCCCTCATAATTGGTAGCTTTTATAAATGGTAGCCCTGATAACTAACAGCCTTTTGAATTGGTGGACCCGATCATTGGTAGCCTTTATAAATGGTAGCTCTAATATTTGGTAGCCTTTATAAATGGTAGCTCTCACAATTGGTAGCCTTTATAAATGGTAGCCCTGATCATTATGCTCAAAACCAACATAAACTTTACCACGTCTTTGTGGATTTCAAGAAGGCATTCTACATGGTTTGGCATGCTGCTCTATGGGCCACCATAAGTATAGTATGCAGCCTCTATGATAAGGCCACCAGTGCAGTCTCCTTCACAACAACATCGGAGAATGGTTTAAGACCACGGTTGGAGTACGACAAGGCTGTTTGCTCTCCCGCACCCTGTTCAACATCTTCTTAGAGAGAATTATGTCAGATGCACTGGAAACGCATGAAGAGACAGTCAGCATTGGTGGCAGAACAATCACCAACCTACGCTTTGCGGATGATATAGACGGACTGGCTGGAAGCGAAGAAGAGCTAGCCAACCCAGTAAAGCGTCTCGACATGACTTCATCGTCCTTTGGCATGCAAATTAGTGCAGAAAAGACAAAAATGATGACGAATAGCACCACTGGCATCGCCACTGAAATTATGGTCGGGGAGGAAAGACTAGGATCACTAGTTTCAGAAGAAGGCTCCAAGCCCGAATTGATGGCCAGGATTGCGCAGTCAAGAAAATATGGAACGACAAAAATATAGCCCCCAGCACCAAAATCAGGCTGATGCGCCCACTAGTCCTCTCTATTTTCGTTTATGCCTATGATTCATGAACATTAACAGCAGAACTGGAAAGGAAAATAAAGGCGATGGAGATGAGATGTTTCAGAAGCATTCTTATCATCTGCTATAGAGACCATATCACCAATGAACAAGTTAAAGAAAGGATTCGTCAAGCAATTGGGCAGTACCATGACCTCCTGGTGTCGGTAAAAAAGCGCAAATTTTAATGCTATGGCCACGTGACCAGAAAACAAGGGCTCGCCAAAGAAATCATGCAGGGCACAACTAGAGGAGGGAGAAGAAGAGGAAGACAGAGAAAAAGATGGGAAGATAACATCAAAGAGTGGACGGGATTAAAACTAGGCGATGCTATGCGTAGTGCAGAAGACAGAGAAGAATGGAGAAGGATAGTTCTCAGCTCATCTGTGGCACCCCAACGGTCCAAGGACTAAGGGACATGATGATGATGATCATTGGTAGCCTTTATAAATGGTAGCTCTCATAATTGGTAGCCTTTATAAATGGTAGCCCTCATAATTGGTGGCCTTTATAAATGGTATCTCTCATAATTGCTATCCTTTATAAATAATAGTCCTGATCATTGATAGCCTTTATAAATGGTAGCTCTAGTAATAGGTAGCCTTTATAAATGTTAGCCCTGATCATTGGTAGCCTTTATAAATGGTAGCTCTCATAATTAGTAGCCTTTATAAATGTTAGCCCTGATTATTGGTAGCCTTTATAAATGGTAGTTCTGATAATTGATAGCCTTTATAAATGGTAGCCCTGATAATTGGTAGCCTTTATAATTTGTAGCTCTGAAATGTGACTTGACAGTCCCAAAGATGACTTGAAAATCGCAAAGATAACTGACTGTCACAAGGATGACTTGATTGTCATTAAAATGACTGAATGTCACAAGGATGGCTTGATTGTCATAAAGATGACTGACAGTCACAAGGATAACATGATTGTCATACAGATGACTTTTGGAGTCGAAACGACCGTCTCACAAAAATGATATTGGCAATAAAATTACCATGTCACAAAAATTACCATGTCACAAAGATTACCATGTCACAAAGATTAAAGGGGACGAAATGATTGTGTCACAAAAATAACATTGGCAAAACTAAATTGTTCAGTGTACCAGAGGTGTGTTAGTTTATAAATGTTGATATGTATGCTCCAGCATCTTTCAGTAAAGGGTTGGTCACCATACCTGAAAACAGTGACCACATCGGTATATTTTGAAAGGGATCCCCTAACCCACTTTGGGATTACTTCAATAAATGAATTCCGACTTAAGGGTTTGAATTTTAAATTTAAACTCAAGCCGTAGACAAAACTATGGATTTTGTATGGACACAAGCCCGGCCTAAACTCAGGCCCTAGACGACACTATGGATGTTGTATTGACACATGCCCGGCTTTGAACAAGTCAGGTAAATTTGTTTTACTTTTGATGAAGACCAGCCACGCCAGAATAATTATGCAGTCTTTTCCTGGACGGCTCAGTTAAAGGGGCTGCCATATTGAATGTCCTATCCACGTCGCGCAGTGACGGTGCTGAATTAATGTCCTACCACGCCTCGTAGTAACTCCGCGAAGGCCGGTCCCAAGCCCGGGTGCAAAAGGAGGAGGGTTGGCGTGAGGCCAGCTACCTCACCCGTAAAAACAAATTGCTACAGAAACGTCAACAAGAAAAAACCAACAAATTTCAGCCCTGAGAAGAGAGGGCTCTTCTTTTCCAAGAAGAGCTATGAAGCCTTGTGGCCAAACCCAGACTATACTGGAAGCCTCAAAGCCGAAGACCCTCCTTTCTAAGGAAATGGGATACAACTGGAAGCAATTGGAAAGGAAAGCACAGGACCGGGATGAGTGGAAAATTCTTGTGGACGGCCTATGCCCCAGACGGGGTAAAAAGGCATAAGAAGAAGAAGAAGACGCCTCGTAGTGACGGTTATTTCATCATAACACCTTATTAATTAAGTAATTGGTTTAGTCAACTGCTCAGAATGTCGGCTTATAATAAACAGGCAATCCGGTTTCAAGGCCAGTTATATCTACTGGATTTTGGGCACACTAAAACAACATGAGCCTCCAGTAGTACTCACACCAGTAGTACTCACACCAGTAGTACTCACACCAGTAGTACTCACACCAGTAGTACTCACACCAGTAGTACTCACACCAGTAGTACTCACACCAGTAGTACTCACACCAGTAGTACTCACACCACTAGTCCAAATAAATGAACATTTATTATATTAACAAAACCCGACTAAATTAACATTTAAAAATTAAAAAAAAACTGGTCCCTTAAAACGATTAAAGTTAGTGGCACCTATGAAATATCGATACGTAAATCTATTAGATGATCCGTATATTTAACGCTAATCTTGTCATAGGCTTACAATATTCGATTAAAATATCGTACTGTGCAGAAAATTGGCCGCCTCTGATCATAAGCAGTAATCATACTTCATACTAGTTATTCGCTATTATCGATATTTTTATTTTTAGCAAAGTCACACGTTTAAAACTTAAATAACACGGTATGAAACTACCTTTACATCAATATACAGATCTATCATTTTAATATAATTCCTGCTAGGTAGACATGTGCAATCTGTATTCAGACTATTTTTATAAATAAAAGCATGACCTTTAAAGTAGAGAGAGGTGTTCATTAAATTATAAATGTCTATGATGTAGAGCAGAGTTTTAAATGTCCTCGATTCCATGTCTGTTAGACAGGATACAAACTTGAACAAATTGATACTTTACACAATTTTAGAATTTAGCGGGAGCATAAGAATAGTATACTTTCTACTATTATAATGAGGTCGAATGCGTTTGTGTTTTACTGAAATGATTAAATATACTTCCGGAACAAGAGTTTAAAAAAACAAAATAAGCCCATTTTTATGAAATTCTCAACTGCATTTCTCTTTTTAATATTAGAATAATAAACGTGTGCAATGTGTGCATGCGCAGTGTCTGACCGACCGGGTGTCCTTGGGTTTGGGGCGGCCTCCAGCAGAAACCCGATTGAGCGGACTCGGGTGTGGGCCGTCCTGGCAAAGGGACATCTCCAAAGTGCTGCTTTGTGGCCCGATATTCGGGCTTAGGGGTGGTGCTTTGTGGCCCGATATTCGGGCTTAGGGGTGGTGCTTTGTGGCCCGATATTCGGGCTTAGGGGTGGTGCTTTGTGGCCCGATATTCGGGCTTAGGGGTGGTGCTTTGTGGCCCGATATTCGGGCTTAGGGGGGGGTGCTTTGTGGCCCAATATTCGGGCTTAGGGGTGGTGCTTTGTGGCCCGATATTCGGGCTTAGGGGGGTGCTTTGTGGCCCGATATTTGGGCTTAGGGGTGGTGCTTTGTGGCCCGATATTCGGGCTTAGGGGGGGTGCTTTGTGGCCCGATATTCGGGCTTAGGGGGGGTGCTTTGGGGAGGGCATAAGGAGCAATTAGCTCGACGGCCCGCTGATGTCATTTCCTAATGTGACATTTCAATTCAGGTATACTTCAAAATACAAAATTTTACTCAAGAGCCAACAGTGCCCTTAATTGCAGGCCTCACACCAACAGTGCTCACAGCAGCAGGCCTCACAACAGCAGGCCTCACAAAAGCAGTCCTCACACCAGCAGGTCTCACATTTTGCGGAAGTAAAAAAACTGTTACCAAAAGACAAAGATACGCCAGGAAAAAAAACGTCCGAATGGTGAAATGTTTATTTGGCCTACACCAGCACGTAGAGAAATTCTTCGAGGAATACTAGGGGTCATAAGCTTGAAGAAAGAAATCATTCCATAAAGGGCCCTCGCAAAATATAATTTGCCAAACGCCCCGCAAAACACCCCCTAATGCCGGCCTTGATGTATGACATAGTTCATCGGCGATTCTCACAATATATACGATAAAAGATAAGTGACCCCCCCCCCCACACACACACACACGCACACACTTTTTTTTCCGCAAACACTTTTTAATTGATTGTCGAAGAGATCATGTATGGTGTAACATAAAAAGTAGGTGAAGGAAACTTTTTGATTTCTCGGAGTTCATACATTGTCAAAGTCGTACTTTGGTCAGGAACTAGCTCCGCCAACATGCAAGGGGAGTTAACATATAGTAATGATATCAAAATAGTGAAGAAGAAAAAAGAATGTAAAGTAGGGTCCCCTTAGAAGACTTAATGCTAAATGTGGATGTCTCTCAGAGGGTCGCAAGTGGAGGACAATGTTTGGGGAGTCACAAGTCAAAGGTCAAAGGTGAACATGTGGCCATAATGAACTTAATGAGAGGAGAAAAGCTGGGGTGGGGGAGGTGGACATATTTTTAAATTGTAAAAAATGATATGACCTTCCCCCCCCCCCCAACCTATCCCCGCAAAAATTGTGGAGTAGATGTCCGGAAAAAAAATCATGAATTATTGACGTGTGTCCCTTTTATGTTTGTCGCAACAAAACTCAAATCGCGTCACGTAATCAGAAGCGTAAATTTTTATGTTTTTTTACTTCTGATTCCCCGTCCCAAGATTAATAAAACCCTTAGATGAAATCATTGCTTTAAATGTACAGTGTAATCAAGGGAAAATGACATAACATATACAATAGATTACACAGAATTCATCTTGGTTTATGTGTTCAAAAAATGATCTAACTCGTCTCAAAATGTGGGCGCCACGTGTTCATAGGAAATCCATAGTACAATTAATTTTGGTTAGTATGCTAGAAATCGGGCAATGTTTTAAAAATCAGTATAATTTAGTAGTGGGGGGTGGGGGCGGGAGAGTAAAGTTGTTTTCGGCAAGTCTAGCGTGGTTTTCAACGCGGCCCGCAATGTCCTACCTGGTCTCTAACGTGCCACGCCATGTTCTGGTCTTCAAATTGACATGTCCTGCCTAAATCTAAGCCGAACGCAAACTAACTTTGAAACACGTAATTCAGAAGCAAACGCAAAGTCATGGACACCATATGGAGTGTGTTTCTATGTGTGCGTGTGTTTCTATGTGTGAGTGTGTTTCTATGTGTGCGTGTGTTTCCATGTGTGCGTGTGTTTCTATGTGTGCGTGTGTTTCTAAGTGTGCGTGTGTTTCTATGTGTGCGTGTGTTTCTATGTGTGCGTGTGTTTCTATGTGTGCGTGTGTTTCTATGTGTGTATTGTGTTTACGATGTGTGTGTGTATGTGTCTTTTATGATGTATGTACGTACTTTTACATAGATTATAACATTTGAAGCTGAATGTACATTGGGCTAATATGTTGTATGTACATTGGGCTAAAATGTTGTATGTACATAGGGCTAAGATGTTGTATGTACATTGGATTAATAAGTTGTAGTTACATTGGAGTATAAATTCTCACAATTCTGTACCTGCTAGTAACTAGGAGTTAGATCGATCTTTCCAGGAAAAGATTTATCACAAAAAAACGAGTTCTTCTTTTAGGTTACTTTTAATTGTTATCCATTGAAACAAAGTCGGATTTCATTTCCATCTAATTCTGATGTAATCTTGGCCCCCAGAGCTCATCTAAGATGGTAGCTTTAGTAAACAATAAACTGTTGCCAAGCGCGTTCTCTAAATCAGGGTTTCTCAAATTGTGGTCGGCGGACCGGCACCGGCCCACACGCCTTTCGTTGCAGGTCGGCGCAATATGAATCTTTATTGTCAAATAAACAGAAAATATAATTAATTAAATTGACGCCGGTCCATGGAGCAATTTCTAAACTTATCCACCTGTCCTCAAAACGTTAATGTTTGGGTAACACTGATGCCGTCCGCGAGACAACAGCCCCAGATCAGCAGAACGTAATTTTTTTTTAATATAGAAACTTAAACACCAATCAACAGATTGGTCAGAGGATTGGTCTGCTAAGGCAGAACATCGCTTGTGGTATCCGCAAGTGTTTTTGCCTCTTCGTGGCGCGACGGACTAGTAAGGTGGACTCGACCAACTGAATATAAAAAGACCCGGCTAAATGCCAAAAGTCAGACCGAAAGACTCCTTGGGAAGGTGTACTATGTGACGCAAACTAGTCCCTGGGGGGTGGAAGCAAATCTTCCCAGACTCACAGCACTTACTGCAAGTACTATTAGACTATCAATAGCGGAGCTGGCAACTCAATCACTGACTTCTTCGTTGAGAGTCTAATTTATGACACACCCCCAGCAGATGAGACAGTCCTGTAGCGTACTTGCCGGAGCCATTAAAGAGCAATAGCTCGGTCCCAAACAGTGATTGTAATAATTGAATACGCGATCCCTAATGTAATGTCCAAAAACCTTCCTTGAAATCCACACTTAAAATTTAGAAAAGCGCATCTTTAAAATTGCGTGGTTTCTTCCTGGAGAGCTCATGCAGTAGTTGGTTCTCGACCTTAGTAATCCAGACCTTAGTAATCCAGACCTTAGTAATCCAGACCTAAGTAATGCAGAGCGTTGCGTTTCGTAACAAGAAATTGAACATTTTTTCTCTGGCACTGTTTTGTTTTCAATACAATGTTGCTAACATGTCAGATGAAGGGACTCTTATTCTCGCATATATCAATTGGACTCTACAATAACGTTCTATACAATATTGAGCATAATGAAAGCTACTGGAAAGATTCAAATGTAAGCCTCTGAGTTAATCGTAACAAATAAATGAATTAAAAACTTATGTGACGGACGCAAAGAAAACATTTTTACTTCTTGTTTATATCAATGTAATTAATGCTCAATATTTTTATGTTATATAAATCATCATAACAATTACGTAGCCAAGAGATCATAATAAAATTTAATTTGATAGAAATAGGAAAAAGGTTCTGATGAACAAGCCAGTCTCCGCCCGTTACTGTAAGAACGTTTTTTTCAAGAGGTTTCAGACAAAATATAAAAATAAATAAATTAATTAATAATTTGTTGCACTGTCTTCAAGATTTTAACAAGTGTGTATGTCATGGGCGCTGTCAACCTTTTGGATAAGCCGGCAATGCTCCCACAAAACATCTTTATCATTTCGTTTCTATCTCTGATATATTATACTTGTTCCGTTCGCCGAAGAAGACTTTTGCGCCTTTGAGTGATACGTTGGTTGTGTTAATTTTTTCAAATACTTTTCCCACATTACTCCCATAAAGTGTGCTTCAAATCTCCATCTATACAGCTCGATTGCGGCCTCATACAAAGCTAGCGTATCAGAAGCGGGCATTGCCAATTTTATATATCGATGCTAAATATCTTGACAAGGAGTGCTAAATATCTTGACCAGGAGTGCTAAATATCTTGACCAGGAGTGCTAAATATTTTGACCAGGAATGTTAAATATCTTGACAAGGAATGCTAAATATTATGACGAGGAATGCCCAATATCTTAACAAGGAATGCTAAATATCTTGAAGACTGTTACATATTGTGATTTCGAGTTTTATCATGAATTGAAATGATAATGGTAAACTTATGCAATGCAAAAGGTCATATTCAAGAAATGTAAAAGGTCATTTTCAAGAAATGTGAAAGATCACATTCGGAAATTTAAAAAAAGTCCCAATGCGGAAATAAAAGTCACAATAGGAAGTACAAAGTTTTAATTCGGAAATAAAATGGTCACATTATGCAATAAAAAGGTCACATTTGGAAATAAATTTGTCACATTCTAAAATAAAAAGGTCACATTTGGGAATAAAAAGGTCACATTTGGAAATAAAAAGGTCACATTCTGCAATAAAAAGGTTACTTTTTGAAATATAAAAAGTCCACATTCAACAGGAACCGAAGTTAAATCCTAAACTAGAATTTTTGTATTAAAGTAACACAACCGATGGCTTTTAAAAACTCTGTGGACACATACCTGATGGCTAGAGATCAAAGAATGTCGATATTTCCTTTTATCAGTGACGATGAGATCCAATCAGTTACCTGCAGTCGATATCTTCCTTCCTAGTTAGCTGAAACGATTCCGGCAGTGGACAAGTCAAACGGCAGACGATAAAACACAAATGATCACCTGTCGTAGAGAATCGTCTGCAAGCAACGAAACTCGGGAATAGCGCTATTCGAGATGTTGAGATTATCTGCCTTGAGAAATAATGGGGTAAGGGCGTCAGAGAAATAAACATTTGGAGACGTCACAAAAATCTATTTTTAGTCATCCAATCAAAAACGCCTTTCACCTCCCTGAGTACAACAAAAATCAACACGGTCGTGCCACGCTACGAAACAAAACTTTTACAAGGTATCACATACCTTCAACCTCTAACGTTCCTCCAGCTAATTTGAGCCCCCAAGAAGACACAGCAAACTGCTCAATTGACAATCGCTCTTGCACGTAAGCGTCTCGCTCTTGAAGAGTGGCTCCTTAAAAAAAAAATTAAAATACCATAATAAGATAAAGAGTGAGTAAAAATGTGTAGCAGACTTGGGTAAATTCGGGCCCTTGGAGTAGTTAATCCCACGTCGCGGTCACACGGATCAGCCTTCAATCCACCGACCTTTTGTCTGAAATGTAGCAGCGCCCAGTTCGGAATCCGTGATGAATATGGCCACTACAGCGCTCCTCACCTTTACCTCATGTAGCTCTAGCAACGTCATCTTTCCGTTTTTGCCCCCCCCCCCCTTACTTTCTCCTCCAACCTAACCTTCCATGTTCGCCAGTTCAAACAACACCGGTAAAACCAGCACATGCTTACCAAACAACCAAGTCCTCATACCAGCCCCCCCCCAACCCCCATAATCCTACCAAACTCAACCCCTCCCTTGCCGTCGTGGACTGCCAACACATATTCGATCTGACCATTACTAGGACATAGACACTCTGAAAAAGCAAAAACAACAAAACGTAACAAAAGGGGAAAAAACAACTAAGGCACATTTACCATTTACTTTAGTCTATCACGAATCCAAGAATGGCAATTGCTATTTGTGTAACGGTCTACTCAATAGCTGTTTAATGGTCTAGGCAATAGCCAAAATTATGTGACTTTTAGTGGGGAATTTTAGGAAAGTAGGTGTTTGTTGTTGTTTTTTTTGTCTTTTACAAACGTGTTCGTTCAATGAAAGTCGATTTTCAGGTGTTTCTGTATGACAATGAATGTTAGGAGTGTTCTACATGACAGGGAATATTAGGAATTTTCTGAATTACAAGAGATATTAGGAGTATTCTGCACGACAAATGGTGTTGGGGTGCTCTATATGACAAGAGGTGTTCGGTGGTGTTCCAACTAATAAGGCTTGTGCGGCAGATGCCTAATGATGCATTCGAGTCAGAACAGTATAAACCTGAAATACTGGAAACAACTCTGCGTACCTCTCAACATTCAGGAGTGGTTTAAAATAGGTTTAAAAACCCTAAGGTGGGGTTGAAGCTATTAATAAAATAATAGGAATAAAGAATACTTCCCTAATTCGCGGGCCGCCAAGTGGGTGCTGACGAGCCGCTTGAGGCCAGCGGGCCTTATGTTGAGCAGGCCTGCTTTAGAGCACATAGAGAGCAGTGGTTCTAATTAGAAAAAATAGCACTCCCGGGGGGGGGGGTGTTGATGACTGAGGTCTTTAAAATTTCCGTAAATTTGGGTGGCGCTGGGATTACGTAAGTGTGGTGGTGCTGGTGAATTATATCCGATAAAACTTGATCAATCACAATGACAGAATATATTTTAAAAGATGAAAGACTATTTCGTTTTGTCAACATTCGAAAAGGTGTAATGGATTGACTGAGATGATAGTCTACACACTATGACAAACCTTTGATCTTCCAAACATACAAGGGGATAACAACAACGCTACACGTTCACTCAGCAAGGCCAAATGAAAAAAACAACCATAGAAGATGGGCTATAAATAGAGGCTGACGTCACTCACATTTTGATGTAAAATTCTAGCAGGTGTATCACTTACCAACAATACGCTAGTAACTTCAATGTCTAATATTTGAGATCAGTGGCATAGGAGAGGGTGGGCATTGTTTGTTTCCTATTCTGTTTTTGGTAGGTGCGGCCAATTAGGACAACTTCAGTTGCTTTTGTCTACGCCTTTATCATAGATTGCCTGCGATGTCAGGTTTTCAAAATAAATAATGTTTATGTCTATTTTTAGAAGTCAAATGCTTTGTTAGAGATGGGCACCATCGTGAAAACAGTAGGAATTTAAATGTCTTGTGTGTTATTTGTTTCGTGAAAGATTATTGTAAATCTTGATTCTTAAATTAAATAAACTTATTTTTTTATCAAGTTTTAAAACACAGAGTGCGCGCCTTGTGATAGTATTTAAGTTTGAAGCGTATTTTATACGTCAGTGATTGAATAAGCTACATTCACGAGACAGTGTTCAACACGTCTATAATTCAGTGTTTAAGCACCGTCTATTACCAAGGGGGAGAAGGTTCGATGGAGGATTCATATACTACAATTCTAGATATTTTTACAAATTGATTTCATTATAATAAATCTCTAGCTTACCGTATGTATTATAACCACATTACGCGTATGTTTAACAAACAACGAATAACAAGGTCACGTGGTCGAGTTGGGAATTCACTAGTAATTGTTGCGCACCGAATATTGTGTCTTCTTGTGCTCGGTGTGTTTGTGAGTTAGTTGGTTGAGAGACGCCTTTCCAGCGTCTAATTTGGTGACGTATATTTATTGTAATTATGACGTATTATCTTGACTGTCTTTGGCGTAGATACCTATTCGCTAGCTGTCGTAAAAAGGATCTTGTAGTGGATGGGTGGGCATTATTTCTCCTTCTTATAGCGAACTACGTTATACATATGTTTGATTAAATGTACAGCCTGATAGATAGGTTTCTTAAAGTTTACATCGCTAAAATGACTTGTGTTAATACGGTTTGATTACCATGTATGTACGTGTAGAAGAATCTGGTCAATGAAAGCAATGAAATATGGATTTTGACAACCCATTCGTTCGCTAAATATTGAATCAAAGTCAAAACTTGCTATCGGAGCACAACAAATTCACGATTATGGGAAACACACAAGAGTTGTGAGGTTGGGACCCTTGACTCAGAAATACACTTCATAACCCATGCCAGCCCTATCCTTATGCAGTGACTGAGAACCACTCGCACTGCAAGATGAAAAGAGGATTGTGAATCAGGCATTCGTCTATCTTCCTCCAGATTCCCAACCTACCAACCTAACTCCTCACACCTGGACTGGACGCCTAAGTTGACCCCCCCCCCCCCCACTCCCAAAGTCTCCCGTCACACAGGTCTTTCTGTGAACCAAACAAGTCTTTAGATGAGGATGTGGGAATGCGGTCATCCCTGGACAAGGCGACACCAAAAATAAGTCGCCAATCTTGTCTATAGCATCGTACGTTACACTGACAACACTGTCTTGTCAAAACAGTTCAAGTCAACCTAGTGGCGTTTAAAATCATCAGAGGTTCTCAAGTGGCTTTAGGAATCAGATTTTAATCATACTGATGTGAGTCTGTTTTGGTGTCTGGTAAAATACAATCTGGTTTTGAAAGCTGGAAACAGGTGACATGGTACCAGAGAAACGCATCTTCCTCGGAGACAGAACACGAGATAAACATGGGTTTCCCGTAGATAGCCAACAAGTCAATGCTCTATGAGCCCAAATTATTTTAAGTTTTAGGATCTTCAGACCAGGGATTCTCAACCACGGAACCAGCAGTAACCCACCCACCCCCTTTTTCTACCCGATATGATGTAAAGCTTCTACTGCGGGGTAACACACTTCATTTTTTTCTTCAAGTCCCATTAATATTTTAGAAGGGATTCTCAAAGCTTCAACGTGACACCAAAGATAGATTTGGATTGCCAGAAATTTTGTCTCGCGTGCTAGACGACCATCTCCTTAAAGTATGCGACTCTGGCTTTAGGTGAACAACACAGATACCGCTACACCATGATACAAAATAGTAGTGTTTTTCCTTTTAAGTATACACTTGTAATAATCAGGGCCGTATTACCCACCAGGCTGTCTAGGCTGAAGCCTTGCGGCCCACTAATAGAAAGGGCTCATGCAACCTCTAGCTACCCCATGGCAATGCTGCGTAATCGAAAAATGCACATTTTAGAGGGGCTGAAAGACCTTCGTAGCCTGGAGGCCCTGCAATTGGTTAGTACGGCACTGAGGAGAACCATTTTATGGATTAATTTTATATTACATTATTTGGAATCATTTCCATTAACTTTTTTTTCAAACTTTTCTCAACTTTTGGCAGCGACAAAGGAAAGAAAAGATTATTTCTAACAGAAGCTATCTAAATAAATACATGGTTAAGAACTCCCACTTTTCAGAGTGTGTGCGCGTTTCAGTAGAAAACTTTGATTAGAACTTACGCCCCTTATTTTCAAGACTATGGGAGTGGATTACTTAGGATTAGCATATGCTTGTATGAACACTGGATGTGTTAGGCCAGGGATGTGGGGTTGAGAAGGAATGTTCACAGATTTTACAAATCATTTGTTGATATTGGGTCGGTTTTGAGAGTCTTTTTAAAAAAACAGCTGTACTGTCTTGACATTTAAGCCTTCGGGTAACCGGCCATTGAGAAAACAAACAGCATCTTAGTACATTATAAAATGCTTTGTCCTCTAAGTCTATTTCTTGTTAGTTCAGTCTATCCGTTGTCACTTCAGTGTCTCCGTTATCACTTCAGTCTAATGTCAATTTAGTATTTCCATTATCACTTCAGTTTTTGTTGTTGTCACTTCAGTACCCCAATGTCACTTCAATCTATCAATTGTTATTTCATTCCAGAGCCGTCGCGTGACTTTTTGAGGCCCCCTGCCACTTTTCTAGTTTTTGTTGTTTGGCTCTTACATGCAATTTAATCTATTCTCTATTGTGCTAGCTTTTTCAGCACCACTACTATAAGCCCTTTAAATATCCTAGGCCCTCTGCAGCCGCAGTGGTGGCAGGGCCCACGCAATGGCTCTGCTCCAGTCTATCAGTTGACAATTCAGTCTGTGGTCACTTAGTTATATTCATCATTCCAAAGTACCACAGTTAAATCTAAACAAAGTGTATTGAATCTATTTTCTGTCAAATAAATCTATATCCAGATGTATAAATCAATATCCTGGCGATTATTCTAATTCTTAGTCGATCTCTTAGTAGCAAACTAAATTGAATAGAACAACAAGTGTCACTTAAGCATTGAATAGAACAACAAGTGTCACTTAATAATTGAATAGAACAACAAGTGTCACTTAATAATTGTTGAAGCTTTTATATTGATTAAATACCTGGTTAAATCTCTTGTAAAATCTTTATATGAAACCGCGAACTGAAATAAGTATTTTTCACAATATGTAGATACGAGATGTCGTTTAAAAATCTACGTTTTTGGTAAAAGTAGTCAAAGATTTAAAGCCACGGTAGTGCAATAGCCGGTGCATGGGCGTCAACTCTCAACGTTAGCAAGATGGAGGGAAGGTGTGGGTGGGGGTGGAAGCTTTGATTCGTTTTGTTTTAAATTTCGTAAGATGCGTTTTGCGGAGCAAAAAAGATAGAATTGCAAAAATATATCGCTAAGAAATGCCACTGAAAAGATTTTTTATTATCTAGAATCTATGTGTCGCCCAACATAGACCTGTTTCTACAAACACAGGCAAACAGCGCCACAAAGATGGAGCCTCAGCCTTGTCAAACAAGATGACCTTTACTCATATTTACATGCTCCTAATAGTGGACATTCCTAAACCCTATCATTGGCGAGGGAAACCAACCACGACAGACTGAAGGGAGCAAAGCCATCAGATTTCAGACTGGAGAGCAATGTCGATTATTTCAAAATGGGGACATTTCAGACTGGGGAGAACAATGTCGATGATTTCAAAATGGGGACATTTCAGACTGGGGAGAGCAATGTCGATGATTTCAAAATGGGGACATTTCAGACTGGGGAGAGCAATGTCGATAGGTTTAGACTGCGTGGAGCAAAGCCAGCAGATTTCAGAGTGAGGAGAGCAAAGATTGCATCCATACTCAATCAACACACTATGTCACACTACATAGTCCCAACCGCCTATATATTCAATCAACACACTATGTCACACTACATAGTCCCAACCGCCTATATACTCAATCAACACACTATGCCACACTACATAGTCCCAACTGCCTATATACTCAATCAACACACTATGCCACACTACATAGTCCCAACTGCCTATATACTCAATCAACACACTATACCACACTACATAGTCCCAACTTACGATATACTCAATCAACACACTATGCCACACTACACAGTTCCAACTGTCTATATACTCAATCAACACACTATACCACACTACATGGTCCCAAATGCCTATATACTCAATCAATACACTATGTCACACTACATAGTTCCAACTGTCTATATACTCAATCAACACACTATGTCACACTACATAGTTCCAACTGTCTATATACTCAATCAACACACTATGCAAACCTCAAGGATCTCAACGCCCTAACCCCACCACGCAAAATTACATATCCCATGGCATCTAATCTATCTTAAAACTTTGAACGTCCCACTTACCCATCCCAATTTACCCATCCCACCACTGTTGACCGCTTCCATTACTTCTCCTCTACCACCACTTTCTACCCCTTATGTTAACATAGTGTTCCACCAAAGCTTATGACCAATGTGCGACGAGCTGGAGGCGTTGATACAATCATGATCAAAAGACACGGCCATTGACAAGTTCACCAACTCATTTCACGACAGATATTTGGGGATGGGTAGATCAGGGATTTTTTCTTTTGGGTTTCCGCCGTTCGTTTTTGTTTACCTTAGAACAATTTACCATTTTGTTAACCTTAGAACAATTTACCTTTTTGTTTACCTGAGAACAATTTACCTTTTTGTTTACCTGAGAACAATTTACCTTTTTGTTTACCTGAGAACAATTTACCTTTTTCTTTACCTCAGAACATGTTTACCTCCAAATGTACACGGACATGCAGCGCCCCCTTTCGGACCCGGGACACATTAAACTCAGTGCTATTCGGATGTCATTTGTGGTAGTTTATTTTATTTAAAATGAAGACTTAAGTTTACAAACGTATAGTACATTCAATTATCTTTCATTTGATACCTCATTTGGTCTTACAAACCCAACAAAAATATTTTAAATCGTTTTTAATCCCAACCTCTCAATTCTGGTAGCCGTGTACCAATAGCCACTTCGTAAAATTTAATAAATATTAGAATAAACTGATTTGACTTCAGAAAGGTGTAGATCTCTAGTGCCATCTATGGTCTGTCATTATTAATGTGTAAGATAGGCTTGGTAAGGTGACATCACTGGTCTGTCATTATTAATGTGATAGATGGACATGGTAAGGTGACATCTATGGTCTGTCATTCTTAATGTGATAAATGGACATGGTAAGGTGACATCGTTGGTCTGTCATTCTTAATTTAATAGATGGATTCAGTAGAGTGCAGGGTTTCTTTCAGGCATCTCTCCGGGGGGGCAAAATGGGTAAAAACAATAGAACGATTACATATTTTTTAAAATTAAAAACGATTAAATTGTAATTTTAAAAAGAATGCAATCTGGCACCTTTAATCGATTACATTTAGTGGAATCTATGAAATATCGCTACACTCGATATATTTGATGATCCGTATTTTTAAGGCAAATCTTCTTAGAAGTTTACAATATTCGATTATAAATATCGCAATGTTTCGAAAATTTGCCTGGCCCGATCATGAGCCGAAGTGTTACCTCCCGTTCTCATTTATCTATATTTTTTGTTTAATTATTTTTTGCAACTCGCAAATTTAAAGACTAATAAGGTCTTTACTTTCAATAGAGTTCTCACTAAGTATCAAACGTGAGAAATCTTTTTATGTTTGCAAATAATATTTTATAATAAAAGCATGACAGTAGGGAATGATGTTAATTAAAAATTGAATGATGGCCTCATGCTTTAAAAAAATATAGTTATTATTAGCAACATTGTTTCTTTCAGCTATCTCTACGGGAGGGTACTGCACCCCCACCCTCAGCCGTAGCACAATGTGTAAAACAATATAACAAATATATATTTTTAAAAAATTAAAAATGAAAAAATTGTCATTTTAAAACAGTTTTAAAAAGCATAGTAACTGCTGCCTTTAACCGATTACAATTAGTGGAATCTATAAAATATTGCTAGGCTCGATATATTTGATGATCCGTATATTTAAGGCTAATCAAGTTATAGCATTTGGTTATAAAAATCGCACTGACAGTTCCAGTCTTACTTCCTGTTCGCCTATATCGCTATTTTATTTATTTATTTATTTTTTGCAACTGACAAGTTAAAAGACTTTAATGACAATGAATTAAATACGTTTACATACCTATAAAGGTCTAAGGTTTATAATAGTTAGTCACGTACTAAACATGTGCAATCTGTTTTGAAATTATAGCTCATCGTAAAAGCATGATTAAAAATAAGGATAGGTGTTAATTATAAATTGTATGATGGCATTAAGCTTCTTTTTATAATTATAAAATTGAAAGGGCGCATACAAATGGTGCACGTGTCATCAATTATTATTAAATCGAAAGCGTTTTTGTTTTCTTTTAATTTGCTACTTTTGTTACAAATTTTCCTAAATAACAGATTTTTTTTATTTTTAATACTAAGCCGATATTTATTTTATTAACTTTCCAACTGCGTTTCTATTTTTAATGTCAGAATAGCAAACAAAGTGCCCCTTCCATTGGCATGGCACTCATTTTTTTAATATTATAAATTTTATTTTAGATGAGAATCCAGTAGAAAGCTAAGAATTTTTTTTTTTTTTTTTTGTGAACTAGCATTTCGATTATCATGCCAATTCCATTTTTTTGGTACGTGTTTAAAAATATTCTTATTGCTAATTCGTCAATTTTAAATAGATTCTTTGGATTTAGATTTTTTTTAAATTTAAGTATGACGAAGAGACAATTTAAGAAAGTTATAGTAGTTTGAAATTCCAAATAAAAATTTCAATCTACTGAATATTGGGAAATTTATACTTTATTTGCATACGAATTTCCCAAAGATAAAATCACACATGAGTAAATATAATGTCTTCTCTAAACAACTCATGTCTTCTTAAACTAGTTATGCCGTTCATATGCAATTTATAAAAATGACCAGTTTTAAAAACCTTTCTAATAAATCTTTTTTTTTTCTTTTTGACTCTGTTAAAATTAGGAAATATTTAGATAAGGTAGTCTAAGCATTAAGTAAGTTTGTTTTTTCCATTTGCATACAGCATATAAAATAATGTTTGCAGTGCTTTTTAGTGATGGAATCATTTTTAATTGAATTTGTTTTGTTGAAAATTCATTTATTTATTGAGTAGCTATCTCTAATAATAACGTAAATCAAAAATTAAAGACACATAACTATTTTAAGTAATATAATTTTTTTTAATTATTATTTTTTTTGCATAACACAAGCAGGTCAAGCAATCTCCGTTTTGCCAAACCTGCATGGAAAGATGATAATTAATAAAATATCCTCATCACATATTTAAGCCCCTAAAATATTCAAGGCACCCTGCAGTCGAAGGGGTTGCTTGGCGCACACGATAAAGTTAAAGTTAAGTGACACCTACATTTTTTAACTATGATCTATTCCGTTGTTCTCCAATTAAGTGTAGAATATTACACTACTAATTTCAGATATGTGATAAAATGCATTCTTGTATTTTGAATCAATCATACATTTTCTGGGGACTATAATGATTTAAGGGGGGAGAATAATCTAGGGCAAAAGCGTGACATCAAGGGTGACACAACTAGAATGAATATAGTTTATGTCCCCGTGGTGGCCGAAATTTAAGATGTCTTTGGTCATTATTATGGATAATTATGGTACTTTCCACCCGAATATTTGAAATGCCACCTCAAAGGTGTCTGAAAGAAACAACAAAATCAAGTATGCGCCAAAATAATGCATCCCTGCATTTTGAGTTTGTACGACTGTCTTTAGCGTCCTAAATTATGTACCCCTTTCCTCACGCTGATCAATGGTACAGTATGGGGTTGATTATAAGCTTGTGCCTAATGAGTACCCTGGGGCATGCCACAAATGGAGTGAATTCAGTTTATATATGGCACTGGACTAAATAATGCCTCCATAAAAATCTTTAAAATGTTCTTCCGTTCAAAAGGTATAATAGTAACATCGAATTCAAGTATACTCAAAAAATACACCTCTTGATTTTAAAATAATCAAAAATTTTCTGGGGAGCAGGCTCCCCAAACCCTCCACCGATCAAGATTTATCGGCGCGCACGATTTCAGCCCTACTTCGCGATGAAAATGATCACTGATTTTGGTATCGATAGATACACTGCCTAGTAGCGTGGCTACTATTAGTACTGCCATGAGCGGCAAAGTATTTTCCGTCCCCCGTTTCCCGATACAAACCCTACAGTTGTCCAAAAAATGCCCCATCTGCACATAAAGAAAAAGTGACACCTGGGTGGACCACCCCATTCGCCTTATTTCGAAGACACTAGCAGGGGCGTATCTACAGTTTGGCGTCAGGGGACAGTATTCATTTTTACGCCCCCTTCCAACTCTGAAACCCATTATTTTCAACCAATTAATACCATCTAAGCCAATTTTTTGCCTCCCCCCCCCCGCTATTCTGGCCCCCAGGGACGTATGTCCTATCTGCCACCCTTTAGCTACGCCTCTGGCCACTGACAGCTAGCACTCCCCCCCCCCGAACATCTGAAGCGCCCCCCCCCCCCGGGGGAAACTTTCTGAAAGAAACACTGGTAAGGTGACTCCTGTTAGCTTGGATTAGTCTCTTTGCAAAACCTTAATCCCCAATATTCCTTTTCTAGGGTTTGTCATTTAATGGCGGAATACTATTAATAAAACATCCGGCCATTCTTAGGTTTGCCTTTTACCCCGTCTGGGGCATTGACGTCTACAAGAATTTTCCATTCATCTCGGTCCTGTGCTTTCCTTTCCAGTTTTTTCATGGTATATCCCATACTTAGTGTGTTTGCCTCTAGCTCGCGTCTCCATGAATTCTTAGGCCTTTCTCTCTTTCTTTTTTCTTGTGAAATCAATGTTAGGGGTTGGTTGGTGATGTTATCTAGGTATTTGCGGAGAGTCTGCCCTATCCACATCCATCTTTTCCTCATGATGTCTTCAGCCATAGGCAAGTGTTTATAAAAGGTCTTTTCTTTCTGCGAAATTATCGCAGTTGTTCAACAAGTTTCGGCTATACAGTAGGACAGTATTGTAGAGATCCTTAGTCGTCTCTGTTCTCTCTGAAACAGAGTGAACAAGGTTGTCAACCAGGTAAATTAGTTACTCTGTCTCTCGTACTTCACCAATCCGACAACTCAACGATGGTTATAGTCTTTGAACTTTTATTCGTCTCCTCCTTTGATTTCACTTTCTCTCTCTCTGTCGTACTCAACTCCTACTGTCCCGGTTCGACTCTGTCTTTCGTTCAGGGTTTCTCTCGTCTGTTCTATACTCCTCTCCGCGGAGTTCTCCCGCCTGTCCACTTTCCTGCCCGGCTGAGTTCTGCCCTAGTCCCGTCTAAATGTCCCTTTTATAAGTCCCACGTCCCTAGAGATTTCTTCCCAGGGCTTTAATCTTATTCCTACGTCTCAGGCACTTAAATGTTCACACCGTGTAATTGGTCATAAACCAGCACCGCAACGGTCGTCACGGGGCAATCTGATCCGCTTGAACCTTCGGTCGGTTGGTAGGTTTCCGCCAGGTCCGGACTGATAATAAAATTTGTTGTAAAGCCCACCCGTCGTTTAATGGACCTTGACCGTTGGTCAGTTACCGTGATGTGGGATTCCCCCCACCCCTGTACTACACAAGTCGACTACCAAGGTCTGAACACTCCACAGTATTGTCATTTGTGTTGAAAATTCTGACTATGAGTCAGCACCCTTGACTCACATTTTCTTTAATAGCGTAAGTGCTAACCTAGCCTTTCCAATTCTAGCCCTAACATCCGCTTCGGATCCACCATTTATGTCAATTGTGCTGCCTAACTATAGGAAGGCCTCCTCCACTTAACATAATGCATTTTATGCCAGAGAGATATGCTCTTGAATGGCTGAGTTTACCTTCATGATCTTTGTCCTGCTTTTGTTTATTTTGAATCCAAGCTGTGATGAAATGGTGGCTACATCTTTTGTCTTTTCCTGCATTTGTTGCTGGTTGTGGGACAGAAGTGCAATGTAATTTGCAAAGTCTAGGTCATTCAGTTGTGCCCAGGGTGTTCACAGAATGCCGTTCCTCATATTGTCACTGAATTTTTTTCATTATCCAGTGAATGTCCAGTATGAATAGAAAGGGGGGACAAAGAGACATCCTTGTCAGACTCTTGTTTCCACTTTCGGTTTGACCAATATCGTTTAACAGCGGAATGATAAGAAATAAGATATATGTGTATTCCATTTGGCCAATCTATAAAAGCAGGTCGGTACTTCTGCGTTTATTGCGTCGGTAAATTTGGTCTTAACCTAGACGAAAGCGTCTTTACAACTTTATTTTACGAAAGATTTTAACAAATAAATTGTTGCTGCAACAGATTCGGAAATACATTTTTAGCAGCCATATTTTACGAAAAACATGTCTAAAAATAGAAAAATTACATGGTGCACTGTGACGTTCTCCGGTCTTAAAAATGACACACCTTATATTAAAAAATGTCCACAACTTTGTTCAATAATTTGATGCCAACAACCTTCAGTTTGGAGCAGCAAGTGTTTCAAAATCTGCATCGTTCTTAATACGAGGAGTGGAGAAACAATCAAATAACGAATTGGCTATAGATACACGGGTACCAGAATTGAGAGGTTGGGATTAAAAAACGATTTAAAATATGATTGTTGGGTTTGTAAGACCAAATGAGGTATCAAATGAAAGATAATTGAATGTACTATACGATTTGTGACTTTTTTCCTGTGACTTTTTTTCCTAGCAAGATTTGTGACTTTTTCCGTGACTTAATTTCCTGTGACTTTTTTTGCATAGCAAGATTTGTGACTTTTTTCCGTGACTTCATTTCCTGTGACTTTTTTTCCTAGCAAGATTTGTGACCTTTTCCCGTGAATTTTTTCCTGTGACTTTTTTCCTAGCAAGATTTGTGACTTTTTTTCCGTGACTTTTTTTCCTAGCAAGATTTGTGACTTTTTTCCGTGACTTTTTTCCTAGCAAGATTTGTGACTTTTTGCCGTGACTTTATTTCCTGTGACATTTTTTCCTAGCAAGATGTGTGCCTTTTTTTCCTAGCAAGATTTGTGACTTTTTACATGACTTTATTTCCTGTGACTTTTTTTCCTAGCCAAATTTGTGACTTTTTACATGACTTTATTTCCTGTGACTTTTTTTCCTAGCAAGATTTGTGACTTTTTTCCGTGACTTTTTTTCCTAGCAAGATTTGTGACTTTTTTTCGTGACTTTTTTCCTCGTAAGATTTGTGACTTTTTTCCGTGACTTTATTTCCTGTGACTTTTTTTGTCTAGCAAGATTTGTGACTTTTTTCCGTGACTTTTTTTCCTAGCAAGATTTTTGATTTTCTTTCTGTGACTTGTTTTCTTAGCAAGATTTGTGACTTTTTTCCGTGACTTTATTTCCTGTGACTTTTTTCCCTATCAAGATTTGTGACCTATTTTCCGTGACTTCTTTTCCTGTTACTTTTTTTCCTAGCAAGATTTGTGACTTTTTTCCGTGACTTTTTTTCTGTGACTTTTTTCCTAGCAAGATTTGTGACTTTTTTCCGTGACTTTATTTCCTGTGACTTTTTTTGTCTAGCAAGATTTGTGATTTTTTTCGTGTGACTTTTTTCATAGCAATATTTGTGACCTTTTTACCGTGACTTTTTTCCTGTGACTTTTTTTCCTAACAAGATTTGTGACTTTTTTCCGTGACTTTATTTCCTGTGCCTTTTTTTCCTAGCAAGATTTGTGACTTTTTTCCGTGACTTTATTTCCTGTGCCTTTTTTTCCTAACAAGATTTGTGACTTTTTTCCGTGACTTTATTTCCTGTGCCTTTTTTTCCTAACAAGATTTGTGACTTTTTTCCGTGACTTTATTTCCTGTGCCTTTTTTTCATAGCAAGATTTGTTACTTTTTTCCGTGACTTTATTTCCTGTGCCTTTTTTTCCTAACAAGATTTGTGACTTTTTTCCGTGACTTTATTTCCTGTGCCTTTTTTTCATAGCAAGATTTGTTACTTTTTTTCCGTGACTTATTTTCCTGTGACTTTTTTTCCGCTCACCGTACCTATCGGTGCAGCCATAAAATAATAATACTTTATTAATAAAAAGCCTATGGACTTAATTTGATTCCTAGCAGGATAGAACGATTTATCAGGCGATTGCTGAGTTTTGTAGCATCCAGGCGATAAATTGCACAATAAAGAACATTTGGTGCCATGTATATCTTCATATGAGCAACAACTCGTAGTTGTAATCTGTAATCTGTCATAGGTCGAGCTGAATCGTTCGTTTGATTTGTGTGTTATTTGGCGATATTTCCTGGTTAAAGAACTGTTTCTAGATGTCTTGCAAATAAGATATCTTTGTCTTACCTTAAATCTGTTAGGAAACTTGTTTTGAGTAAGAAAAACAGAAGATTCATTGTCTAAAAATTCAACTCATTTATTTGTATTCCAAACTATGTTCCCTGGTGTGTTCAACAAAACTCCTCCGTTTTTCCGTCGTCTGTCTGTGAACTCGCTAAATTGTAGGAAACTCACTAAATTGCTGATATGATAAGGTCTTCTACAGTTGGATTTGTGACTTTGAAAGGATGAGGTCATCTACAGTTGGATGTGTGACTTTGAAAGGATGAAGTCATCTACAGTTGGATGTGTGACTTTGAAAGGATGAGGTAATCTACAGTTGGATGTGTGACTTTGAAAGGATGAGGTCATCTACAGTTGGATGTGTGACTTTGAAAGTATGAGGTCATCTACAGTTGGATGTGTGACTTTAAAAGGATGAGGTGATCTACAGTTGGATGTGTGACTTTGAAAGGATGAGGTCATCTACAGTTGGATGTGTGACTTTGAAAGGATGAGGTCATCTACAGTTGGATGTGTGACTTTGAAAGGATGAAGTCATCTACAGTTGGATGTGTGACTTTGAAAGGATGAGGTCATCTACAGTTGGATGTGTGACTTTGAAAGGATGAGGTCAAGTACAGTTAGATGTGTGACTTTGAAAGGATGAGTTGATCTACAGTTGGATGTGTGACTTTGAAAGGATGAGGTCAGCTACAGTTGGATGTGTGACTTTGAAAGGATGAGGTCATCTACAGTTGGATGTGTGACTTTGAAAGGATGACGTCATCTACAGTTGGATGTGTGACTTTGAAAGGATGAGGTCATCTACAGTTGGATGTGTGACTTTGAAAGGATGAGGTCAAGTACAGTTAGATGTGTGACTTTGAAAGGATGAGTTGATCTACAGTTGGATGTGTGACTTTGAAAGGATGAGGTCATCTACAGTTGGATGTGTGACTTTGAAAGGATGAGGTCATCTACAGTTGGATGTGTGACTTTGAAAGGATGAGGTCATGACAGTTGCAAAAACAGACATGACAGTTGCAAAAACAGACATGACAGTCTTCGGTTCAGCAGCGTGGAAAAGGGAGGGTGTGATGGGGGTTGGTCTACAAAGTGCGGCATTTGTTTCTTGACATTGAGGAGCTGCCAAATGCGCCTTTTTCTATTTTGTCTGGTGGAAAAAAGTACGTAAAACTACGTTACTGCTGATGTGTAACAACCGATGTGTAACAACTGATGTGTAACAACCGGCGTGTAACAACTGATGTGTAACAACTGATGTGTAACAACTGATGTGTAACAACTGATGTGTAACAACCGGTGTGTAACAACCGGTGTGTAACAACCGATGTGTAACAACCGATGTGTAACAACCGGCGTGTAACAACTGATGTGTAACAACTGATGTGTAACAACTGATGTGTAACAACTGATGTGTAACAACCGGTGTGTAACAACCGGTGTGTAACAACCGATGTGTAACAACCGATGTGTAACAACCGGCGTGTAACAACTGATGTGTAACAACTGATGTGTAACAACTGATGTGTAACAACTGATGTGTAACAACCGGTGTGTAACAACTGATGTGTAACAACCGGTGACTAACAACTGATGTGTAACAACTGTTGTGTAACAACCGGCGTGTAACAGCCGGTCTATTCGTATGTCCGTTTAAACGTCAGATCAAAGGACTTGACTTGCTCTTGTTTTGTTTGTCATTCCGATTTTCCAAAAGTATCGTATCATTGTGCCGTATCACCCATTTTGAGAACCACTGCTTAAATTATCAGTCATTCATTGGAGTAGGGTGATGGTGGTGGGTGGGGGAGTGGCGGCGCCCTCATAAAATAATTGGAGAGTGTTACTTCAAGACCTTAAACTGTAAAGGATGTAATGTGACGTCATTACCAGGCTAACCTGCTTTGCCGGTTAGTCTTCTTGTAGCGTCTCGGCTGTAGCAAAATCTTTGACGATTCGTCTCATTATAGTGAATGTTTCTTTCTTTTTTTGGATGTTACACTTAAAAGTGGCCAACAAGTAAGACAGTATGTGTGAATGACCAACCCATTTAGTCTGAGAGTATGTACAAATAATAAACCGCCGTGTCAGAGCGTATGTAAGAACAGCTAAAACGCCAAGTCAGAGAATTGTAAGAATTACTAAAACAACGCGTCAGAGAGTATGTAAGACTGACCAAACCGCCAAGTCAAAGATCCGGACCCTTGTTTTTAACGTCAGTTTCTTTGCTTTTTTTTTAATTAAAAAAAATAATCCGACATCCCCCACATTTGACATTAAAAGCATCATCAGATTTTTCTGTCCTGGAGCAGAATTCAATTAATGGACCATCACCTCTATTACGACAAACACGCAATCTCAAATTGGTGGTGAAATTTGAGTCGGAGGAGCTACGCGTCAGTTACGTCAAGAGCATGTCCGGAACAGCTTTGTGAATGAGTGTGCAAATGTATTCCTACTCAATGAATGACTCACAGTGACAACAGACCGCTGTGCACTCTTCTGAATTTGCTCAAAGGCAACATGGCGATGAAATGTCTTAGACTTGGAGAACAAACACTGTACAACTGTCACGTGATAAGATGGTCCCCTGAACGCTGAGTTGTAAAACAATTTACAGCGTTCCCAAATAAGGAAGGGGGTGGCTATTTATAGAAAATAAAGGGGCAAAACTGCATTCCACCATCATGACCTAATTGCTTGACACGTTGGCGTTGGTGATAAAGTTCTATTTTATTTTATTCTTTTGGTTGTTAGTTTTGATGTTTTCACTTGGGTTTTCTTTTCAAAGAAGAGGCGTTTTATAAGCCTCAAAGTGTAAAGGATTATTGTGGGGGGGAGGGGGGGTGGAAATAAAAATTGTCTTTTTTAAAAAATCGAATATTATACTATTTATACTATTTCATTCTGGATGTACCACTTGACCTTTGCCCAGCTCAACGCTAAATGGTAATCCCAAAATTCTAATCCCAGAATGCTTATCCCAAAATTCTAATCCCAGAATGTTTATCCCAAAATTCTAATGCCAGAATGCTTATCACAAAATTCTAATCCTAGAATGCTTATCCCAAAATTCTAATCCCAGAACGCTTATCACAAAATTCTAATCCCAGAACACTTATCACAAAATTCTAATGCCAGAATGCTTATCACAAAATTCTAATCCCAGAACGCTTATCACAAAATTCTAATGCCAGAATGCTTATCACAAAATTCTAATCCCAGAATGCTTATCACAAAATTCTAATGCCAGAATGCTTATCACAAAATTCTAATGCCAGAATGCTAATCCCAGCACGATAATAATTAAATTGCTCATCTTAGCCAGTGGGCAAGAACGTACCGACCTAGCACACACGGATGTCTCAGGCAGTGTTTCTTTCAGACATTTTTCCCCGAGGATTTTCGGGGGGGGGGGGGGGGGAGGGGGCGACCAGAGGCGTAGCTAAGGGGGGCAGATGGGGACATATGTCTCTGACGCCAGACTACTAGGGGGTTGACTTTGCTGAATTTTTATGTTTGAAAATAATCAGTTTCAGAGTTGAAGGGGGGGGGGCGTAAAAATGAATCTTGCCCCCTTACACCAAACACTGTAGATACGCCCTCGCTAGTGGCGTTGAGATATGGCGGGTTCACCCACTGGCGTAGCGAGCTTAACTCGCGCCCGGGGCACAATACATTTTTAGCGCCCCCCCTATTCGAAAACCATACACTATTATATGTAAAATTTACCATTTAGCGCCGCCTTGTGAGTAGCGCCCGGGGCATGATGCCCCCTCACTACGCCACTGGGTCCACCGAGGTGTCAATTTTTTCTTTATATGCAGGTGTGGCATTTTCGAACATCTGCAGAGTTTGTGTAATAGATGCGCCAATATGCATCTATAGCATTTAGTAAAATGGACCCGGCCACGCAGCACAGCCATTCGGACCAGGGTCCCATTAGACTCAATGCTATTCGGATGTCATTTGTGGTATTTTATTTCAGTTCAACTGAAGAAGTAAGTTTACAACCATATAATACATTCAATTATCTTTCATTTGATACTAAATGTTGTCTTACAAACCCAACAATAATATTTTAAATCGTTTTTTAATCCCAGCCCCTCACTTAAGGAACCCGGGTGCGAATAGTCGTAGCCTATTAAAACGTTTAGAAATACCGATTTATTATGCCAACTACAGGAAGTAAGGTATCGGCTGGAGCGGCCAGTAGGATATTATAAATCGAATACTGTAAGCCTTTAACTAGCTTGGCTTTATGTATGGATCATAAATATATCTAACTTATTGATATTTCATAGATTCCACTAATTGTAATCGGTTAAAGGCACCACTTACTATTCTTTTAAAAACTTTTTTTAAAAATACAATGTATTCGTTTCATTAAAAAAATATATAATCCCCCCCCCCCCCCTTTTTCGGAGAGATGGCTGAAAGAAAGCCTGGTCTCAGGTGATCTGAGGACGTCAACATAACGAGGCGCTGCTAATTCAAATCAAACACGGGACTTGAAAGTCTGGGTGGGCCACCCACGTAAGAAACAGATGTGCAGACGGTACAACGAAGGCAATGGCATAAATGACTAGACACGGTGTTACATTATGAATAGATTAATTGGTACAGCAGAAGCAGACAATGTCGTACAATGAGTATGCACAGTGTTTCAAGATATGCAGCAACGTGAGTAGGCGAATGGGTACAATATACACGGACAAAATGGTACGCTATGAGAAGGCGAATTGGTACAAAATAAGCAGAAATGGTGCTTTAATATGAGTGGACGAAAGGGTACAATATAAGAATACTACTTGGTACAACAGAAGCAACATTATTAGGTGGACTTGTTTACGACGAGACGTAACACTTAGTAACAGTACAACTTTTTACAAGTAATACAAAGCACATAGAAACTCAATTATTTTCTTTTCCGTTAGGACTGAGAAGTTAAAACAACAGAAGCAGGACGTGTACAAAGTAGATATGACAACAATAAGTGTACATAGTAACTATCACAACAAGAAGTGTACATAGTAACTATCACAACAAGAAGTGTAAATAGTAACTATCACAACAAGAAGTGTACATAGTAACTATCACAACAAGAAGTGTACATAGTAACTATCACAACTAGAAGTGTACATAGTAACTATCACAACTAGAAGTGTACATAGTAACTATCACAACTAGAAGTGTACACAGTAACTATCACAACAAGAAGTGTACATAGTAACTATAACAACAAGAAGTGTACTTAATGAGAATACAAGGGACGTGTTCAAAGTAGCAAACTCATATTTAGAAAAATTTTCTTGTCAAGTTTTCCTGATGGATTCGAAACTAGAATGCAACAATCAAATAAAATATATCATACTAAAGGTTGTCATACTAAAGGTTGTCATACAGAAGGACATCATAATAAATGATGTCATACTCAAGGTTAACATACAAAAGTATGTCATAGTAAAGGCTGTCATGCTAAAGGCTGTCATAGTAAAGGTTGTCATACAGAAGGATGTCATAATAAATGATGTCATACTCAAGGCTGACTTACAAAAGGCTATCATACTAAACGCTGTCAGACTAAAGGATGTCATACTAAGGGCTGTCATACAAAAGGCCATCATACTAAAAGCTGTCATATTTAAGTCTGCCATACTAAAGGTTGTCATACTAAAGATTTTTATAGTAAAGGCTATCATACTAAAGGATGTCATACTAAAGGCCGCCATACTAAAGGATGTCATACTTAAGGTTGTCATTCTAAAGGTTGTTATACTAAAGGATGTCATACAAAAGGCCAACATACTAAAGGATGTCATATTAAATATTTGCATACTAAACGTTGTCATAACAAAGGTTGTCATACTAAAGGAAATCATACTAATCGCTGTCATTCTAATAGTTGTTATTCAAAGGGCTGTCATACTCAAGGTTGTCATACAAAAGGCCATCATACTAAAAGCTGTCATATTTAAGTCTGCCATACTAAAGGTTGTCATACTAAAGATTTTTATAGTAAAGGCTATCATACTAAAGGATGTCATACTAAAGGCCGCCATACTAAAGGATGTCATACTTAAGGTTGTCATTCTAAAGGTTGTTATACTAAAGGATGTCATACTAAAGGCCGCCATACTAAAGGATGTCATACTTAAGGTTGTCATTCTAAAGGTTGTTATACTAAAGGATGTCATACAAAAGGCCAACATACTAAAGGATGTCATATTAAATATTTGCATACTAAACGTTGTCATAACAAAGGTTGTCATACTAAAGGAAATCATACTAATCGCTGTCATTCTAATAGTTGTTATTCAAAGGGCTGTCATACTCAAGGTTGTCATACAAAAGGCTATCATAATAAAGGCTATCATAGTAAAGTATGTCATACTAAAGGCTGTCATGCTAAAGTTTGTGAAACTAAATATTGTCATACTAAACGTTGTCATAACAAAGATTTTCACACTAAAAGTTGTCATACTAAAGGCTATCACACTAAAAGTTGTCATACTAAAGGCTATCATACTAAAAGTTGTCATACTAAAGGCTATCATACTAAAAGTTGTCATACTAAAGGATGTCACACTAAAAGATGTCATACTATAGGCTGCCATACTAAAGGATGTCATACTAAAGGATGCCATACTACAGGCTGTCATACTTAAGGATGTCATACTAAAGGCTGTGATACTAAAGGTTGCCATACTAAAGGTTTTCATACTAAAGGTTATCATACTTAAGGTTGTCATACCAAATAGATGTCATACTAAACGTTTTAATACTTTCATACCAAAGGATGTCATAACACAAAGATGTCATATTAAATGCTGTCATTCTATTAGCTACTTATTTGTTAGTAAGGGTAAGCAGGGGAAACTAAACAAAATGGTATGATTAAGTCCTTAACAAAGCATACAATAGTGTAACATTCATTAAAATACTGTATACATTGAGCCATGCTGTTTCATGACATTATTCACTTGATATTAATTGTATTCCGAAGATTTAATTGTTATCCCGTTTTATCTGGCTACTCAAGCAAAACCTCTGGAAATTAAGAAAACAAGTGTCACCAAATTGCTATAAACGGTGTTTTTTTAAGTGCCAGGATTACCCCCACCCACTCACATATGAAGACCTTCACACGCACAGATCCTCACATACACATGCATCAATTAAGGTAAAGTTCACTCTGCGTGAAGACTAGAGTGAAAGCCCTTGATGTTCCCGGAGTTTGTTTTAAAACAATTTGACATTTCTCGCATTGTGCGACCTAACCTGAGTCTGGTCTATAGGTATGCTGGGTCGTGGGTGGAGCAGAAGGGGGTGCAGGGGCGTAGATAGGACAGTGACACCTGGGGTTGGGCAAGATTTTTGTCGCCCCCCCCTTTCACTGCCCATGGTTGAAAATGCCATGGTGGGTGACGGGGATTCTTCCTTATCTATATAATTATATGACATACATAGCCATTAAGTCTTTGATATCTCAGACATACCAATTAAGTCTTTGATATCTCAGACATACCAATTAAGTCTTTGATATCTCAGACATACCAATTAAGTCTTTGATATCTCAGACATACCAATTAAGTCTTTGATATCTCAGACATACCAATTAAGTCTGTGATATCTCATACATACCCATTAAGTCTTTGATATCTCATACATACCCATTAAGTCTTTGATATCTCAGACATAGCCATTAAGTCTTTGATATCTCAGACATAGCCATTAAGTCTTTGATATCTCAGACATACCCATTAAGTCTTTGATATCTCAGACCTATGCATTAAGTCTTTGATATCTCAGACATACCCATTAAATCTTTGATATCTCAGACATAGCCATTAAGTCTTTGATATATCAGACATAGCCATTAAATCTTTGATATCTCAGACATAGCCATTAATCATTAAGAAATTAATATCACTTGAGCGCCACTTCTTGATCCAATCGGTGAATTAGATTTGACGTCAACAATCTTTATTTTCTTTTTTTTTAATTTCGGATTTCGCATCTTACATGTTGTTGCACTATCCGCTTGCGCAATAGAATACGTAGCGTGGATGTACATTTGGAGATCATATGTACATTTGACGATCTTATTTAAATTTGACGATCTTGTGTACATTTGTAGATCTTGTGTATATTTTGCGATCGTTTGTACATTTGACGATCTTGTGTACATTTGTAGAGCTTGTGTACATTGACGATCGTATGTACATTTTGGAGATCTTGTGTACATTTGGCGATCTTATTAGACATTTGACGATCGTATGTAGATTTGACGATCTTATATACATTTGAAGTTCTTATTGTTCACTTAGCGATCTCGTGTACATTTGACGATCTTATTGTACATTTGGCGTTCTTGTGTACATTTTGAGTTTTTGTGTACATTGGGTGATCTTGTGTACATTAGGCGATCGGCCGTACAGTTATGGGATGCATCAGTTTTTTCCATGCTTTGGGGTTCTTGAGCTTTTAGTTTCCATTGCTGGCTCGCTTGGCCCGGTGCACTTCGGGTACACAACAGGAATAGATCAGCGGTTCTCAGCCTGTGGGTCGCGACCCCTTTGGGGGTCGCTCGAACCTTTCACCAGGGGTCGCCTAAGACCACCTGAAAACACATATAGTCTACAGTTATGAAGTAGAAACAAAAAAAAAATGTCTGGGGGTCGCCACAGCATGAAAGATTGTATTAAAGGGTCGCGGCATTAATAAGGTTGAGAACCGCTGCCTTAGATAAACCTGCATCCAAGGTTGACGTGTACCCTCTACCGGGACACAATATCTATAAAATGTATGAGTACCATCTACCGGGATAAAATATCTGTACAAAATGTATGAGTACCATCTACCGGGACACAATATCTGTACAAAATGTATGAGTACCATCTACCGGGACACAATACATATTCAAAATGTAACCAAAAGTGTTAGATGGTAAATATTTCCAAACATTGCAACACTGGCACTCAATGAAATTGATGTTGTGGAGATAGATGTAGACACAGATGTAGAAACAGATGTTGACACGGAAGTATAGACAGATAATGTAGAGACAGATGATGTAGAGACAGGTGTGGAAACAGATGTAGAGATAGATGTAGACACAGTTGTATCGACAGATGATGTAGAGACAAATGATGTAGAGAAAGGTGTAGACACAGATGTATAGGCAGATGATGTAGTGACAGATGTAGACATAGATGTAGAGACATATGAAGCAGAGATAGATGATGTAGAGACAAGTGTAGAGATATGTGGAGAGACCAGTGTTTCTTTCAGTCAATCTCATCGGGGGGGGGGAGGGGGGGAGGGGAGTGCCAATGGAAGAGCAGCGAAGCGGGGACACCTAATGGGCTTTTATTGTATTAATGGATGAAAATAATGAGTTTCAGAATTTGGGGGGAGGAGGGGGGTGAGGAAGGGGGGGGGGGGCTAAAAATGAAACTTGTGCCCTGTCACCAAACATTCACGCCAGTGACATAGAAAGTGCGGAGGCGAATTGTTGGTCTGTCCAGGGGTAAATTTATTTCTTTATTTTGAGCGTTGGCATTTTTGGACAACGGCAGAGTTTATATCGTGAACGGTAGCGTCTCATAATCGTTTAAGTCGGGGGGGGGGGGGGGGTGACACCATGAGTTTACCGCCCCGGGTGTCACCAACCCAAGCTACGCCACTGCATGGATGGAATCGAATACATTAACATTTATGCTAAAACGAAATTTTTAAAAGTGTGATTTTATTATAAATTTATAATTAACACTTTTCTCTATATCTTTAACAGTCATGCTTTTATGATCACATATAATTTGAAAATTGGACGAAAGACTAACTAAGGACGAAGTCACAGGGATTTTTTCTAAGGACTATAAGCTGCCTCCCTAGACATGGAAAGGCCCGGATAGCCCAAGGGAACACCCTATATCAGTGTTTCCCAACCTTTTTTGTGCCATGCCCCACCTAAGCCTTTCTAAAAATCTTATGCCCCCCCCCCCCCCACCCCGCACCCGGGTTTCATGAACATAATTTTAATATTCAAAAATAGGGTTGTTCACTGAAGAAATTTAAATGTTAGGTTTTAGGATGAAATCACTGTGAGGTAACTCATTAAATTTTCAAAACATAAAATGGAGAACTGAAATTCAGGTACGAAATAATTCTTTTGAAAGATTTTTCTATATTATTTGAATTTTACTAGTAATTATTTATTATTTAAATTTAGTGCGATGTTTTTACTTGATGCTTGCTGCAAAGAGATTTTATATTAAATTCAAATTTAGTTAGCTTCAGTCTCAAGTCTCCCTGTTGTGTTATATCCAGTCAATTTCTTCATTTTTTCTTTTTTCTTTCTTTTTTTTTGAAGCATTTTTTTTACACTAAATCCACATTCAGCTAAATATAAAGATGGAAATGGTAACAATAATTTTCTTGCACTTTTGATTGAATTTGGATATTTGATTTATGTTTCCTCACAAAGCCATGTCATCGCTCCTTTTAATAACTTTTATATTGAATAATGTTTTAACTGACTCATCATTTTGCATTTCTGCAATATCTTCCTTAAAATGCATGAAATATCAGACAAATCTACTAACATTGGCTGCATCATTCAAGTTGGAAAATCAATTTGTTTCAAATCAGAAAATCTTTCTTTTAAATCAGCCGATATAATTATTAGATGATCCACAATAACAAGTATAGCTGTATCAGTCACTTCACATCTTTGGAGTCAATGAAACTTTTCAAAATTTTTGTTGTAAATATTTTTCTGACATAATTCAATAAAGGTAATAAAACCAAATATCTTCGCTTCTGCATGGACAAGAGTTTTATTTGTTGCCTGAAGTTGGTTATTTAATATTTATTTAGTTTTTCAAAGATATCGGCTAAATAACTCACAAATGCTTTCCAATCCACCATTAACAAATGAAAACCATCTTACTTCAGTTTGAGGTATAAATCTCACATAGTCTGCATTTTGTTCTTCACAAAATAGCTTGAAGAGACGTTCACATTTGGCATTAGCTTTAACAGCATTGATACACTTAAAACTGAATTTAGTACTTCATTAAGAACAGGCAAAATATTTTAGCTACTAAGTTTGCTATACGAATAATATAATTCACAAGTAGCATTTCTGGATTATCCTCTTTCATTAATCTTAAGCAGCTATTTTTCTTGCCTATTATGTTAGGAGCACCATCTGCAGCACAGGATATTATACTTTCATTGGTACATTATTGACATCTAAGTAATTTTGTAGCTAATTATATATATCTGTGGCAGTAGTGGTGCTTTCTAATGGTTTACAGAGCAACATTTCTTCAGCAAAATACCTTTTACCAATATATCTTACGCAAGTTATTAATACAGCCTCACTGTCTCTCAAAGTTGTTTCATTCATTTGCACTGAGAATTTTCTTGTTTTCAGCTTTTCAACAAGTTGTAGTTCAATAACTTCACTCATATCTTTTAATCTTCTGCGAACAGTATTGTTACTGAGTGGTATAGATTTTACGGTTATCGGAAATTTGATCGAAAGAAATTTGGTCGACGGAAAATTGATCGACGGTAATTTGATCGAACGGAAATTTGGTCGAATCTTTTTTTCAGTTCACACGTTAAAATTTTCGTCAAATTTCTTTTTGAACGCACTATACTATATATTAAAACAAAATAATGCGTTCAGAAAGAAATTTGACGCAAACTTTTAACGTATAAATTAAAAAAACGATTCGACCAAATTTCCGTTCGATCAAATTTCCGTCGATCAATTTTCCGTCGACCAAATTTCTTTCGATCAAATTTCCGGATACGAGATTTTACTTCTTTGTCACCTTTTTTCCAGTATAAGAAATGCTGATATTGATGGTCTGATTAAATTCTCTCCTGTAGTATGATTTTTTTTCATAGATTTAGCGATGAGTAAGGAAATTTCATAACTAGTCTCAAGAGTACGATTGACAGTTGCAGTATGAGCAGTAAATAGAGACATTAATGTTGCTCTTTTTCAAAAAGTATCTTTAAAGTTTGAAAGTAATTTTAATCTGACTTAATATTTTTGAATTTCCCCCTTAAAAAATCAAATTGCCCTTCTGTGGGGCTTGAGCCCCACGTTGTGAAACACCGCCATATATGGATAATTTCGCTTGGCCCCAGTGCGTCGCAGGATTTGTCGCAATTTTTCAATGTATTAATGTATCCTCCCTGGTTTTGATTCAGAGTTTCCTTCTCTTAGGTGAGTTGCCATCCAAGTTTAACAGGTCTTATCCACCCGGGGTGCTGGTGAGTTCCATCGACCCGGGGTGCTGGTGAGTCCCATCCACCCGGGGTGCTGGTGTTGTTTGGTGGGGATTGAACTCCTGGGATTGATTCAGCTTACACCAGTCGCACATCCAGTCACCGAAACATGTCGACTAAATATTTAGAGTGGTGTCCCTTGTGACCTTTGTACTAGCTTAGTGGTGGTTTAAGATCATAATTATTTCTCAAATTGTTTTGAATCTGTCGACCATAGACACCCTCCGCCATTTAAAACTGTGAAACAGACACTGGATACTAAGCCCTATCTCCCGGGAACCCGCACGACTTTTAGTAGACAAAAGACGTCAAGGGAAATGTCTCAATCGCTGGGACAAACATTTAGAGTTTAGAAGAAAATGGTATTGTTTTTTTTTTTTGTAGCTCTATTACACAGGTTCTCAGGCGTTTTCAGGTCACGGTCACATTCATATAGAACCAAAGTGCCCTTACCACACTATATAGGGAAAAAAGGGAAATAGGGTAAATTCTTGAAAAGTAAAATATTTTATAGATTTATTTTCCAGTATAATAAAATTGGCGACATATTTAATATCATGTAATTGTTGACCTATTTAATGCCATGATTGAAGTTGCCCACTGCACCAATTAAAAAAGAAAACTATTTAAAAATCTCTACTTGCCTCATTTAATAGTTTCAGTGGGCAAATCACATAAATCATCCCACAAGCCCACTTGAGATCCCCAGTGATTGAAAACCTTGCTCTAATAACTTGATTATCCCAAACTACTTTTAGCGCCCACAATATGTCAAGGTAAATATGACCAATTATCTTTTACCAGAGAAATAAGCATCGGGGCGCCACAAGGCTGCGTTCTCTCCCCTGTATACAATATATACCAATGATATTCAAAACTCGAGCGACAACGTTCCAATCTTAAAATTTGCTGATGACGTCACCATCGTTGGCTTAACATCTGAGGGAGAAGGCTTATACCACAACTTAGTTACAGGCTTTATCAATTGGTGCGATGAAAATTTTCTCCAGCTGAATGTCTCAAAAACAAAGGAAATGGTTGTTGATTTCCGGAGGGGGAGACACCAGATTACAGATCTTAACATAAAAAATCAAAGTGTAGTGAAAGTAGAGACATATAAGTACTTAGGTGTCACCATTAATAATAAGCTAACATAGCACGGCCAAATGCTGTGTAAGAAATTCAACCAATGACTATTCTACCTAAAAAAACTGCACAATTTCGGCGCAAACAAACAAGTCGTTAACTTATTCTAAAGTGCAACAATTGGAAGCCTACTTAATTTCAGTATTACCTGCTGTATGGGAAATTCAACGTCTGATATTAAACACCGCATAAACCGACTAATCTTTATTACATAAATGTATTTTATTTTATTGTCATGATTATGTCTCTTTTTCTAATATTTTATGTACATCGCGGTGAGCCCATCCCTAGGCTGGGGTACCGCGCTATTTAAGACAACTAATAATAATAATAATCATAATCAAGAAAGCTAGGAACATAACACAAACTAAACATCCTTCACTTGAAGAAATATTTAAAGAAAGATGTTTTTGCAAAAGTAAACAACATTTTGGATGATACATCCCACCCTCTTCATCACAGATACTTGGGATCGGCCTGTTCGGGGCGAATTCTTTCTCTCAGGGCGAGGACTGAAAGATATAAAAATTCATTTGTTCCCCAATCTGTACGAATTTACCAGCGTGCCCCCTAAATATCACAAATCTTAATGAGAACTAATAAGTCCCTGATATGCTGATATGGCTAAGAGAATTAACTGAATTGTACAAGCACGGATCGATTATAAACTCTCTGTTCTCTGCCACAACTTTTTCTCGAATTCCTGCCCTTCCTATCTAACCGAAATTCTCTCTGTCTATTCACCCCTTCGACAGCTTCGCTCCTCCGCAGACGAGCGTATTCTTTCTGTCCCTAAGACTCGAAAAAAACATACCGTTTTTACTGTGCCCCCAAACAATTGAATTCTCTTCCACTACACATAAGAAATATATCAACCATCACAGCCTTCAAAACTGCACTCAAAACACACCTCTTTATACTTTACTATCCTGACTGATTCCCCCTCTGAAAGTTAAACGATGCTGCTGAGTGCCGTCCATGGCTTCACATGTAAATTGTTACGGAATGGTTGGTTTTTAATTTATATTTTTTAAGTTCATTTTAATTTGCATGTACAGCGTGGTGAGCCCAGCCCTAGGCTTGGGTACCTTGTATGTACAGCGTGGTGAGCCCAGCCCTAGGCTTGGGTACCTTGTATGTACAGCGTGGTGAGCCCAGCCCTAGGCTGGGGTACCTTGTATGTACAGCATGGTGAGCCCAGCCCTAGGCGTGGGTACCTTGTATGTACAGCATGGTGAGCCCAGTCCTAGGCTTGGGTACCTTGTATGTACAGCGTGGTGAGCCCAGCCCTAGGCTTGGGTACCTTGTATGTACAGCGTGGTGAGCCCAGCCCTAGGCTTGGGTACCTTGTATGTACAGCATGGTGAGCCCAGCCCTAGGCTGGGGTACCTTGTATGTACAGCGTGGTGAGCCCAGCCCTAGGCTTGGGTACCTTGTATGTACAGCATGGTGAGCCCAGCCCTAGGCTTGGGTACCTTGTATGTACAGCATGGTGAGCCCAGCCCTAGGCTGGGGTACCTTGTATGTACAGCGTGGTGAGCCCAGCCCTAGGCTTGGGTACCTTGTATGTACAGCGTGGTGAGCCCAGCCCTAGGCTTGGGTACCTTGTATGTACAGCGTGGTGAGCCCAGCCCTAGGCTTGGGTACCTTGTATGTACAGCATGGTGAGCCCAGCCCTAGGCTTGGGTACCTTGTATGTACAGCGTGGTGAGCCCAGCCCTAGGCTAGGGTACCTTGTATGTACAGCATGGTGAGCCCAGCCCTAGGCTTGGGTACCTTGTATGTACAGCGTGGTGAGCCCAGCCCTAGGCTTGGGTACCTTGTATGTACAGCGTGGTGAGCCCAGCCCTAGGCTTGGGTACCTTGTATGTACAGCGTGGTGAGCCCAGCCCTAGGCTAGGGTACCTTGTATGTACAGCGTGGTGAGCCCAGCCCTAGGCTTGGGTACCTTGTATGTACAGCGTGGTGAGCCCAGCCCTAGGCTAGGGTACCTTGTATGTACAGCGTGGTGAGCCCAGCCCTAGGCTAGGGTACCTTGTATGTACAGCGTGGTGAGCCCAGCCCTAGGCTTGGGTACCTTGTATGTACAGCGTGGTGAGCCCAGCCCTAGGCTTGGGTACCTTGTATGTACAGCGTGGTGAGCCCAGCCCTAGGCTAGGGTACCTTGTATGTACAGCGTGGTGAGCCCAGCCCTAGGCTTGGGTACCTTGTATGTACAGCGTGGTGAGCCCAGCCCTAGGCTAGGGTACCTTGTATGTACAGCGTGGTGAGCCCGGCCCTAGGCTTGGGTACATTGTATGTACAGCATGGTGAGCCCAGCCCTAGGCTGGGGTACCTTGTATGTACAGCGTGGTGAGCACAGCCCTAGGCTTGGGTACCTTGTATGTACAGCGTGGTGAGCCCAGCCCTAGGCTTGGGTACCTTGTATGTACAGCGTGGTGAGCCCAGCCCTAGGCTAGGGTACCTTGTATGTACAGCATGGTGAGCCCAGCCCTAGGCTTGGGTACCTTGTATGTACAGCATGGTGAGCCCAGCCCTAGGCTAGGGTACCTTGTATGTACAGCATGGTGAGCCCAGCCCTAGGCTGGGGTACCTTGTATGTACAGCGTGGTGAGCCCAGCCCTAGGCTTGGGTACCTTGTATGTACAGCATGGTGAGCCCAGCCCTAGGCTGTGGTACCTTGTATGTACAGCGTGGTGAGCCCAGCCCTAGGCTGGGGTACCTTGTATGTACAGCGTGGTGAGCCCAGCCCTAGGCTGTGGTACCTTGTATGTACAGCGTGGTGAGCCCAGCCCTAGGCTGGGGTACCTTGTATGTACAGCATGGTGAGCCCAGCCCTAGGCTGGGGTACCTTGTATGTACAGCGTGGTGAGCCCAGCCCTAGGCTGGGGTACCTTGTATGTACAGCGTGGTGAGCCCAGCCCTAGGCTAGGGTACCTTGTATGTACAGCATGGTGAGCCCAGCCCTAGGCTGGGGTACCTTGTATGTACAGCGTGGTGAGCCCAGCCCTAGGCTAGGGTACCTTGTATGTACAGCATGGTGAGCCCAGCCCTAGGCTGGGGTACCTTGTATGTACAGCGTGGTGAGCCCAGCCCTAGGCTAGGGTACCTTGTATGTACAGCGTGGTGAGCCCAGCCCAAGGCTGGGGTACCTTGTATGTACAGCGTGGTGAGCCCAGCCCTAGGCTAGGGTACCTTGTATGTACAGCGTGGTGAGCCCAGCCCAAGGCTGGGGTACCTTGTATGTACAGCGTGGTGAGCCCAGCCCTAGGCTGTGGTACCTTGTATGTACAGCGTGGTGAGCCCAGCCCTAGGCTGTGGTACCTTGTATGTACAGCGTGGTGAGCCCAGCCCTAGGCCAGGGTACCTTGTATGTACAGCGTGGTGAGCCCAGCCCTAGGCTGGGGTACCTTGTATGTACAGCGTGGTGAGCCCAGCCCTAGGCTAGGGTACCTTGTATGTACAGCGTGGTGAGCCCAGCCCAAGGCTGGGGTACCTTGTATGTACAGCATGGTGAGCCCAGCCCTAGGCTAGGGTACCTTGTATGTACAGCGTGGTGAGCCCAGCCCAAGGCTGGGGTACCTTGTATGTACAGCGTGGTGAGCCCAGCCCTAGGCTGTGGTACCTTGTATGTACATCGTGGTGAGCCCAGCCCTAGGCTGTGGTACCTTGTATGTACAGCGTGGTGAGCCCAGCCCTAGGCTGTGGTACCTTGTATGTACAGCGTGGTGAGCCCAGCCCTAGGCTGTGGTACCTTGTATGTACAGCGTGGTGAGCCCAGCCCTAGGCTTGGGTACCTTGTATGTACAGCGTGGTGAGCCCAGCCCTAGGCTAGGGTACCTTGTATGTACAGCGTGGTGAGCCCAGCCCAAGGCTGGGGTACCTTGTATGTACAGCGTGGTGAGCCCAGCCCTAGGCTTGGGTACCTTGTATGTACAGCGTGGTGAGCCCAGCCCTAGGCTGTGGTACCTTGTATGTACAGCGTGGTGAGCCCAGCCCTAGGCTGTGGTACCTTGTATGTACAGCGTGGTGAGCCCAGCCCTAGGCTTGGGTACCTTGTATGTACAGCGTGGTGAGCCCAGCCCTAGGCTTGGGTACCTTGTATGTACAGCGTGGTGAGCCCAGCCCTAGGCTTGGGTACCTTGTATGTACAGCGTGGTGAGCCCAGCCCTAGGCTAGGGTACCTTGTATGTACAGCGTGGTGAGCCCAGCCCAAGGCTGGGGTACCTTGTATGTACAGCGTGGTGAGCCCAGCCCAAGGCTGGGGTACCTTGTATGTACAGCGTGGTGAGCCCAGCCTAAGGCTGTGGTACCTTGTATGTACAGCGTGGTGAGCCCAGCCCAAGGCTGGGGTACCTTGTATGTACAGCGTGGTGAGCCCAGCCCAAGGCTGTGGTACCTTGTATGTACAGCGTGGTGAGCCCAGCCCTAGGCTTGGGTACCTTGTATGTACAGCGTGGTGAGCCCAGCCCAAGGCTGGGGTACCTTGTATGTACAGCGTGGTGAGCCCGGCCCAAGGCTGGGGTACCACGCTATAGAAAACTACCCATAATAATAATAATAATAATAATGGCTGGGTTTTTTTTTACCAGTGAAATAACTTAATATAGAAGTCTTGTGTTATAATTGTTTTAGTTATGTGCTGAAAATGTACAATGCAATAAAAAAAACATGTCCATTTGTTTGGATCAATAAAAGAATATTATTTTATCTTATAATACTTTATTTTGTGGCAGGTTTGTTTCCTTCAACAATAAACATAGTAAGACAGAGAGAAATAAAATACAGTGATTATTTTTACTTTTTTTTTTATTTCGAAACAAATCCTTTTTTAACATTTTTGTACAAAAATGTTGCTTGTCAATATTTACTGAGGGATTAGCGACCCGTAAACAATGCACAATTCATCAAATGTTCTGGCATCTTTTCTTCGTGCGGTTTCCATTATTGCTAACGAGGAAATTATTAGTTTAAAATCTAGTTTCTAAATCTGCTATTCATCCGGATCAGCAAATAAAACTCATGCCGGAGTTGTGTGTGTGTGGGGGGGGGGGGGTTTGCGGGCTGGACGTTTACAAATATATACTATCTCCCCCCTCGCCCCCAAAATAATATATATATATATATAAGTATAAGAAATATGCGATTTGAGAGTCACCGGACTTTGAGCAACAACTTTAAAAATAAAGACAACTTTCAATTAATTGGACTTGTTTTTCCTGCCTGCAACACTCACAAACCTGGTCTGCCAACAAAAGTTGAATGAGATGACCTGCAAGAATGGAGCAAAGATTCTAAAGTGCCCCCATGTGGGGGGGTGCCCTCATGTGCATGCACAACAAATTAGAGGACATGTCACACCAACAGAAAACTAAGGGACACTTTTAAGATGAGCACAAAAAAATTAAGGGTCATGTTACATTAACAAACAAACCGTAAGGGGCGTGTTACATTAACAAACAAAAAGTAGGGGCGTGTTACATTAACAAACAAAAAATAAGGGGCGTGTTACATGAAAAAACAAAAGTAAAGGGCAGTGGCGTAGTGAGGGGGGCAAGGGGGGCATCATGCCCCGGGCGCTACTCACAAATGGGCGCCAAATGGTATATTTTACATAATATTGTATGGTTTTCGAAAAAGGGGGGCGCTAAAAAGGTATTGGAGGGCGCTAAAAAGGTATCCCGTATCCTACCAGAAAACGGGATTCCACCGGTATCAGGATCACACCGGGACCAGGATCCAACCAGCATTGGGATCTACCGGGATCGAGATCCAAACAGGTTTGGGATCTACCGGGATCGGGATCCCACTGCATGGGATTTGGGATCGAAAGGGATCGGGATCCCACCGGTAAATAGGATCCCGACGGGATCGGGAACCCACCGGGATCGGAATCCAACCGAGATCTGGATGTCACCAGAAAACGCGTTCCCATCGGAAAACATTTTGCTTAACTTCAATGTGAATTAAAAGGCTATAACAGTTGTTTTTTTTCCGATTGCAATCCCGTGCAACGCCGGGTATATTGGCTAGTATATATATATAAACGTGAACTTTTTGTGGCGGTGTGAATTTGTTCCGCATGCGTTTTTACATGGATTGATGGAGCTTGACCAAACTTGACATATATAACCAGCATTATCAGGAAGGAACTCTTGGGAAGTTATAAAAATTTTTATAACATTCCGTTTGGGATGGGCCCTGAATTTTTTTCTTCTGTGAGCTATATAAATAAAATGGCCATTTGATCACTTTCGCCCTAATTTCGGTTTCGGCCGAAACAGAAAAGTTAAATTTCGGTTTAGTTTCGGCCGAAAGTGATTGAGGTTTTCGGTCATCTACCAGAGGTTTAACTGTCTGTCTGTCTCTAGGCTGGCAATCCGATATTTATTATTGCTCGAATATTGCTGGAATATAATAATACAAATCTGCACATAATAACCCTAAATTAAAGACATTTTTTACATTATTCTTTTATAAAACAACTATTACTATTATACTTAAACTACGATCATTGGGAGAATCAGTGTAGGTATGAGAGGTCTGAGAAATGGTCTCTGATCAAGTTACAGGCCAACACGGAGGAGGAGAAAATGGGCATAATGACATTGACAGTTGAGAGAATTTATGTGAAAATGTAGAGATGGGTGTCATAGAATCAGGGGAAGTGGGATGGAATGGGAAAAAATGGTTGACCCCGGGGGGGGGGGGGTAGTGATCTTAGTAAATGCTCTAGGGCAGGGATTCTTAACATTTTTGCAGCGCTGCAGGCCCACTCCGTTTTAAACATCCCCCCTCCCCAACCGTATAAATTATATTGTTATAAAATTTAAAATATGAAAATAATTAAATCATTTAGTTGTCGTTTTATTTCTTTAATTCACTTATTATAAACAAGGGAAAAAATTACCAATACACGTTTTATTGATGCCCAAACAAAATTGACGGGGAAAAAATTTACTAATGCTAATCAAAATGCATAAAATCTGTTTTTTAAAACAAAAAGCAGCAACAGCTAGCTATGGGAGCAAATGCAATTTCCATTTTTTTTTTTTTTTTTTAGCACCTCGGGGCTGGGGAGGTACTTCTACCCCTGGTTAAGAACCATTGTTCTAGTGAAATGTTTCTAACACTGGTGCGGTAATTTGATATCCTTGAATGGTGAATTTCGTAAAGGACTGTAGTGGACAGCGGGAATATTTTGGAAAAAAAGGGGGGGGGGGTGCAGAGATTTGTGACGATGGGGGCAGTGGGGGGGGGGGGTCAAAAATCAGCAACATTTGCGTGACGTAATTTAATGATGGCCCCCAACGGTGAATAATATTTAATTTTAATCCCAGGAAACGGTAATATATCCGCTATTATTTTTGTTTTATTTTTTTTTAAATTAAGGAGACTTAGGCTTTTTCAATTCATCCATTTCTTGAAATCCATCATTATCATGCTCAAAAGGTTACCGGAAATTTGTTTGAAAGAAATTTCATATACGGAAAATTGATCGAAGGAAATTTGATCGAACGGAATTGTTGGTCGAATCTTTTTTTCAGTTCACACGTAAAAATTTTGCATCCATATATTTTTGGCGACCATAGATGTCTTTTGTGATTCTCCATCGCGACCCGTCAGAAGAACTATTTTAAGAGAACCGGTTTAAAAAAATTATTTCCCCCACCAAGGGGGTTGAGAGAGGTTGGTCACCGAACGAAATAATTACGTCACCAGCACAGAAAGACTAATGTGCTGGTACTAGGCTAAATATTAATACAGCGATATCTTGCCAGCTATTTATGAAAACACAAAGCATTAGTATGACGATAACCGAGAAACCTTGTGGTGATATTTGTATAGCCTTAAAAAGTATTCGTTTTGCAAACAAATGTGTAATTTATTTTCTTGTCTAACGTTCATGGTCATAAACAAGCCTTTGCCATTATTTATAATTAAAATGTTTTGTTAAATGCACAACACCAAAGCTTGCGCCCAGTAATTAGTAAAAGTTAGAGGGAACAATGGTGACGTCATAATTCATGAGATAAATATTGTGTATTTAAATTTTACTTTAAACATTTATTTCTTGTCGTTATTTGGTCAATAGTTTTATTTCACGTGTTTTGTGCCCCTGCTTGTAATTATGTCGTCCCTTCCCAGCATGACCGATTTTCACTTAAATTTCGTTTCGTATCAACATTTATAGACTTATTTTTAAAAAGCTCAACTGTACAGTACAAAGTTCAAATAAATCCATTTTAAAAACTCGATCAAATGAATTTGTTTTGACCCCTTTGCAAAAAAGTGTGTAAATGTGTTGGCCTACATTTTGTGTGTGTTTGTAATTGTAACAAGATCTTTAGGTCATTAATTCACAGAATGGATGTTTTAACTGCTACACAAAAGGTAGAGCTTTGCCTTAATGATATGTTGTAATAGAAAGAGAGCATGCAAATGATGCCTAGTGTAAATACTACCAATACTACTAACAGTACTAACAGTAATAGTTAGCAGTTAGCAGCATAATGTATAGTGATGATAGTGCAGGGTAGATAGCGCAGTATTTGTTCGATAAGATTAAGATTTCACATTCCTAACCAGGTTTTTGACCCTCTCCCTAACCAGGGTTTTGACACTCTCCCTAACCTGGGTTTTGACCCTCTCCCTAACCTGGGTTTTGACCCTCTCCCTAACCAGGGTTATGACTCTCTCCCTAACCAGGGTTATGACTCTCTCCCTAACCAGGGTTTTGACCCTATCCCTAACCTGGGTTTTGACCCTGACAACTAGGAAAATGAAGAAAAACAAAGAAAAATGGCCAAAAATTATTATAAAATAAAGAAATAATGAAAACCCAACTTACAACAGTTAAAGACAGTTTCATGGAATACACTTTTACACATTTTAATTTTATTTCAGGTTCCACCGAAAATAATATCCAGAGAATAAATGAAACACCATGTGGTCATGCTAACACATTTTCAAAAATGGCAGAGCACATTAAAATATTAAAATTAGCCAACCAATGAAATTTTAAAATTGAAGACCCTAGTGCCTAGTGCTAAAGGTACTTAAATCACATTTTTGTAAAATCAATCTAAACTGTGACCTTTTCTTATCTAGTTTAGCCAAGTGTACTGCAGAAGTTTGAATACATTAAAATGTGCCAAAGTCCCATAGTTCCACAAGATAAAATATTAAAATGATCACATTTTATAGACGAAAATTATATTTGAACTTGATTATCTCAAAATGTGCATTTTGTGACTTAAGTACTCTTAGCACTTAGGTCTTCAATTATATTTAATCAACCAATAAAAAATTAATTTAAAAACATGCCATCGTAATTTAAAGAAAATGTAACTCTAGTTACAACAATCAGGAGAGTGAATCCAAAACACAAACTTGAGGCACCAATAGTCTGAATTAGCCTTTTATATTTTAATTTTTTTTTCATTTTTTTCAAAAAAATTTTATTTAACAGATTAGCATTTGAATAGATGATTAGTTTTCAAGCTGTGTGATGTTGTGCCAAAAAGCTGAATTATTTTGGTTTTTTCAATCTAACTCTCTCTGGTGTGTTGGTACAGGAAATCAGTGCTATGATGGATACATCTAATGTCCCTTTATGTTTATCTCCTTTGAAATGTGATGGGACCGGGGAAAGTTTACACTGTTTAAATCTCAAAGATGTTCAATGAACCTATCTGATAATATTCTACCAGTTTCATCTATATACAGGGGCATATTCTATGGCATACAATAGCATATATCACATTTTGACTAAAACATGTGAAACCCTCTTTGATGCCATGATGGTAAAAGTACCTTTAAAGAGGCTAGTGTTTTTAGCTTGGAGAATTTTAATATATCCTACAATGGCTTCTTGAGCATGGTTTAGTCCCAACAGCCAACATAAGACATTTCACATGTGTTAGTCGAAATGTGATGTATAGGATTGTGTGCCATAGGTGCCAATCCTGTTATATAGGTGAAACTGCTAACAGTAGAAATACATATATTCTTTCACTTCCTGTAATCTTGGTTTTGAAAAATCCAACTTCCGGCAATAACAATGGCGATCACTTAAGTTTTTAACTATTCTCTATTTCTTGTTGTATTTTCATTTGTCCTGTTTGCTAAGGAAGGCTCTTAGCTGAAGCCTTCATATGTTATTGTCTCATCTTTTGATTCAAGCTTCCACATACCTTGTCCTACTATTTCCTGAAAAATTTAATAAGACTAATAAGCTAGTATGGAACTACTAGTAGGCACTTCGGTAAGATCAGGGAATTGCCGAAAACCGGGTATCGTGATTTCGTTGTCAAAATGGCGACCTCCACTTTTTAATTTACAGAGAGTCACGTTGTTTACGACTTTATTACTATTTGTAGCCCAGTATGTAAATTCTATTTCCGCCCACAACTTGGAGTAGACATGTTGTTTTATGAGTAGACACTTTAGTCCTCAAAATAATTTTGAGGCTTCACTTTGATAATTGAAGGTAAAATAATGCTAATTTGACTCATTCATATTTTTTTTTGTGGAAAGCATTTTTTGCTTGATTGTAAGGGCCTTTATAGATACTGGCATTAATTACAACATATCCAAGTTGTGTAAGGTTAGGCCCACAGGTTTGGTCATGAATTAACTCAGCAATTTTAGTCACATGTGTCCCAAAATTACCTATTATCGTTAATATTCGTTGCTATAGTAAACAACCTGATTTACTCTGGAAATCCAGCCTATTACCCCATAATAACTTATTTAAAAAATAAAAAATAAAAAAATTAGTAACACAAATACATATTTTTAATATGATTTGATGCTTTTATTGAGAGATATTAGGTTAAATAAGCCTTTTTATTACAATTAATAGTTAATTATTACTTTTATATACTGAGACTGGTATATATATATATATAGAGGCCTAGAAAATATTACTATTATTAGTGTAGGCCTAGCTCCACTCCAATAATTATTTATAGGACCCATTATTCATATATCATGTAATTGTAATGATATATTATGATGATTCTTAAGGCATAAATTAAGTAAAACTGTACAAAAAATATTCACTTACCTTTGATATTGAAATATACTATATTTAATCACAAATCACACTATTCCAAAAGAGAATTATTATATAATCCTCAATATTCTCAAAGAAAAAAACACACTTTCTGCCACATTAATCCAAGAAATACAAGAGATGTTACTTAAAATTATCATAAAATACTGTAATTAACTCAACCAAATGACTATAACTTATTTTAAATTCTATCAACAGCCAAAGTTGATTCAAACAATACATGTTGATTTGTGAAACAACTTTACTAACATAAAATAAATGACATACTATTTTTTTGTCATATTCAAACATTCATATGATATGGGACTAAAATACATTATATAGAAAATGGTAAAATAAAAAGTGTAATCGTTAATTTTAACTTAATGAAACAAATAATCCCTTTATTATTAGTTTATACTTATAAATTTTGAACAATTCCACAGAAAATTTGAAAATTAATATCAAAAGAATATTATTATGATTTTTGAGAAATTTAAAAAAAAAATATTTAGACATAATTAATTAATTAATTACAAATAAGTGACGAGTCAGCATATTTAATATATTTTAATAGGAAAATAATAAAGATTTTTTTTTTTTAATTTTTGCTGAATATTAACAAAAACTAACTTATATTTTGTGGTTTTATTTGGAAGTAATCTTATTAAACTATGTTCCCTGTAAATATTATATTTTTGTCTCCTGTTATAATAAAGTTATAGGCCTTTTAAAAAAAGCAAAATGAGAGCCGCAACAAGTGGAGGAAATTCCCATATTGAAAAAGTGGTATTGAGGTCCATACTAAAAAACTTTTGAACCACTTGAGCTAGAAAGTTGATCTTGGTGTTTTTGTAATCTATTCTCCAGGCTCTATACAGCTGTAGTATTTTTATATTTTTAAAAATATTTTGAAATTTTCATCAAAGTGCCTACTACTAGCTATAGCCTGCTAAACAATGGTGGTCACAATGCGTGAACTTCCATCAACTAAAGTTACTTGACAAAACATGCACTCAAGTAACACACTTTATAAGAATCCCAATAAGTGTTTCCCCCCAACATAACTGCACAATTTTTTCATGCCCCTGAACTATATTAATACTGCAGACGGTGCAGATTTAAATTGAGACTATTTCCATAAAACAAACCAACAATATTACACATCAAATGCACCAGTATTTTTAAGAATCTCATTTAGCTCAGTTAGCTGGAATTTTATTCAGTGAAATCAGCACCATCTAATAGCGTTCATCATCATCATCAGGTCCCGTAGTCCTTTGACCGTTGGGGCGCCACAGATGACATGTACACTATTCTTCTCCATTCCTCTCGGTCTTCTGCCCTACACATAGCATCGCCTAGTTGTAATCCAGTCCATTCTTTGATATTATCTTCCCATCTTTTTCTTTGTCTTCCCCTTCTTCTCCCTCCTCTAGTAGTGCCCTGCAAGATCTCTTTGGCGAGCCCTTGTTTTCTGGTCACGTGGCCATACCACTCAAGTTTGCGCTTTTTAACAGACGTCAGGAGGTCATCGTATTGCTCAATTGCCTGACGTATCCTTTCTTTTATTTGCTCATTGGTGATGTGGTCTCTATAGCAGATGCCAAGAATGCCTCTGTAACATCTCATCTCCATCGCCTTTATTTTCCTTTCAAGTTCTGCTGTTAATGTCCAGGACTCACAGGCATATAAGAAAATGGAGAGGATTAAGGAGCGCATCAGCCTGATTTTGGTGCTGGGGGCTATATTTTTGTCGTTCCATATTTTCTTGAGCCTCTTTAGTGCTGTCGTGGTCTGCGCAATCCTGGCCATTAATTCGGGCCTGGAGCCTTGTTCCGATACTATTGCTCCGAGGTATTTGAAGCTGCCAACTGTCTCTAATCTTTCCTCTCCGATCTTAATTTCAGTGGTGATGCCACTAGTGCTATTCGTCATCATTTTTGTCTTTTCTGCACTGATTTGCATGCCAAAGGAGGATGGTCTTGTCGAGACTCTTTACTAGGTTGGCTAGCTCTTCCTCGCTTCCCGCCAGTCCGTCTATGTCATCTGCAAAACGTAGATTGGTGATCGTTCTGCCACCAATGCTGACTGTCCCTACATGTGTTTCTAGTGCATCTGACATAATTCTCTCTAAGAAGATGTTGAACAGGGTGGGGGAGAGCAAGCAGCCTTGTCGTACTCCAACCGTGGTCTGGAACCATTCTCCGATGTTATTGTTGAAGAAGACTGCACTGGTGGCCTTATCATAGAGGCTTCTTATCATTCTGGTTAAGTTTGTGTTGATGTTGTAGTGCCTCATGGTGACCCATAAAGCAGCATGCCAAACCCTGTCGAATGCCTTCTTGAAATCCACAAAGACGTGGTATAGGTTTTGTTGGTGTTGAGCATATTTCTCACATAGTATCCGGAGGTTTAGGATCTGCTCAGTAGTGCCACGGCCTTGCCTAAAGCCCGCCTGTTCTTCAGCAATGATTCTGTCGGCATATGGTCTTAGTCTGTTCAGTATGACCTTGAGCATGATCTTGCTTGGGTGGCTTATTAGGCTAATGGTACGATAGTTTTGGCATAGCTGTAGGTTACCTTTCTTGATAGCGTTAGTGACACTAAATTAATTATTAGAATTATGTATTTTGATTAACTTAAGTACGTGTAATAAGTTTAGAGGGAGAAAGATAGACTGATAACCTACAGTCAGGTGGACAAGAAAAGAGATCGAGAATGAGAGAGATAAAGAGAATGAAACCAAAGGGGTTGAAACCTCTACTTCAAAAAAATGTTAACATTCTTTGACTAATCAGCTATTTATGAATGTGAAGGGTATATTGAAGCAATTTAGCATAGGTGATTAATATATTTGGAAATATCCATACTTATTTTAACCATACTCTTTGAAAATTAAAAAGCTGTAGCATTATTTTTAATTAGTAGTCATGATTGTTATTTAGGCGCATCCACACAATGCTTTGATTGTAAATTGGGTATTATAATATTAACTGTACCCTCTGCCAAGTTAAAATATGGAACTCAATATTTCAAACGTTTTTAGAAATATTTATTCTACACTATTCAACCAATACATTTTAATTTTCTTAAAGTTTTTTATCTTAAAATGTAGATGGTATTGTTTTTGTTATTTTAAAATTAAATAATGAGAAACATGTCAAAAAATAAGGGAACTATTTAGATAAACATTAGCTTGTCCTAGACTACCCTATAGGAACTGAGATGTTTATAAAGACTCTTAGTATTTTACTATCAAAAACATCTTAAACTTCATGATTATCAACAGCTTTGGGCAGATGGCTACGCAGTTATTGACGATTTTCTCAATGAGGAGGACATCCAAGCCTTAAAAAACCGTATGCATGAAATTGTTGATGGTCTTAACCCAAAGGAGCATCAAACTGTCTTTTCTACCACAAACCATGAACAGGCATGTGTCTAGGGATTTACTTTTGAATGCTCCAAATATCCTGTTTTGATTACCATAATGAGAGTCATATAGTTTTTTTGTTTGTATGTTTGGCTAAAGCAAAACTGATTTTTACTATTCAGATGAATTTGAGTAGATTCAAGTTAATCGGCTGCTTGATATTTTTTTTAAATTTATTATTAACTAAGTTTTGAAATACTTTACTCAAATTTTGGTAATATTTGATGCTAGTTAGATTAACTAATTTTAACAGTTTTTAAAATTCCATTTAAAACTTTCATTATTCTTTCATAGCCAGATATTTCTCCTATTTAAATAATTTATTCTTTAATGGCCAGGTATTCTCATTTAAATTTAATTAATTTTTTTTCAGACTCGAAATGATTACTTCATGAACAGTGGGGATAAAATTGCTTTCTTCTTTGAAGAAGATGCCTTAGATAAACAGGGTGAGAACCATCTGTTTATATTAAGTCACTATTATATTTTCATTGTAAGAGTATAAATCATTTTATTGGTAAATATAATTTTTTTTTCCATGAAATGGTGGGGCATCTGAGTCCAGACCTGAAGGTGGCCTCTTTCCCACCTATAAGCGAATAATAGTTAAAAATCGATCTCCAAATTAAATTTTAACATTCATAGCAAATCCTCAGATAGCCTACAGTGTGTTTAAAAGCTTTTTTGGGACTCACTTAAGCATAATAAAAACTGCAGATTTTTCCCGACCTACAAGAAGTCTTAAAATTGTAACACAGCAAACAATATTGTCACTCTGGGGGGGACAAGGGGAGGGGTGTCAGGTTTTAAAACTATTTCATTTTATTATTATTAGGTGATTTTACATAGTGCAGTACCCCAGCCTAGGACTAGGCTCACTGCACTTCACATAAATATTAGCAATTACAGAAACTTATACATTTAAAAACAACCATTGGTGAAAAGCTTGACCTCATCACCCAAATACCATCTACCCCTATCCAGCCATGGACAGCACCCAGCAAAATTGAGCGTTATTTATCAGTCAGATGGGGGTGATAATGAGTCGATTTAATACAGTTTAAAGAGATTGGTCTTTAGGGCAGTTTTGAAGGCTGAGATGGTCGTTATATTTAATTTAAATGTTTTATTTTGTTCTGTGTTAAAAAACTGAACAAAGAAATTGCCACTATCTTTTGTTTTAAATATTAATCTGTTCCATCTCTACATTTCAACAGGCAACTTATTGGTTGAGAAGCATCTGTCTGTCAATAAAATTGGTCATGGTAAGCTTTCAAGTTCATGTTTTTAGTAGCAAAATGGGGAACAATATCAATAGGGTAGTCAAAATTTAGAAAAGTTGAAGTCGAAGCTGAAGTTACAAAAAGTAAATAAAATAACTCTATTTGTGGGAATCTCAAAACAAAGATCCACAGTTTCACGATTATATAAACCTGTTCTTGGCTACAGAAAGCTATGGTTTGTTATCTATTACAAATATTTTATGTTTTAGCGCTTCACTGTTTGGACCCTGTGTTCTCAAAGATCACACAAAGTGAACGAATAAAGGTCAGTAGTTAACAATGAATGAAGCTCAGTCTGTTAAAGAACAATTTAGTCGAACAAAATAGTTGGGTTTTTTTATGTATTACATTGCTCTCATTTTATTATCAGTACAAATAAAAAATCAAAATCTAGACATTTCAATAAAGGCAATTATGATGGCATTACCTAGACATTTCAATAAAGGCAATTATGATGGCATTACCTAGACATTTCAATAAAGGCAATTATGATGGCATTACCTAGACATTTCAATAAAGGCAATTATGATGGCATTAATTTCCAGAAAAAAAGAAATTAAATGATAGTTCAGTGTATTCTATGATCTAGATCAGGGGTCTCCAAACTACGGCCCCGGGGCCGCATGCATGCGGCCAGCGAGGCTGTCTCATCCAGTCTGTGGAGACTTTTTGTCTACCGAAAAAATACAGAAATTTATGTGTATCCTGCCAAGATCAGCCGCCGCTTACATGGACGTTATGTTTTTACAGAATTAAAATAGAGGTGCGCTGTAGTTCCTAAAATAGCATATTTCCAATGCTGTAAAAATATCACGCTACGTTGTGTAGGAATTATCATCATAATGGTGCCATTTCTTTTCAGAAATGAACTAGCTAGGTATCGCTTCAATAGTCCTCAGTAGTAGCAGTATTATATTAATATTTTGTCAACACTATTTTCAATGTGCTAGTTCAGTGGTTCCTATAATGTTTGGATTCCCGACGCTTATGCCAAATTTAGGTTTTCATCATTTCTTTGCTGCCCTCTCGGATACTACTTTTCAGTTAAAGCTATTTTTGTTTTATTCTGTTTTTACTGTTGTTTGTTCGCTGCGGAGGAAATGCTGCACCTGGGGCCAAGCCGGAAAATAGAGTCACTTAATACATAGAAAAGTGCCCCTGGGTGGATCAGTAAAAAAGACGATTTTTGGCCCCCCTCGTCTTTTTGAAGTGTACGGGATTTGATATTTTAATTCACTATTAAGATCCTATCTAAAGACGATTTTGACGCCTGCTGTGACAGCCTTCTTTGCCGTATTCTCATCGCTCTGCCCGAGGGCAACATGGCACCCAGAGCAACGCATATTATGGGGACCACTGGGCTGGCCAAACTGTTCGGTATAAACCCGCGACACATTTTTTTTATTCCTGTGACATCACAATTATATTTTAAATTATTTGATTTCTTTAATGCTTTTTATGGGGATGGGGGCTAAAAGCTTCTTGAACGTACGAGTTGGGGGGGGGGGGGTGTCCTAAAAAAAGTCAGGCACAGCAAACAGGAAAAGGAAAATAGAAGATGAGTGCCTGCATTTTCAAGAAGAATGGAGTTTGAAATACTTCTGCATCAAATGTGATTGGCAATGAAACTGTGGCTGCGATGAAAGCATACAACCTGCGCCATCATCATCAAAGCAAGCATCAAAACAAATATGCACAGTTGGAGGGTAAAGTCCGTGCTGAAAAATTTTCTAATTTACAAAATCAACTCACATCTCAGAGGACATTGTTCAGTAAATCCTCAAATGAAAATGAATCCTTAACTAAGGCCAGTTATAAAGTTGCCTACGTCCTGGCTAAAAGTGGCAAATCGTTTACAGATGGTGAAGTAGTAAAGGAATGTTTGTTGGTGGTGGCTAAGGAGCTTTGCCCAGAAAAGTAAAAACAATTTAAAAATGTAGCTTTGGGTGCAAATACCATTGCCCGCCGTGTTGCAGGCATGGGTGAAAACATTGTGACTCAAATAGCGCAAAATGCAACCAAGTTTCGCCATTTTTCAATTGCAATGGATGAATCGCTGCACCGCTGTTCCACGTCTCAACTGCTTGTGTTCATTAGAGGTGTGGATGAAGACATGAACATAACACAAGAGCTGGCTTCCCTACATAGCATGTACGACACTGTTACCAGAGAGGATATATTCAATGACTTGAAAAAACATTTGCTGATTATAACTTGGACTGGACTAACCTCAGTTGCCTGACTGTTGATGGAGGAAAGAACATGAGTGGCATAAAGAAAGGCTTGGTTGGACAAGTGAAGCAGATGTGTAATGAGAAAAACATTCTACAACCAATGTTCATCCTCTGTAGTATTCACCAGCAAGCTTTGTGGACATTAGCAGTGTACTGAATCATGTGGTGAAGATGGTGAATAAGGTCACATGGGCTCAACCATAGACAGTTCAGAGACATGTTGAAACATACAGACACAGAATCGCAAGATTTACCATATTACACAACAGTAAGATGGCCAAGTTGTGAGACAGTTCTGAGCAGAGTATTTAAGATGAAGAAAGGAAATAGGTGACTTCCTGGAAAGTAAAGGCAAGCCACAACCATTACTGTCTGATGAAGAGTGGGTATGAAGAGTGGGTATGGAAATTGGCAATCCACAGCCATTACTGTCTGATGAAGAGTGGGTATGGACATTGGCAAGCCACAACCATTACTGTCTGATGAAGAGTGGGTATGGACATTGGCAAGCCACAACCATTACTGTCTGATGAAGAGTGGGTATGGACATTGGCAAGCCACAACCATTACTGTCTGATGAAGAGTGGGTATGGAAATTGGCAAGCCACAACCATTACTGTCTGACGAAGAGTGGGTATGGACATTGGCAAGCCACAACCATTACTGTCTGATGAAGAGTGGGTATGGACATTGGCAAGTCACAACCATTACTGTCTGATGAAGAGTGGGTATGGAAATTGGCAAGCCACAAACATTACTGTCTGATGAAGAGTGGGTATGGACATTGGCAAGCCACAACCATTACTGTCTGATGAAGAGTGGGTATGGACATTGGCAAGCCACAACCATTACTGTCTGATGAAGAGTGGTTATGGACAATGGCAAGCCACAACCATTACTGTCTGATAAAGAGTGGGTATGGAAATTGGCAAGACATAACCATTACTGTCTGATGAAGAGTGAATATGGACATTGGCAAGCCACAACCATTACTGTCTGATGAAGAGTGGGTATGGAAATTGGCAAGACACAACCATTACTGTCTGATGAAGAGTGGGTATGGACATTGGCAAGCCACAACCATTACTGTCTGATGAAGAGTGGGTATGGACATTGGCAAGCCACAACCATTACTGTCTGATGAAGAGTGAATATGGACATTGGCAAGCCACAACCATTACTGTCTGATGAAGAGTGGGTATGGACATTGGCAAGCCACAACCATTACTGTCTGATGAAGAGTGGGTATGGAAATTGGCAAGCCACAGCCATTACTGTTTGATGAAGAGTGGGTATGGAAATTGGCAAGACACAACCATTACTGTCTGATGAGGAGTGGGTATGGAAATTGGCAAGACACAACCATTACTGTCTGATGAAGAGTGGGTATGGAAATTGGCAAGCCACAACCATTACTGTCTGATGAAGAGTGGGTATGGAAATTGGCAAGCCACAACCATTACTGTCTGATGAAGAGTGGGTATGGAAATTGGCAAGACACAACCATTACTGTCTAATGAAGAGTGGGTATGGAAATTGGCAAGCCACAACCATTACTGTCTGATGAAGAGTGGGTATGGAAATTGGCAAGACACAACCATTACTGTCTGATGAAGAGTGGGTATGGAAATTGGCAAGACACAACCATTACTGTCTGATGAAGAGTGGGTATGGACATTGGCAAGACACAACCATTACTGTCTGATGAAGAGTGGGTATGGACATTGGCAAGCCACAACCATTACTGTCTGATGAAGAGTGGGTATGGAAATTGGCAAGACACAACCATTACTGTCTGATGAAGAGTGGGTATGGAAATTGGCAAGACACAACCATTACTGTCTGATGAAGAGTGGGTATGGAAATTGGCAAGACACAACCATTACTGTCTGATGAAGAGTGGGTATGGACATTGGCAAGACACAACCATTACTGTCTGATGAAGAGTGGGTATGGACATTGGCAAGCCACAACCATTACTGTCTGATGAAGAGTGCGTATGGACAATGGCAAGACACAACCATTACTGTCTGATGAAGACTGGGTATGGACATTTGCCTTTGCTGCAGACATAACGAGTCATTTAAATTTTCTGAAACTAAAACTACAAGGAGAGGAAAATCTAGTTTCAGATCTATACACCCACCTAAAGGCCTTCAGATCTATACACCAACCTAAAGGCTTTCAGGTCTATACACCCACCTAAAGGCCTTCAGATCTATACACCCACCTAAAGGCCTTCAGATCTATACACCCACCTAAAGGTCTTCAGATCTATACACCCACCTAAAGGCCTTCAGATCTATACACCCACCTAAAGGCCTTCAGATCTATACACCCACCTAAAGGCCTTTAGATATATACACCCACCTAAAGGCCTTCAGATCTATACACCCACCTAAAGGCCTTCAGATCTATACACCCACCTAAAGGCCTTCAGATCTATACACCCACCTAAAGGCCTTCAGATCTATACACCCACCTAAAGGCCTTCAGATCTATACACCCACCTAAATGCCTTCAGATCTTTACACCCACCTAAAGGCCTTCAGATCTATACACCCACCTAAAGGCCTTCAGATCTATACACCCACCTAAAGGCCTTCAGATCCATACACCCACCTAAAGGCCTTCAGATCTATACACCCACCTAAAGGCCTTCAGATCTATACACCCACCTAAAGGCCTTCAGATCTATACACCCACCTAAAGGCCTTCAGATCCATACACCCACCTAAAGGCCTTCAGATCTATACACCCACCTAAAGGCCTTCAGATCTATACACCCACCTAAAGGCCTTCAGATCTATACACCCACCTAAAGGCCTTCAGATCTATACACCCGCCTAAAGGCCTTCAGATCTATACACCCACCTAAAGGCCTTCAGATCTATACACCCACCTAAATGCCTTCAGATCTATACACCCACCTAAAGGCCTTCAGATCTATACACCCACCTAAAGGCCTTCAGATCTATACACCCACCTAAAGGCCTTCAGATCTATACACCCACCTAAATGCCTTCAGATCTATACACCCACCTAAATGCCTTCAGATCTATACACCCACCTAAAGGCCTTCAGATCTATACACCCACCTAAAGGCCTTCAGATCTATACACCCTCCTAAAGACCTTCAGATCTATACACCCACCTAAAGGCCTTCAGATCTATACACCCACCTAAAAGCCTTCAGATCTATACACCCACCTAAAGGCCTTCATATCTATGCACCCACCTAAAGGCCTTCAGATCTATACACCCACCTAAATGCCTTCAGATCTATACACCCACCTAAATGCCTTCAGATCTATACACCCACCTAAATGCCTTCAGATCTATACACCCACCTAAAGGCCTTCAGATCTATACACCCACCTAAAGGCCTTCAGATCTATACACCCACCTAAAGGCCTTCAGATCTATACACCCACCTAAAGGCCTTCAGATCTATACACCCACCTAAAGGTCTTCAGATCTATACACCCACCTAAAGACCTTCAGATCTATACACCCACCTAAAGGCCTTCAGATCTATACACCCACCTAAAGGCCTTCAGATCTATACACCCACCTAAAGGCCTTCAGATCTATACACCCACCTAAAGGCCTTCAGATCTATACACCCACCTAAAGGCCTTCAGATCTATACGCCCACCTAAAGGCCTTCAGATCTATACGCCCACCTAAAGGCCTTCAGATCTATACGCCCACCTAAAGGCCTTCAGATCTATACGCCCACCTAAAGGCCTTCAGATCTATACGCCCACCTAAAGGCCTTCAGATCTATACGCCCACCTAAAGGCCTTCAGATCTATACGCCCACCTAAAGGCCTTCAGATCTATACACCCACCTAAAGGTCTTCAGATCTATTCACCCACTTAAAGGTCTTCAGATCCAAACTTGTCTTGTTTTTTGGAACAAGTAGAGGCCAACAACTTGACACACTTTCAGCAGTGCAAGGTCTTCATGGCTGAAGCAACAGCAGAGTTTACCACGTCATTCGCATGCGAGATCATCAAAGACCTCCAGCTGCAGTTTGAGCAGTGGTTTTCTGACTTGGATCCAAAGGCAGAAGAAGTGAGACTGTTTTAAAACCCATTTGACCAGTTGCCCAGATGAACTGCAGCTGGAGATCATTGAGTTGCAAGCAGATGTGGCCAGTTGCCCAGATGAACTGCAGCTGTAGGTCATTGGGTTGCAAGCAAATGACCTCCTTAGGGTCAAGTTCAAAAGACTGGAAGACTTTCCTATGTCAAAACTTTTGTATCAAAATACCTTTCAATCTTTGGAACAACATACATGTGTGAACGAAAATTTTCAAGAATGAATTTGAGAACAAACTTTTCCGATGATAATCTCAGGTCACTGTTGATATTAGAGACAGCAAATCTAAAGCCAGAAATGTCTGCTATTTTGGCATCCAAGAAACAATTTCACCATGCCCACTAATACAGGGGTTCTGTGTGTAGTGTATCAATGTGTTATTAAATAATAACTGACTAAAATAATATTAAATAAATAATTGAAAACAACATCCATGTTTTGATTCTTTTTTATTTGGACCTCAAGTATGTAGTCGGCCCCCGAACTGCTGTTTGATAGTTAATGCGACCCGCGGGCTGAAAAGATGGATACCCCTGATCTAGATTCTGAAATGTGTACTAGTAAATGCTAAGTAAAAAATAAACAAAATAAAAAACTATATTATATAAAATGACAAGATTTAACAATTATTGATTTTTAAATTATTTTTTTTAGAATTTCAAATCACAATGCTTTTGTTTTAATTTCATGGTCATCTTCTGCTTCCATCAGGATTTGGCAAAAGCTATTGGATTTACTGACCCAGTAATTTGCCAGAGCATGTATATTTTCAAGGTATTTTATTTTTCACATCCTTGTCTCAGGATATCTTGTTAATATGTTACAATATGGCTTTGAACCTACCGCACTGCTCTATTTGATTTTCAGTCTCTTGGTGTGTAAAAAAACAAAAAAAAAATCTTAAATATGAATAGAAAGACTTTTTTATATATTTATTAAAATCTCTTCACAACTCATTTATTTTCAGTTCTTGTTTTCATCCTTTACACTTTTTAATATTTGCAGCAACCCAAAATTGGTGGTGTAGGTAAGAAAATGTATAGTTTGTATTTCTTCATCCTTAGTCTAAATAAATCCAACCCTAGTCTTGTTAACAACATCAATGGATTAACTTATGAAATAAATATTCTCTTAATAGCTGGAGGCTAAACTGGATTAATTTAAGTAAAGCTTTAGAAAACTCCTCAAATTTTTACCACACTGTTCTCAAAACAAAAGTCTACATTATTATTTGAAGTAGATTTAACATAACATTGTTTTTTATTGAAAATAATCTATTGGACTTTAAAGTAACCATTGAGTATCTCAAATGTGATGAAAGTAATGTGATGATTATGCTCCCACATGAAGTGAATCCTCACCAAGATTCAACATTTCTCAACACCAACCCAAAGAGGCTCGTTGGCGTCTGGATTCCCCTGGAAGATGCAACAAAAGAAAATGGTTGCCTCTGGTTTATACCAGGATCACATAAGAGTAGGTCCAATTGCTTGTTGAAATGTTAAGATTTGTGTTAATTATAAATTAAATTTTCTTGATTTCAAGCTTTAGAAATATGTTATTCTCTATATATGTGAAAATACATAATTCTCTGACAATGACATGAATACTACGATGGTGCTGATTTCCCTAATTAAATTACATTTTTTTAAATACTGCAAGTGCATTTGGTGCATAATATTTTCTTTTGTTTTATGGATATTGTGATATCACTGTTGTTGTAATGTTACAGTTGCGTCCCTCTGTGCCAATGCGTGAGGTCCGTGTTTTGTTAGCTGAGAAGTCACGTGAGCTTGCTGGTATTAAATTCATTAAAGTTATAGACACGCAGCTGAACAGATTTGTTAGACTTCATTGAGTATTAGACATAATACTACAATATAACATGGTGGCAGCGGTGGAAACAGATATGCACAGATTGAAAAGGAAATGCTAGCCATTGTGTTTGCTCTGGATAAATTTCACCAATATACAATCGGTCTGCACACTACGATTGAAAGTGATCATAAGCTTTTGGAGGCAATCATGGCAAAACCTCTCTCAGCCGCTCCTCGTAGACTGCAAGGAATGATGCTGAGAATTCAAGATTATGATATAAAAGTGAAGTACAAAAAAGGGAAAGAAATGCACCTTGCTGATACACTCTCAAGAGCCTACATACAATCATCTGAGAGCAATCACATAAATATTACCAGTTTTCTGTCAATTCGGGAAGAAAGACTAGGTAGACTAAAAGAAGAAACTGTGAAAGATAACACTCTTCAAAGACTTAAAACTGTAATTACTTCTGGATGGCCTGAGGACAAGCATCTACTGCACAATACACTAGCACCCTACTATAGCTTCATAGATGAAATGTCCATTCAGGATGGTCTGATTTTCAAAGGTGAAAGAGTAGTAGTACATATGTCCGTAAGATCAGAGATGAAAAAGGCTATCCATTCAACACACATAGGAATCGAAGGATGTCTGATAAGGGCACATGAAAGTCTATTATGGCTGGTAAAATCAAGCATTTCATTTCAACGTGTGATACATGTCAAGCCGTTCAACCCGACCAACAGAAAGAGACTCTAATGAATCATGAGATCCCAAAACACCCATGGGAAAAAGTTGGTGTGGATTTTTTTGAACTGAACGGGAAAAATTACCTAGTCTGCGCGGACTATTTCAGTACTTTTGCAGAGGTTGATAGACTAGAAAACACAAGAACAGAAACAGTGGTGAGAAAAATAAAGGCCCAGTTTGCTAGATATGGCATCCCATGCACGGTTGTCAGCGACAGTGGACCGCAATTTTCATCAGACAATTTTGCGAAATTTGCAAGAGAATGGGATTTTGATCACCATACATGTAGTCCACACTACTCCAGATCCAATGGGAGAGCAGAATCGGCTGTGAAAATAATCAAAAACATAATCATAAAGAATAAGGATGATCAGTTCCTAGCTCAACTTAATCACTGCAATACACCAAATCACACAGGTTCTAGTCCTGCAGTAATTTTTCAATAGAAGAACCAGGACACTGATACCAACCGCCCAAAGCCTATTGAAACCACAAATGATCCCGAAAAGCATAGGTCGATACTTAGAGAAAAGCAGAGGAGATCAGCAACATATTACAATAAAAATGCCAAGGACCTACCACCAGGAGGATGTGGTGAGACTCAAACCATACTCACGAGGCAAGAGATGGGAAAAAGGAGTCGTCACGAAACAACTTGGCATAAGATCATATGAAGTTGTTTTGAATGGTGGGACTTATCGGCGTAATCAAGCGCATCTGAGAAGAGTTCCTCCAATGGGAGATCCGACGGCATACCAAAGAGTTCCAGAGCCTCAACATACTGAGGACCAACCGGAAGCCCCTCTATATGCATCCCAAAGAGTTCCTGGGCCACAACATCCCGAGGACCACCTAGAGGCGGCCCATCCTGATACATCCAATACAAGTACTGACAACGTAAAAGAACCCGATCAGGACGGGAGATAAAGACCACTAAGATGAAATACTTTACTTAATATTAGAGAAAGACATTGTACTAAGTTTTATGTATTTGTGTTACTGATGGGATAGATCATCTCTTTCTAGAAAGAGGGAGATGTTGTGATATCACTGTTGTTGTAATGTTACAGTTGCGTCCCTTTGTGTCAATGCATGAGATCCGTGTTTTATGAGCTGAGAAGTCACTTGAGCTTGCTGGTATTTAATTCATTAAAGTTATAGACAGGCAGCTGAACAGATTTGTTAGACTTCATTGAGTATTAGACATAATACTACTAATTTAACAATGGAAATAGTTGATGTAATAAATTTGTGGTGTAAAAAGAGGAAGGACATTAGAGTATTAATAGGAAAATTTGGGGGGGGGGGGGGGAATTCACACTAATTGGGAATCTTTTAAAGTGCTCCACTTGAATTCATGTTTGTACACAAGTAACTTTAGTAAATGTGAAATTCAAACATTGCGGCTGCCATTGTTCATAGCTAGTGTATATAGATATATATAGCCTACATAATTTTGACCCCTAAGAAAAATTTAAATATTACATACTGGTAATAGAATAAGATTCTCTATTTATTATTTTTTCCTTCATATTAAAATAATGTTTTAATTTATTTTCTCATCATTACCTTTTCATTTAATAGCAATGTGCTATTTCAATGATGACATTGCGATGAAGATATTAAATTTCTTAAACAGATGGCGTGGACAATGAGAGGTATATGATCAGGACTCAGAATCCCGTCAGTGGTAATCTAGGTGTCACCTTCACCAACCCACCTGCGCAGTACGATGATAACCTTTTTGTGCCCGCCGAGATGAGAGCAGGTGGATAAAACAATGTTTCAATAACACTAGTTGCATTATTGAACTACACTATTATTTTATGTGAATGCCATATAAAATTAGTTAAATATGAAATGCCATTGAATACTTCCCCTATTATTGGTTTATGTGAAATGGCATTCATTTACTTCTCAAACTCTTTGTTGATAAGAAATGGAATTCATATACTTTGCCTTCTATTGGTTAATATGAAAAGGCATTTGTATGCTTAATCTACAATTAAATGGCTTTTTATTAGCTTCAAGTCAGTGGAAAATTAAACAATGACATTTCTCTTCATTTTATTAAAACTTTGATGTAGATAACCCCAACCCACCCCCCACCCCCCCCACCCCCTACACTGAAATATTCCATTTAAGACATGGCGTCAGCGGGCCGTCGAGCCAAAGCTCTTTGTGCCCTCCCCAAAACACACACCGGTAAGCCCAAGTATGGGACCGCAAAGCGGCATGTTGGAGATCTCCCCTGGTCAGGACAGCCCCCACCCAGCACCCACTCGATCAGGTATCAGCGGAGGCCACCCCAGACCAGAGACATCCGGTCTGCCAGTGACGCTGCTCTCACAGTGTCAACAGTTGACTTTCCCAGGGATCGGGGTGGTATATTTATGTCCTAAAATCTTCCCCCTTCCATCCTGGGGTAGCGTCAGACGCCTTCTAAATGGGATTCTACAGTGTGTTTCTACCTCACAACTAATTTACCAAGCAGCTGGGATTATCTGTTGCCTAGGAACAGCTTCCTCAATGCTGTGTTAACAGAATCATTGGCATGCGGTTGTCAATACCCACTCCATGCCTCATATCCATTAACGGCAACAAGTAATCATGATCCCTACACTGTTTCAGCCTTTTATTTCCAACTACAGATTTTCCACAGTTGGTAGCAGATACCATGCATGGCCTTTGACTGACGCAGGGACATGTAATAAATAGTGATTGTGTTCGGGGGGGGGGGGGGGGGGCACTACCGCCTTGCCAACCAGAGACCCCTACACTAAATTTTTCTGTAATTTATAGGAATAACATGACCAGGTTGTGGTAATAATCTTTCTAAAAAAATTTTTTATTTATTTCATTTAAAATAAAAATACATATTTATTGGTCTAATTTGTTTATAATTTGTAATGGATGGAAAATTATTTTTATTCCTGAATAATTAATTCCTTAAACTGACTTTTCTAGAGTGAAATGATAATTTCTGTAATTATGTAATGAAGTTTGCCATTTCTGCCTACCACTGTCAGGATCTTTGGCTTTGATTCATGGAGAAGTTGTTCACAAAAGTGAGCCCAACAGATCAACCAAGTCAAGACATGCTTACACATTTCATATGTTTGATGGCCAGGGAATTGAATACAGCAAACAAAATTGGTCAGTATTCCTTTAAGTTTTTCAAGTCCATAAAATATGATAAATGATATAAAAATTTCATGTAATACTATTTACTTTGAGTTATAGAGTAATCAAATTTCTTAAATCATCGACTTTTTTTTTTAAAGTAAATTTTTGAAAACTAATTATTCAAATTTTTTTTTTTTTAAATTATTCAACATTTCTTGCTTTTAGAAGAAGAAAAAGTCTCATTTCCTTTGATTCTTTGGTGCAAAAAGTAATTTTTGAGGCATTAAATTTAAATGTAATTTAAGTTGAGCCTTCTTCCCTTTGTAAAACAGGCAAGCTGACTGAGGAGTGAGGGAAATAAACTTCTTGGTCAATAACATTTTTGTCTAGACAGAGGAACCCATGATTACAATTATAATTATATTATTTGATGTTATATTTTCATTGTCTCTAGAGCAGGGTGTCAAACTCAATCACTCAGTAGACCAAAACTCAACTCACATGTAAGGTTGTGGACCAAAACTCAAATCACATGTAAGGTTGTGGACCAAAACTCAAATCACATGTAAGGTTGTGGACCAAAACTCAAATCACATATAAGGTTGTGGACCAAAACTCAAATCACATGTAAGGTTGTGGACCAAAACTCAAATCACATGTAAGGTTGTGGACCAATACTCAAATTGCATGTAAGGTTGTGGACCAAAACTCAAATCACACGTAAGGTTGTGGACCAAAACTCAAATCACACATAAGGTTGTGGACCAAAACTCAAATCGCACGTAAGGTTGCGGCCGAAAAGGATATAAGTTCTATAAGAGGAAAGTTAATCCTTTTTTAAACAATATAAATTAAAACAAAAAAAGTTTTAATAATAAAAAATCATTGGCAAACTCATTTTTGCTCTTATTCCAATTTTTATGAGCTGGATGATTGGCATCTTTTCTTGGCTACAAGTTCATTTAAGTTGGGAGTATGAGTAATTTTCTGTGTCATTGAGATTCTCATCATGGACTGCAAGTGTTGGAAGTAACGTTCTGTGTCATTGAGATTCTCATGATGGACTGCGAGTGTCCATCGGTGAGTCAAATCTTGTGTGATGGTTTTTAATCTTCATCACAGAAAACAGCTGCTCACACAGAAAAGTGCTACCAAACATGATCAAGGTTCGAGCCGCATGTAGACGAAGATGGGGCATCTCTTCAGGAATGAAACAAGTGAACTGTGCAGACCTCACAGTGTCATATGTTGACCTTTAGTGTGCCTTTACATTACAGCTCCATCTGCAAATATACTGGTGCAGTTTCCACTTCTGTGACTAATGGGTTACAAAACAGCTCACAATTACTTTTCTGTGCTTCAAAGTCACTAAAAGGTCGTGCAAAGTAAGCTACTTTTTTCAGCAAAGTGTGCATTGGGAAACACCATAGTGTTGACTTGGTTCAATATTGCTTGAAGCAACAACAAAATTGAGACACATTGCACTTCACTTGAAATGCCTTCACTGCATCATGCATATCAGTGATCAAGTGGTCCCAGCCCTGGAGCTTCTGGTTCAAGTCGTTGAGATGAATGGTTATGTAAGACAGAAACGTAAACTCACATTACCACTTTTTATCCCGAAAAACTGTGGAGTCTTTACCTTTGCTATCCATGAATTGACAGATTGCCTCGATTTATCCACAGCACTTCTGTATAAGGTATTACCTGCAAAAAAAGACAGCTAAGGCTTACATTTGCAAACATCTGCTTTTTTTCTGAACACAAAATGTCACACACTTTTATCATGCAGCGCTTCAGAAACTCTTTCTGTAAATGGTCGGCCTGATTTTGTGATCAAGGGATATAATCTGAGACAGCACTACGAGACTAAACGTCAAGACAAGAAAGAGGCTGAATGCAGAGCAGAAGCGACTGAAGGTAGAAGAATTGAAGAGGAATCTAACATCACATCAGACGTTTTTCACCAAAGCAAAGTGACAGACTGAAGCTGCAAGTTTTATTGTGTCAGAGATCACAGCCACATTATGTCCACAAATTAGACACCTAGGTTTACTGCCAATATTAGTAAACATATATTTAGCCTCCCAGCAGCTTTGAAAGACAATTCTCAGAATCAACTTTTCTCATCGTCCATTTAAGGCTAGATTTTTTTTTTTTAAGATTGTGCATCTGCAGACAGACACATGATGATATCAGGTTAGCAGCAGCGGGGAAAAGGTGATGTAGGACACCCCAGGCACTACTTTACTTTTATTTCTTATATGCCAATCCAAAAGGAGCAACAGAACGTAACTAGGATACTGTAACGAGGAACACCCACTCACTGCACAACTTTTATTTTCCCTTATTCTGATTGAAGTGAGAACGCTCTCAGGTAGCCTATTGTTCGGCAAGGCTGCTAATTAGGGAATTTTATTTGCACTTTATATCGCAGGGCCATTAAAAATATTTTTGCATAAAACTCTCTCTCTGGCCAGATATAATTGTACGCCGTTCAAGACCTCTCAGACCTGTTATAATTGTACGCCAGGCCGGATGTGGCCCGCAGGCCTCGAGTTTGACACATATGCTCTAGAGGGTTAACATTGTTTCTTTCCATGCAGGCTCCAACCAACAGAAAAGGGAACCTTCACTCACCTTCTGACAGAGTGATGATGAGGTTAAAAAGTGCAGCTAATTGAACAATTGATACCTAATTTTTTTTAAAGTTATTATCAAATATTTTATATCAATGTGTATCGGGTTCATAGAAAATGATGAGAAACATCAAGATTAAATTTTTGTTTCACTTATTTTACATTTGAAAATGATCTTAAAATTGTTTAATATCATCAGGAATCGTAATCAGCTTGTTTTTTAAGTTAGAAAAATAAAATAAAAACATTGGACCAATTGTATCACTGAATAAATTTTATGGTAAAAGGTCACTGAATAATTTTGATGTATATTGATACTACATCAAATTTAAACAGAAGTGCAAATTTATTTAATTTTACATTTAATTATCTTTTTTTCTGATGTATTGGAAACTGAAATTGGAATGCTAAATTTATATGTTAATGTCATGAGCAGTCTTCAGCAAATTTGTTTAAACTTAAACTACTGAAATCCTAATTTTTAGTTGTTCCATATTTTGAAGGGCCGAATTCCATTTCTTTATCCTTTCTTTTTAAAATATATAATAATAATAATAGGCTATTAAAAGTTCTGACAGTGATGTTAGAGTCTGATATTTATAATGAAAATTGTTATAAAAACAAGACAGAAAATACAATAAAAATGCTAGACGCTTTGAATATGGAAACTTTGTGTTGAAAAATATGTGATCAGTTAAATATCTCTATATATTTTGCTTCTGGTGTGTCCTGCTTCCTCTTCAAAACCGCCCTTCCCCCAACTCCACATTTTATATCAATAGTATTCATTGAAAAAAAGGCTATCCCGCAGCGAGGGTCAAACATGAACTCTTTAGGGCAGCGGTTCTCAGCCTGTGGGTCGAGACCCCTTAGGGGGTCGAATGACCCATGCTCTACAGTTGTGAAGTAGCAATGACATATGCTCTACAGTTGTGAAGTAGCAACAAAAATAATTTTGTGGCTGGGGGTCGCCACAACATGAGGAACTGTATTAAACGGTTGCGGCATTAGAAAGGTTGAGAACCACTGCTTTAGGGGGAGGCGACTATTATATTAATCAATTAAGAGCCATGAATATGGTGTAGGACTGTTGGTCGGCCTATTGTTTAAAGGCAGGAAGGTAGGATGTATGACTGTTAGTTATCCTATTGTTTAAAGGCTGGCATATATTATAGAAAATGAGAAGTTATCTCATTTTTTTGTAACACTTAGACCCACCGGATATTACCTGGATGTTAAAAAAACTGCACCCGTCTAAGCCCTATTTAAGAAAAATGCTGTACTATTTATTATATCAATACCCAGTAATCAAAATGTTTACTGTTTATTTAATGTTAGATTTTTAGCACGACATTAACAATGATGGTTCCTAATATATCCACTGATAAACAAAGAGGTTACTTTGGGATTCTGTTGCTATTGATGTTACATTTAATTTGTATCAGTTAATTTTACGTGTTATTTTAAGGATCAGTTTCTACAACAATTTTAAAAATTCAATGTATTCATTTGTTTTATTAATTTCCTGCTGCACATTATTAAGTATTATAAATTATATTCATTAAATATTTTTATACTGAAATATTTACACTTTGTATAATCCTTATGTCTTAAATTGTCACTAACGGCACGCCTATTTAATTGCTTCTTTGCTGTGTTGGAAGAATTCAGTCTCTTTTGTATAATAACAGAGGACTCTTTCCTGAAATAGATACAGAATGTTTTGTGCATTTATGATACCTTATCGCAGGCTATGGAATTAAACCTGCCTGGACAGAATGAAATTGTGTTCAATGTGTTATTTTTGACTTTCATTTAAACTTTTTGTACATGACTCATCCGTTACTTAAGAAAGCTAAAGTTCGGCATTTAACTATAATGTTATTGTTTCCAAATTTTTTGTTAGTTTCTATGGTATGACATCAGGGCATTAAGATGTTCACCTATTGGTTGAGCCTCTGCTTGAACTTGAAATTATTTTGGGGCTTTTTGAGATGTTCAGGTTTTATTGGTTTTAAAACCATAAATGATTTCACTGTTCTTGTTCATTGTCTTACCAACTCCAAAATAAGTAGTTCTGTCAATGTCCTTTTGATATTGTTTATTACTGTAATTACTATTGTAAATGTTTATCAATAACTAATATTACCATCATTACCAGTTATATTTTTCCCTGTGCACACTTTCCAGTTACTTTTGTCCTCATTTAATTTTTTTGTCATTAAATTGTTGACAGCCTTTTTTTTAAGAAAGTGAAGCACAACATATGTCTGGCCCTATAATCAGATGTCATTTATTTTTAACAGAGCATATTATGTTTTTAATATTGAAAATGTATTAAATGATATTGGCAATGAGATATGCTGTCATCTTTTTGAGTTTCTTTTTTAAAAAAGTTTTTTTGCAATCATTTATATATATAAAATATATATTATTATTATTAAAAGAAGTTTTTATAGCGTAGTATCCCAACCTAGGGCTGGGCTCACCACGCTGTACATACAATTTAACAAAAATAATCATGAACTTAAAAATTAACATACATTAATTAAATAAAACAAATGTGTATTCGCCCAACCATTCCATAACTTTTTAAACTTCAAGCCATGGACGGCACCCAGCAGTATTGTCTATCGGTCAGAGGGGGGAATCAGTCATGATAGTAGAGTTTAAAGAGGTGTGTTTTGAGTGCAGTTTTGAAGGCTGTGATGGTTGGTATATTGCGGATGTGTAGTGGAAGAGAATTCCATTGTTTGGGGGCACAGAAAGAGAAAGATCTTTACCGTGTGTTTTTGTGTGAGTCTGTCTATTCATTTTCTATTAAGATACCGTATTGTACCATTTGAGACGATATTTTATGATTTAAAGAGTTCGAGGGTAAACAGGTCTGCAATAAACATACAAATCTAGATACCCGTACGAATAATTTAAAATTCAAAATGGTAGTCTACATCTAAGGCGCACAGCAGCCAGGAGGTGTCAGTACGTGTGAAGATCTCCTAGTATGCTAGACATAATATTTAAATTTTATATAAAATTCAAACTTGTTTAGTTTGTTCAAGTTAATATGATATTTTTAAAAATTAAAATGTATATTTGGTTTGTTTTGTTCTTGTAAAGCTTCACACTATGTCATCATATTTTGAGTCTCATAATACTAGGTAATGTTTGGTATGGCTTATTTTAGGCTGTCGTACTATTACTAGCACTTTTTTATACTTACTTTACTGTCTGGTTTTTAAATCCTTTATATTTATTAACTTCACTTTTCTTCATGTGTTTCTTTCTTTCTTTCTGTCTGGGTGTGTGGCAAAATCTTTGGGTTGTAAAATAGAATATTTGTGTATATCAAAAACTACAGCTACATCTATACTACAGCAACTACATCTACAACTAATCAAAAGCTACAGCTGCAACTAAATCTATAGTTAAAACTACAACAGCAACTACATCTTCAAATAAATTTATAACTGCAACTTACAAATAGGTTTTGTGTTGAAAAGTGTGTGTTCAGTTAAATATCTCTAACTTATAAAACTGCAAATAATGCTCCAACTGCATTTACATCTACATCTATATTATTACTATTACAACTACAGCGAACACTTCTTCGATTAACACTAATTCTACATCCACAACTGCAAAGTTTTCCACAACTGCACCAACAACAAATACAGCAACATTTTTTACATTTACAACAGAAATAGAAAAACATATATAGCTACAACTGCAACTCATCTACAAACAATATCTACAACTAAATCTGCAACTACAGCTACAACTGAAATTGCAAATACATCTATATAGCTACAACTACTTCAACAGTAACTACATCGAATACAGCTTCAACTACATCCAGAACTCTAACATCTAAAACTATAACTAGTTATAACTAAAACTATAGCTTCAACTACATACACAACTTCTGCAACAACTAATTCTACAACTACATCTAAGATTGCAACGACGTTACAACTGCAACTAAAATTAAAACTACAGCAATGTCGAAAACTACAATTACATCAACATCATCTACAATTGCATCTGCAAAAACGGTACATTTACATCTACAACAGCAAGTGCATCTGCAACAGGATTAAAGCAACTACATCTACAGCTTCAAATACATATCCAAATGCAATTGCAACTACAATTATAGTATAATTACATCTGCAACTATATCAAGGGCAAATTTATCTATAGCTTAAAAAAAAACGACTACATATACAAATGCAACTAACTAACACACATATTCTGGTGAGGGCCTGAGATTACTCTCTTAAGGCCCCGGCTAGTAAATTGGCAATCAACTCCATCTGCTGAGCTGTGCCATACAACATTTTCCTCACATAGGGTTCCCCCTCCGCCCTGGCCTCCCCCGGAAGCTCCAGTGAGGGACATTCGGTCAACAGATGCGCCAGCGTTTCCGGGACCAGGTTGCAATGCCGGCAGGTGGGATCCCGATTGTTGTCTAGACGCCAGAAATACGTGCCTATTGGGCAATGCTCGGTGCGCATTTGCGTCACTAAACTCTGCTGCTTTCGGCCTAACCCCCACCATGGGTCTTGTTTGCTAGGAGTTTGCATGTTGGAATAGACGCCTCTTGCGGTCGTATTGTCCGCCCACTGCCTGTACCACTTTTTCCTAAAATGGTCCGCCAGCCAGTTCTTTATTCCCAATCCAGTCATTGGTGTTTCTGGCTGAGGCTGGGTGGCCCCGGTCTTCGCAAGGGTGTCCGCTTTCTCGTTGCCACTGATGTTGACGTGGCCAGGGATCCATTGCACTGTCACCGTTCCTCCTAGTTCGCCGAGTTTGCATACGTCATCTAAGATGACGTCAACCATGTGAGTGCTACCCTGTCTCTTTCCCAAGACCTCGAGAGCAGATCTTGAGTCCGAGAACACGATCACGTCGAGCCCCGCAAGCTCGTTCTCTCTCAGTGTGTGATACACACTCTCCAGTGCCCTGTGTATAGCCTCAAGCTCCGCATCAAAGTTTGATGCTGTAGTCCCACAGGGTCCGGAGAGTTCTTGACTTTCTGGCCCCCCCGCTGGGTATAGTATGAGCGCACCATACCCAGCAGTGCTTTCTCTCAGATTGGCCGATCCGTCTGTGAACACTTTTACAGGTACTTCGGAGTACAAATCCATGGTCTCAAGGGCGGCCGCTCTCTGAACATGCTCAGGGCTCCTTTTTGTCACTGCCGTGTCGGTCAAGGCCAAGTGTATGGAAGGACGTGAGGGTTCCGCGTACGGCGGATTAACTGGGATTCGGGTCAGCCTTTCTCTATTCTGGGGCAGATCGACGGTCTTCTCAAGCTCCACGACCTGGTGCATGAATGAGGATCTTTTTAGTCTTCTGCCCGCAACCCAGTTATTCTGCATTTGATACGACGGTTCTCTTTCTGTCAGCCGTCGGTACCTCTCTACGGTACTTAAAATAGCCTTCTCCCTCCTAATTTCTAGCGGTTCCACATTGGCCAAGACTTCTACAGCAGCTGTGGGTGTGGTCCTGAATGCACCACAGATGAATCTCAGAGCCTGATTCTGGATTCGACCCAACTTCTCCAATGCAGTTTTGCTTGCAAAGGATTGGACCGGCATGCTGTAATCCATTACCGACCTTACACTGCTTAGGAGTAGTGCTCTAAGCGTACTTGCGCCCGCGCCCCAACTTGTGCAAGCTAACTTTTTCACCAGATTGAGCTTGGCGGTCGCCTGGGAGCAGAGGTCTTGTACAAAATTATGCATTTGCACCCTTTGATCCAATTTGACTCCCAGGTAAACCGGTTGCTTGTCCCATTTGAGCGCTACATCCCCCACCTTCAGCTCAATCTCCTGTTTGAGAATGGTTCGCCCATTGGTAAATAGCGAATAGACCGTCTTCTCGGTGTTGATTTCCAGATGCCACCGCTGCATGAACCTGTTGATAGACGAAAGGTCTTGCTGTAATAGCGTTTGCAGGCGGTGGACATATTTACCGGTGCTCCAGATAACCAAATCATCAACATACATCGCGGCATTGGTTACCAAATTTTGTGGCAAGTCATTAATGTATGCCAGGAAAAGTGTGCAACTGAGGGCTGACCCTTGTGGGAGCCCCTCCTCAAGGGTTCTTTTCCTGGAGGTTTCACTGCCGAATTTCGTGCTTATTGTCCGGTTTGTGAGAAAACCGGCAATCCACCTGTACATATTGGCAGTTACTCCCATCTTTTGCAATTTCAATAATAGACCGGACCTCCAGACTCGGTCATATGCTTGCCGGAGGTCGAAAAATACAGCCACTGTATGTGATTTTTTCTGGAGCCCATCTGTTATGGACTGGAGAAGACGGAGCACTTGGTCTACAGGCTGCATTCCCTTGCGGAAGCCCGCCTGTATTGGACTCAGGCTGTCGGTACTCTCCAGGTACCAGTACAGCCTTTGATTAACCATTCTCTCGGCTACCTTCCCTAGACACGATGTTAGGGAGATCGGACGATAGCCGTTAGGGTGATTGAGGTTTTTCCCTTCTTTGGGAATAGGGACGATGGTAGCGCTAAGCCAAGCTCTGGGTAGGATTCCAGTTACCCATGATCTGTTTATGATTGACAATAGCTTTGTCTTCGCTATCGGGCCAAGGTTTTTTATCATTTCATTACAGATCTTATCCGGACCTGGTGCCTTGGCGGCGTCGCACTTGTCAATGGCGGTTTGCAACTCAACCATAGTGTAAGGGGCTGTGAATATCTCGTCATGCGGTCCCCACCGTTGGGCCTCTTCTCCATGTTTCCGAAGACGGTTAAGGTTCCGGCTCTCTCTGGTCTCTTTCTGCTTCCTGTTAATCCTTGCAAAATGCTTGTTCAAAGCCTCGGCACTCTTGGCATCTGTGGTAGCCGTGCCAGTAGTCGTTTGCAGAGGACGCAGGTTACGTACCTTTCCCATGCAGGATAGAGAGTCCATCAATCGCCAGACCTTTTTTCCGTCTTTCAGGTCGAGTTTTCCACATGTACCAACCCATTTTTCTTTCTTTGCCCTGTCAACCTCCTTACGGACCTCGGCTGTCAGTTTGTTGTAAGCTGCACGAGCAGCAGCCGTCTTTAACTTTCCAGCTTTGGCCCGTGCTTTCTTTCGTTCACGAACCATTTCAGCCAACCTCTTATTCCAAAAGGGGCGGAACTTGCGGGTCCCGTTTGTTCTAGGGACTGTTTTTCTTGCCACTGCGAGTATTGCACTCACAAAGCTGCTGTATGCAGCGTCGGCGCTTTCAGAGGCATCGGGAGTCCCAGCTGACTCCGCGATCGTGCTTTCTGTTCTTTCTCGGAACAGGGTCCATTTGGCTTTGCCAAACAGCCAGTGCCTCCTAGCAAACCTTGGCTTTGTCAGCACAAGATCTAAAATAATGAGGGTCGGTCGATGGTCACTGCCAACCTCATCTAATACTTCCCACTGTATCTTCGCCTCGAGCTCGGCAGAGACCAGTGTTATGTCGGGCCGTGACATGGCACTGTTGCCTGTGTGGAGCAGTGTAGGAACACTGTCACTGTTTTGCAATCTGATGAGGTTGGTCGTGAGCTCGACCTCCTCTAAATATCGCCCTGAGGCGTTAGTGTCGGGATAGCCCATATCCCCCATATGGGCATTGAAATCCCCAGCTATAATTCTATTCTGGAAGTGAGTAATGCCTTGTAGTGGAAGGCATAAAGTGTTTCTAGGAGTATTATAAATATTACTAATGGTAAAGAATTTACCTCCTAAACCTACTCTCAGGGTCAGGGTATCAGTGCCACCAACGTTTCTGCTCTCTACCAGCTCCGCTGTGAGGGGGTTTCGCACAAGTGTTACCAGCCCTCGGCAATTTGCGCAATTGCAGCGGTATACTGAAAAGCCCGTAAAGTGCAATGGGTGCTTTTTCAGTAAGGTTTCCTGTAATAGAGCTACGTCCACTTCCCGGGTGTGGAGTAGGTTGGTGATTTCTGGGATTTTCCCCCTGACCCCGTTGCAGTTAAGCTGCATAACTACTAAGGTAGTGGGGAGGTGACCAGCGGCACCTTGCCTAGTGCCCCCAGTAGCACTAGCGCCTGCAGTCGGCCTGAGCCCCGTCACCGACCTGCAGGGGAGGGAGGGATTCGAGGTCCCCCCAGTGTTGTCAATGTTGTTCGTACTAGCCATATAAAATGAATAAAGGCTGGACTTTCTTTTCTTACCTTTCCCCGGTGAAGGACTACCGTGGTAATCTCTCACCTTCGCCCTGGGGAACAGACGTAACGACGTGAGTTTTTTAGCTTCGGGTAGTCTGCTCCACCGTACTAGTCTGTCCGCCACGTAGAGGCAAAACTCTTGGAAGCAGACAAATGCAACTAAAACTACAAATACGTAAACATCAGCATCTTCTTCCACAAATATATCAACAAATTAATCTCCATCAAAAACAAATTTAGTTGAAACAACATCTTCTACAACTACAAGATTTTCAAAGCTGCAACTTAACTACAACTACAAAAACTACATTTACAATTACATTTAAAAGCCATTGGCAATAAATGTGTTTTTAGTCGCATGAGTATTGTCTACTAGCGCTTCATAATCTCAACTCACTTATACTACGGCTTAAACTTACAGGATTTGAACTCAGGAACAACATGTTAGAAAGAATAAATAAAATAATAATTTGTTATTCGAGTTCATTCTTGGACTAAATAAGGAACTGTGTTTTATTATCTGATGAAAAGGAAAAAAAATCAAAATCTTAAATCTGCCAAAAATGGGTACCTCAACTCTCGTAACAAAAAATTAACCAAACCTTGTACCAGTAGTTTGTGTTCGCAAGTTCTTCCCCTTTCTGAACAAGAAAAGTACATAAATTTATCCCATTTTGATCATCAGGTGATATATATCAACTAATGCCAGACACGCGTCGTATTTACCAGTAATTAAGACAGCAACTTTACTTTCACTAACCAGGAGGATTCATTTCGTGTACATTGATAACGCAAATCGTGAAGAGGTACAAACACATATTGTAGACACCGTGGCAAAGGTGATGCGCAAACGGCAGCACTGCTAGAAGATGACTTCACCATCTCACATCAAATCTCAAAGAACCCATTGACACCCAAAAAAAAACCAGTGCAACAATATCGATCTTCAGCAGATCCACAAAAATCAATCTGGTACACCACACTAATAATGTCGCATCCTCTAAGAGTCTCGTATAGCCCTGGCTATTACTTTAGCGGCTTGCAGCATCTGGTGGGCGTCACAGAAATTCAAGGTAGGCCTCTGGGTCTCGACGTCATACCCCAATTGGGGCAAGTGATCACCAAGCGAGCCACTGTCTCGTCTGCCTGGGCGCAAAATCGGCAATTCGGTTCCCTTCTATCATCAAGTCTATGGAGGTAGCTATTCGTCAGGCAGTGGCCTCTCCTCATCTTGGTGATGAGGCTTTGCTCGTCTCTCATTAGTTTCCACCAGGGGTCACTCTTGCTCGGTCGCGGTATTTTCCGGTAGAGCTGTCGTCCGGTTTCTCCTGCGGCCCATTCGCTTAACCACTTTTCTCGGATGTGGTCTTTTAGCCAAGCGTTCCTTAGAGCCCCTCCCCACATGCTCGAGAGCAGAGCGTGTGTCGGTGAAGACCACTACGTCTGGAAAGTTTTTCTTTATGCAAGGCGTTGGTGGACTCTCTGCATCAAGGCCTGTTCTGATCGTCCCAATGGGTTCAGACAGCTCCTCGGGTGGAGCCATCTCTTTGAGATACTCGATGAAGCACCGTACGCGCGTCGTTTTTCCCCTGCAAAGCATGAGCCGTCTGGATACGCTTTAATCATTTTCTGCGCTGCCTCGGATAGTTCTGATTGATGAGTGGCATGTGTGGTTTTGATGTTTGTCATGGTCTGATTAGGCTTTAGTGGGGGCCTTGCGCTGGGATCACCCTCACTTTTTACCTGCTTTTCAGTAATGCCATGTCTTCCTCAAGACGATTGCTCGTACTCACCCCCTCTGGCTTTCCGGAATAGCCAGTGTCGCTTATTACATCTTGCTTTGGCCATGCCGAGAGCAATCTCTAGTAGGATAGGAAGATTGTCACTTCCAATTGCGTTTAATACTTCCACACACTGACTGGACGTGAGGTCGGCTGAAATTAGTCAGGTCTGGTGTGGATTCCGTGCTATGCCCAGTATGGAGTAGAGTGTGCGCTCTCTCTCCTTCCTGTAACCTATTGAGATTTGTCTCAAGGCAGACCTCTTCCACTTGTTTGCCTGACTCGTTTTCGCTCTGGATAACCCCCGACATGGGGGACGGCGTTAAAATCTCCTGCTATGATCGTCTTAGAAAAGACTGTCTCCCCCCTGGTAAGGAGTGTGATTGGGTTGCGAAGGAGTATTGTAATCATTCGACACGGCGAATGTGTTGACCAGCTTAGTCGCCTCACAATGAGGGTATCCGTGTTTGAATAGTTCTTGACTTCCACTAGCTCCACCGCGAGGTCGTTCCTAACCGCTGTGGTGATCCCACGGCATCTGCCACACTTGCAGTGGTAGAGTGAGTAAGCAGTATTATGAGACTGATTACAGGGAAGTTAGGTTTCTTGGACCAGTGTAACATCCAATTCCCGTTCGTGGAGTAGTTCACTTCGTGCCGAATCCCATACACATTCATCTTAAGTACCACCAGAGCATGTTCAGGATGGCCCTCGCACCCGTTCGTTCGCAACCAGTCGCTTGTTGGCCTTGGGCAGGCTTGTCACGCATCACCTGCACAAGCCATCTCTTTGGGATTCTCGATGAAGCACCGTACGTGCGTTCGTCGTTTTCCCCTGCAAAGCATGAGCCGTCTGCGTACGCTTTAATCATTTTCTTCGCTGCCTCGGATAGTTCTGATTGAGGACTGGCATGTGTGGTTTTGATGTTCGTCATGGTCAGATTAGGCTTTTGTGGGACCTTGCGATGGGATCAACCTCACTTTTACCCTGCTTTTCAATAATGTGATGTCTTCATCAAGACTATTGCTCGTACTCACACCCTCTTGCTTTCCGGAATAGCCAGTGTCGCTTATTACATCTTGCTTTGGCCATGCCGAGAGCAATCTCTAGTAGGATGGGAAGATTGTCACTCCCAATTGCGTTTAATACTTCCACACTCTCACTGGACGCGAGGTCCGCTGAAATTAGAGTCAGGTCTGGTGAGGATTCCGTGCTATGCCCAGTATGGAGTAGAGTGGGTGCACTCTATCCTTCCTGTAACCTAATGAGATTTGTCTCAAGGCAAACCTCTTCCACTTGTTTGCCTGACTCGTTTTCGCTCTGGATAACCCCCGACATGAGGGACGGCGTTAAAATCTCCTGCTATGATCGTCTTAGAAAAGACTGTCTCCCCCAAGGTAAGGAGTGTGATTGGGTTGCGAAGGAGTATTGTAATCATTCGACACGGCGAATGTGTTGACCAGCTTAGTCGCCTCACAATGAGGGTATCCGTGTTTGAATAGTTCTTGACTTCCACTACCTCCACTGCGAGGTCGTTCCTAACTGCTGTGGTGATCCCACGGCATCTGCCACACTTGCAGTGGTAGAGTGAGTAAGCAGTATTATGAGACTGATTACAGGGAAGTTAGGTTTCTATGAACAGTGATACATCCACTTCCCGTTCGTGGAGTAGTTCGCTTCGTGCCGAATCCCATACACATTCATCTGAAGTACCACCAGAGCATGTTCAGGATGGCCCTCGCACCCGTTCGTTCGCGACCAGTCGCTCGGTGGCGTTGGGCAGGCCTGTCACGCATCACCTGCCCAAGTCATCTCTTTGAGATACTCGATGAAGCACCGTACCCGATCGTTTTTCCCCTGCAAAGCATGAGCCGTCTGGGTACGCTTAAATCATTTTCTGCACTGCCTCGGATAGTTCTGATTGAGGACTGGCATGTTTGGTTTTGATGTTCGTCATGGTCAGATTAGGCTTTTGTGGGGGCCTTGCGCTGGGATCACCCTCACTTTTTCCTTGCTTTTCAGTAATGCCATGTCTTCTACAAGACGATTGCTCTTACTCACCCCCTCTGGCTTTCCGGAATAGCCAGTGTCGCTTATTACATCTTGCTTTGGCCATGCCGAGAGCAATCTCTAGTAGGATAGGAAGATTGTCACTTCCAATTGCGTTTAATAATTCCACACACTGACTGGACGTGAGGTCGGCTGAAATTAGTCAGGTCTGGTGTGGATTCCGTGCTATGCCCAGTATGGAGTAGAGTGTGCGCACTCTCTCCTTCCTGTAACCTATTGAGATTTGTCTCAAGGCAGACCTCTTCCACTTGTTTGCCTGACTCGTTTTCGCTCTGGATAACCCCCGACATGGGGGACGGCGTTAAAATCTCCTGCTATGATCGTCTTAGAAAAGACTGTCTCCCCCCTGGTAAGGAGTGTGATTGGGTTGCGAAGGAGTATTGTAATGATTCGACACGGCGAATGTGGTGACCAGCTTAGTTGCCTCACAATGAGGGTATCCGTGTTTGAATAGTTCTTGACTTCCACTAGCTCCACCACGAGGTCGTTCCTAACCGCTGTGGTGATCCCACGGCATCTGCCACACTTGCAGTGGTAGAGTGAGTAAGCAGTATTATGAGACTGATTACAGGGAAGTTAGGTTTCTTGGACCAGTGTAACATCCAATTCCCGTTCGTGGAGTAGTTCACTTCGTGCCGAATCCCATACACATTCATCTTAAGTACCACCAGAGCATGTTCAGGATGGCCCTCGCACCCGTTCGTTCGCAACCAGTCGCTTGTTGGCCTTGGGCAGGCTTGTCACGCATCACCTGCACAAGCCATCTCTTTGGGATTCTCGATGAAGCACCGTACGTGCGTTCGTCGTTTTCCCCTGCAAAGCATGAGCCGTCTGCGTACGCTTTAATCATTTTCTTCGCTGCCTCGGATAGTTCTGATTGAGGACTGGCATGTGTGGTTTTGATGTTCGTCATGGTCAGATTAGGCTTTTGTCGGACCTTGCGATGGGATCAACCTCACTTTTACCCTGCTTTTCAGTAATGTGATGTCTTCATCAAGACTATTGCTCGTACTCACACCCTCTTGCTTTCCGGAATAGCCAGTGTCGCTTATTACATCTTGCTTTGGCCATGCCGAGAGCAATCTCTAGTAGGATGGGAAGATTGTCACTCCCAATTGCGTTTAATACTTCCACACTCTCACTGGACGCGAGGTCCGCTGAAATTAGAGTCAGGTCTGGTGAGGATTCCGTGCTATGCCCAGTATGGAGTAGAGTGGGTGCACTCTATCCTTCCTGTAACCTAATGAGATTTGTCTCAAGGCAAACCTCTTCCACTTGTTTGCCTGACGCGTTTTCGCTCTGGATAACCTCCGACATGAGGGACGGCGTTAAAATCTCCTGCTATGATCGTCTTAGAAAAGACTGTCTCCCCCAAGGTAAGGAGTGTGATTGGGTTGCGAAGGAGTATTGTAATCATTCGACACGGCGAATGTGTTGACCAGCTTAGTCGCCTCACAATGAGGGTATCCGTGTTTGAATAGTTCTTGACTTCCACTACCTCCACTGCGAGGTCGTTCCTAACTGCTGTGGTGATCCCACGGCATCTGCCACACTTGCAGTGGTAGAGTGAGTAAGCAGTGTTATAAGGTGGATTACAGTAAAGTAGGGTTTCTTGGAACAGTGCTACATCCACTTCCCATTCGTGTAGTAGTTCACTTCGTGCCGAATCCCATACACATTCATCTTAAGTACCACCAGAGCATGTTCAGGATGGCCCTCGCACCCGTTCGTTCGCAACAAGTCGCTTGTTGGCCTTGGGCAGGCCTGTCACGCATCACCTGCCCAAGCCATCTCTTTGGGATTCTCGATGAAGCACCGTACGTGCGTTCGTCGTTTTTACCCTGCAAAGCATTAGCCATCTGCGTACGCTTTAATCATTTTAAATTACCTGCAACTGGTGCATTTTAGAGAGAAGTTTTTAATAAAATATTCGTTTTCAATTATTATCAGCAGCCATTTCATACTCATCGCTAAATATAGGAAAAATCATACTAAAGAAGGAATTTAATCAAACCATCAATATCAGTTTTTCATAAGACGATTCTGGGAAAAGATTACAAAGACGTGAAAGCTACGCCACTCAAAGCTGAAAACATGAAAAATTCTCAGTGAAAATGGATGAATTAACCTTGATTTTTTATATGGCAGGCAATTAGTTTTAATATATGTGAAGAAAATTGACGTGTGATTGGTTAGCCTTTTACAAAATTTAATTTAATTTAATTTAGATGGTGTCACCCAATGCGGTCAGCACAAATTGTACTCAGCTGTTAGTATGCAAAAGCAGCAATATCACTGGCTGGCTTCAAACCCTCGGTGATTTTGGTCTGTGTACCTGCTTTATGCTGTTCATATACGATTGCAGCATGTGAAGTGCGAGATTAGGCATAGAACATCTTTGTCATTCACTGCATCTTCGGACTAACTCATCATTCTAAGAGATTTCAATGTAAGTGTCAGCAGCGATAGCCCCTACGCGGGGGGAGGGGGGGAATGGGGAAGCATTGTTAAAAGTGCAACAGCATAGGCATTCAACTAATAAACAGGCGTGCGATAATCAAGTGGAGTTTCACTGCTGTCCGAGGTAACCGAACAGAGCAGGAATCCGAAGGTCGATGCGGTGTTTGCTGATAGAAGTACGAATACCCAGACAAATTCAACAACATCATCCATCAGCTGCCAGAGTCAAGGACAGCGGAGTGAAACAGAGCTGTGTTCTGGCTCCCATACGCTTCAGCATATCATGTATTATATGTCTGATAGTTTCAAGGTCTACTGTAGGCTTGTCAATGCATTTCCTCACTGATGGATGTGTCAATTTTTAGGAGGCCAAGCAAAACCAGCGTTATAACTAACATCACCGAGCTTCGGTTTGCTCAACGCGCCCTGCAAAAACTTTTGCCTCATCATCCCCAAACAGCTTCTTTAAGGGCTGGACAAATTTATCTACTTCGGAAGCGTCCTCCGTCGTCATAAATGACGAAATAAATTCGAGTGCAATTGTTATGCGGATCATCGTCACTTTCACAAAACCTGCCTCAGGAAACTCCTGGGCATCATGTGGCAAGGCACCCTGCACATCTGAGACAAAGCCTGACAACCGGATCCTAAACGGCTATTCTTTGATGAACACTCTGGGCAAGCGCTCCAAAGGAGGTCAAAGAAACCGATACACAGACACAATGAAAGCATTACTAAAGGCCTTTCATGTCAACCCTATTGAATGGGTGCAGACAGCCCAGGACAGTGCCGTTGAAATAAAAAAGGTAGCTCAATCACAAGAAGCAAGAAGGATAGCTTCGGCTGAGAAACGCAGGATAGCCCGAAAAAGAAGCCTCAGACCATCAACTTTTGCCCGCGGTGCCAGAGATTATTCCGAACGCAAATCGGTCTAGTTAGTTACATAAATTTGATTGATTATGTTGTTTCAGATGTAGCTGGAGATGCAGCTGGAGATAATGTTGCAGTTTATAAATGCAAATGCATTTGTTTGTAGCTGCATCTTACACTAATACATTTAGCGTTCCTAATTTACTTTACTCCCTGCTCTACTGACCTGCTCCCTTAAGTATCCCCTTTCTTAGATCGATCTGTGTTCAAGCGAACTAACTTTGTATTATCAGAACAAATGGACAATTGCCCAAAACAGAATCTCCGGGATTATTAAACTGTAGTTACAGTTGTAAGTGTTGATGTAGTAGTGTCGTTACTTCAGTTATCATTGTTGGTGAAGTTGCGTTTGATGTAGTAGTTGCAGTTTTAAACTTAGATTTATGTTTAGCTTTAATTGGGAATCATTGGAATAGTTCAAAGAAAACCGTCCCTTGTCTGAAAATTGTGTTGAGTCTGGACGACGAAAGGGCAAGTGTTGCAATAGCTGTGTTTATCAATACAGTAAGGTTACTTACAACTTAAATTTATTCGCATATAATTTATTTACATATAACATTTACTTCTTTTTCCTATCCAACTTTCGTAACAATTAAGAGGGACATTTGGTACGGACCTAGCCCTAAGCCCTTATCTAGTTCGCGTTTCTTACCTAGATTTTCTTGTAAGTAGCTTATCTTACCTTGTTTGTGTTCCTTGAGACATAATTTTCATTTTGCTAGTGAAAATACAAACCACCTATATGATGAAATATTCCAGTTCGAGAGAAAGAAAATCTAATTGGACGTTGTGTCAAAATAAGCAAAGGCTTCAGACCTAAACATCAGCAGCAAGGAACTTCACTCTGCAACTCTAATCGCTCAAAAATATAATAAAACCAGCTTAATGATCTATATTCTATATGAACTGATAAATAAATTACCGGGGCACCCAGTAAACTAGGAGACATCAATTTCGACCAACCAAGGACCAAAAATCCTATTATGCATAACAACATCGTATTTGTTGATAATATACTTCATGACGTCCGGCAAATACTCTTTTCAAACATAATTACATGAATTCCAAAAAAAAGGCATGTACTATAATAAAAGAGCTAAAAACTGTTGGATAACATTATCCACTTTACTCAGATTAGACAAATGTCAAATCATACATTAATGTTTAACCAAATGGTTTAAATGCATTATTAAGTAGAATGAAATAGAAAATTTTCAAGCACCAAACTAGGTTTTAAATATGGCCGTCTTCAGAAGTGTGACAAGCTTAAAACAACGTTCCTGACTTTTACTTCGGTCTTTATAGTAGATTTACTATAATTGTTGTTTGACTAGGCAAGACAAGTGAACTTAAAATTTTGTTCCATCCACTGGTTAAAATTAGTAGAAAGTGATTTACGTCAATAACAACCTTTTAAAAAATTGTTTGCTTCTCGGTGCTGGTTGCAACTTGGTCATTTTCATTTGTTCACGCTGTGTAGCATTATAGAGTAAGGCAACATTTTCATTTTTAAGGCAACAAGCAAAATAAAAGCTTATAAGTTATGGGGCGTTAATAGTAACGAAAGGCGAAAAGATTACATATCATTTAATCGCAAATCCGATCGAGAGGCTGCGTGCCAGGTCTGGGGAAGTCCCTGGCGTGCCACTGCATGGCCAATGGTGAGTCGGGGAGAGCATAAGAACTCACGCTCGACAGATGACGTTATTGTAGTTGTAGCTGTAGAGTTATTTTGCACTTGCACTTCTAAATAAAATTCAAAGTAGATATATTTGAAGATATGCTTGTTGCAGTTGTAGCGGTAGTTGTAGTTCTAGATGTACTTTTATAGATGTAGATGTAGTTTTTTGTTGTTTTAATTGTAGTTATAAATGTTGTAGATAAGAATTTTATTTCCATTTGTATTTTTTAAAGATATTTTCTTTAGTGGTAGTTATAGTTAAAGATGTAGAATAGTTGTTATTGCTGAAGAAGTGAAATATCTAGATATTACTGTAAATGTAGTTGCTGTTGATGTAGTTATAACTGGAGCTGTAGCTGCAGTTTAGATGTTATTTAGATGTGGTAAGGTTTGTAGTTGCAGTCTTTCATTTTCTTTTAGAATTAGTTACTGTAGCTGACATAGACGTTGTAATATAACTTTAATAACTGTAGATTTAGCCGTAGTTATGTTTGAAGTTGTTGATGTAGTGTAGATGTACCTTAACTATAGATGTAGATAGTAACTCATCTAAGAGAAGGAAACGCTGAATTCAAACCCGGAGATGGAGTCCCGAAAGGCGGGTAACATTGATACAATGAAACATTTCGACAACATCCACATGATGTTCCCTTGGGTTATCCAGCGGCGTGGAGAGAGGCGATTTGCAGTTGGGACCCAGCTTATAATGGACGGATGCCCGCAAAAAAAAAAAAAAAGATGTGCAAAAATATAGTATATTTATAGCAATAGTAGCTGTAGTTTTTGTTGTATATTTTGTTTTTGTATTTAAACTCATGTAAAACATTAAGTTTTTGCTGTAGACGTATGTATATGTAGTGTTATCCGTAAGGAACAATTAATATCTTAATTAAGTTTATGGCTCGTTCTAAAACTTTACACAACAATAACAAAAAGTAAATACAATGAATACATTTTATGACGTTAATGATAAATAATATAATCAAAAAGAAGTAAATTAAAGCTTACAGAACAATGATTGGCTTGTACCGGTACAATGTTGTAAAAAGGTATAATGATAAAAAGAAATATATACACAGTCATCTCGTGATCAAATCATAGCCCACCCACAAAAATAACTCTGTTCCCCTTTTATAGTCCGTTCCACTAGGTCTGATCTGAGGTGGATGAGATGTACAAATACATCAATGCATCCCAGTTATACACTTTGTAACAGGATGTTGATCCCATGGGCTGAATCCAAGTGATGTTTAAACTACTTAACTTGCAGGAAGTATACCATCAAGTAGTAAGGACTGTGAAGCACCTGTATTTCGTATACTATAAAATCGCATGGCAGTTATACAAATTAGATTTGAAAGGTTTGAAGTCTTTTATGATTTCAGTATTCTGATGTACAATTTGGACTCTGGTAGTTAAACTCTTGTTGGAGAGAGCATTTGGCTAGGGTAGAGAAAGTGAAAATCTGTGAAGTTGTCAAAACTTGTTTAAGTCCTCTGTAAGAAGCCTTGTAGCAAAAGGGTCTTGAAGACAAGATCATAAAACTCGCAGTCGAAGCAGGAAATTGGTTGGAGTCGGTAAAACTAGCCTAATTTCTCATTTAAAGTTGGTATGGACATCTAGAGAGCCAAAACTTTTGAATTTTCAAAACGTGTTTCCAGATGTATGACGCACAAGCAAAGACTTTGTGTGGTGCAAGAGTCTTGCCTCTGCGTGGCGCACCGGACTAGTAAGGTAGAGCAGACTACCCGAAGCCAAACAACTCGACCCATGTTCATGTCCTGCCCGGAAGACTCCTTGGGCAACAGAGGTGGCAACGTAAAACCACTCCAAAGGAGAGAAAGTTGCCCAACCCCAAACCCTCATGCTATTACAACTTAATCTATAACGCAGTTCGGATTGACCATCTTCCATTCCTCTCCGCTGCTGAAAGGCCGGGCGGCCGGAAGAAGAGCTACTGTTGCCTGGACGGCATAACCTCTCAACGTTATTCCACAAGGGGAAGCGGTCCCCGCTTGGGCAGGTGATGCATGACAGGCCTCCCCAAGGTCGCGAAGGAACGAGTGCGAGGGGCCATCCTGAACATGCTCTGGTGGTACTTCAAATGAATGTGTATGGGATTCGACACGAAGTAACCAAACTACTCTACTAACGGGAGGTGGATGTAGCACTATTCCAAGAAACCTTACTTCACTGAAAGCCGTCTCATATCACTGGTTACTCACTCTACCAAAGCAAGTGTAGCAGAAGCAGTTTGATCACCAAAGCGGTTAGGAACGAACTCGCGGTGGAGGTAATGGAAGTCAAGAACTATTCAAACACGGATACCCTCATTGTGAAACGACTAAGCTGGTCAACACATTCGCTGTGTCGAATGATTACAATACTCCTTAGCAACCCAATCACACTACTTACCTGGGGGAGACAGTCTTTTCTAAGACGATCATAGCAGGAGATTTTAACGCCGTCCCTCATGTCGGGGGTTATCCTGAGCGAAAACGCGTCAGGCAAACAAGTGGAAGAGGTCTGCCTTGAGACAAATCTCATTAGGTAACAGGAAGGATAGATAGCACCCACTCTACTCCATACTGGGCATAGCACGGAATCCACACCAGACCTGACTAATTTCAGCGGACCTCACGTCCAGTCAGAGTGTGGAAGTATTAAACGCAATTGGGAGTGACAATCTTCCCATCCTACTAGAGATTGCTCTCGGCATGGCCAAAGCAAAATGTAATAAGCGACACTGGCTATTCCGGAAAGCCAGAGGGGGTGAATACGAGCAATAGTCTTGATGAAGAAATCACATTACTGAAAAGCAGGGAAAAAGTGAGGTTGATCCCAGCGCAAGGTCCCACAAAAGCCTAATCTGACCATGACGAACATCAAAACCAAACATGCCAGTCCTCAATCAGAACTATCCGAGGCAGCGCAGAAAATGATTTAAGCGTACCCAGACGGCTCATGCTTTGCAGGGGAAAAACGACGCGCGTACGGTGCTTCATCGAGTATCTCAAAGAGATGGCTTGGGCAGGTGATGCGTGACAGGCCTGCCCAAGGCCACCGAGCGACTGGTCGCGAACGAACGGGTGCGAGGGCCATCCTGAACATGCTCTGGTGGTACTTCAGATAAATGTGTATGGGATTCGGCACGAAGCGAACTACTCCACGAACGGGAAGTGGATGTAGCACTGGTCCAAGAAACCTAACTTCCCTGTAATGTCTCATAATACTGCTTACTCACTCTACCACTGCAAGTGTGGCAGATGCCGTGGGATCACCACAGCAGCTAGGAACGACCTCGCGGTGGAGGTAGTGGCAGTCAAGAACTATTCAAACACGGATACCCTCATTGTGAGGCGATTAAGCTGGTCAACACATTCGCCATGTCGAATGATTACAATACTCCTTTGCAACCCAATCACACTCCTTACCTGGGGGGAGACAGTCTTTTCTAAGACTATCATAGCAGGAGATTTTAACGCCGTCCCCCATGTCGGGGGTTATCCAGAGCGAAAACGCGTCAGGCAAACAAGTGGAAGAGGTCTGCCTTGAGACAAATCTCATTAGGTTACAGGAAGGATAGAGTGCACCCACTCTACTCCATACTGGGCATAGCACGGAATCCACACCAGACCTGACCATAATTTCTGCGGACCTCGCGTCCAGTCAGAGTGTGGAAGTATTAAACGCAATTGGGAGTGAAAATCTTCCCATCCCACTAGAGATTGCTCTCGGCATGGCCAAAGCAAGATGTAATAAGCGACACTGGCTATTCCGGAAAGAAAGAGGGTGTGAGTACGAGCAATAGTCTTGATGAAGACATCACATTACTGAAAAGCAGGGTAAAAGTGAGGTTGATCCCAGCGCAAGGTCCCACAAAAGCCTAATCTGACCATGACGAACATCAAAACCACACATGCCAGTCCTCAATCAGAACTATCCGAGGCAGCGAAGAAAATGATTAAAGCGTACGCAGACGGCTCATGCTTTGCAGGGGAAAACGACGAACGCACGTACGGTGCTTCATCGGGAATCCCAAATAGATGGCTTGTGCAGGTGATGCGTGACAAGCCTGCCCAAGGCCAACAAGCGACTGGTTGCGAACGAACGGGTGCGAGGGCCCTCTTGAACATGCTCTGGTGGTACTTCAGATAAATGTGTATGGGATTCGGCACGAAGTGAACTACTCCACGAATGGGAAGTGGATGTAGCACTGTTCCAAGAAACCCTACTTTACTGTAATCCACCCCATAACACTGCTTACTCACTCTACCACTGCAAGTGTGGTAGATGCCGTGGGATCACCACAGCGGTTAGGAACGACCTCGCAGTGGAGGTAGTGGAAGTCAAGAACTATTCAAACACGGATACCCTCATTGTGAGGCGACTAAGCTGGTCAACACATTCGCCGTGTCGAATGATTACAATACTCCTTCGCAACCCAATCACACTCCTTACCTGGGGGGAGACAGTCTTTTCTAAGACGATCATAGCAGGAGATTTTAACGCCGTCCCCCATGTCGGGGGTTATCCAGAGCGAAAACGCGTCAGGCAAACAAGTGGAAGAGGTCTGTCTTTAGACAAATCTCATTAGGTTACAGGAAGGAGAGAGTGCACCCACTCTACATACTGGGCATAGCACGGAATCCACACCAGACCTGACTAATTTCAGCCGACCTCACGTCCAGTCAGATTGTGGAAGTATTAAACGCAATTGGAAGTGACAATCTTCCCATCCTACTAGAGATTGCTCTCGGCATGGCCAAAGCAAGATGTAATAAGCAACACTGGCTATTCCGAAAAGCCAGAGGGTGTGAGTAAAAGGAATCGTCTTGGGGAAAACATGGCATTTCTGGAAAGCAGGGAAAAAGTGAGGGTGATCCCAGTGCAAGGCCCCCACAAAAGCCTAATCTGACCATGACGAAAATCAAAACCACACATGCCACTCTTCAATTAGAACTATCCGAGGCAGCGCAGAAAATGATTTAAGCGTACCCAGACGGCTCATGCTTTGCAGGGGAAAAACGACGCACGTACGGTGCTTCATCGAGTATCTCAAAGAGATGGCTCGGGCAGGTAATGCGTGACAGGCCTGCCCAAGGCCACCGAGCGACTGGTCGCGAACAAACGGGTGCGAGGGCCATCCTGAACATGCTCTGGTGGTACTTCAGATGAATGTGTATGGGATTCGGCACGAAGTGAACTACTCCACGAACGGGAAGTGGATGTAGCACTGTTCCAAGAAACCCTACTTTACTGTAATCCATCTCATAACACTGCTTACTCACTCTACCACTGCAAGTGTGGCAGATGCCGTAGGATCAGCACAGCAGTTAGGAACGACCTCGCAGTGGAGGTAGTGGAAGTCAAGAACTATTCAAACACGGATACCCTCATTGTGAGGCGACTAAGCTGGTCAACACATTCGCCGTGTCGAATGATTACAATACTCCTTCGCAACCCAATCACACTCCTTACCTGGGGGGAGACAGTCTTTTCTAAGACTATCATAGCAGGAGATTTTAACGCCGTCCCCCATGTCGGGGGTTATCCAGAGCGAAAACGCGTCAGGCAAATAAGTGGAAGAGGTCTGCCTTGAGACAAATCTCAATAGGTTACAGGAAGGAGAGAGAGCGCCCACTCTACTCCATACTGGGCATAGTACGGAATCCACACCAGACCTGACTAATTTCAGCCGACCTCACGTCCAGTCAGAGTGTGGAAGTATTAAACGCAATGGTGAGAAACAATCTTCCCATCCTACTAGAGATTGCTCTCGGCATGGCCAAAGCAAGATGTAATAAGCGACACTGGCTATTCCGGAAAGCCAGAGGGGGTGAATACGAGCAATAGTCTTGAGGCATTACTGAAAAGCAAGGAAAAAGTGAGGGTGATCCCAGCGCAAGGCCCCCACAAAAGCCTAATCTGACCATGACGAACATCAAAACCACACATGCCACTCTTCAATTAGAACTATCCGAGGCAGCGAAGAAAATGATTAAAGCGTACGCAGACAGCTCATGCTTTGCAGGGTAAAAACGACGAACGCGGGTACGGTGCTTCATCGAGAATCCCAAAGAGATGGCTTGTGCAGGTGATGCGTGACAAGCCTGCCCAAGGCCAACAAGCGACTGGTTGCGAACGAACGGGTGCGAGGGCCATCCTGAACATGCTCTGGTGGTACTTCAGATGAATGTGTATGGGATTCGGCACGAAGTGAACTACTCCACGAACGGGAAGTGGATGTAGCACTGTTCCAAGAAACCCTACTTTACTGTAATCCATCTCATAACACTGCTTACTCACTCTACCACTGCAAGTGTGGCAGATGCCGTAGGATCAGCACAGCAGTTAGGAACGACCTCGCAGTGGAGGTAGTGGAAGTCAAGAACTATTCAAACACGGATACCCTCATTGTGAGGCGACTAAGCTGGTCAACACATTCGCCGTGTCGAATGATTACAATACTCCTTCGCAACCCAATCACACTCCTTACCTGGGGGGAGACAGTCTTTTCTAAGACTATCATAGCAGGAGATTTTAACGCCGTCCCCCATGTCGGGGGTTATCCAGAGCGAAAACGCGTCAGGCAAATAAGTGGAAGAGGTCTGCCTTGAGACAAATCTCAATAGGTTACAGGAAGGAGAGAGAGCGCCCACTCTACTCCATACTGGGCATAGTACGGAATCCACACCAGACCTGACTAATTTCAGCCGACCTCACGTCCAGTCAGAGTGTGGAAGTATTAAACGCAATGGGGAGAAACAATCTTCCCATCCTACTAGAGATTGCTCTCGGCATGGCCAAAGCAAGATGTAATAAGCGACACTGGCTATTCCGGAAAGCCAGAGGGGGTGAATACGAGCAATAGTCTTGAGGCATTACTGAAAAGCAAGGAAAAAGTGAGGGTGATCCCAGCGCAAGGCCCCCACAAAAGCCTAATCTGACCATGACGAACATCAAAACCACACATGCCACTCTTCAATTAGAACTATCCGAGGCAGCGAAGAAAATGATTAAAGCGTACGCAGACAGCTCATGCTTTGCAGGGTAAAAACGACGAACGCGGGTACGGTGCTTCATCGAGAATCCCAAAGAGATGGCTTGTGCAGGTGATGCGTGACAAGCCTGCCCAAGGCCAACAAGCGACTGGTTGCGAACGAACGGGTGCGAGGGCCATCCTGAACATGCTCTGGTGGTACTTCAGATGAATGTGTATGGGATTCGGCACGAAGTGAACTACTCCACGAACGGGAAGTGGATGTAGCACTGTTCCAAGAAACCCTACTTTACTGTAATCCATCTCATAACACTGCTTACTCACTCTACCACTGCAAGTGTGGCAGATGCCGTAGGATCAGCACAGCAGTTAGGAACGACCTCGCAGTGGAGGTAGTGGAAGTCAAGAACTATTCAAACACGGATACCCTCATTGTGAGGCGACTAAGCTGGTCAACACATTCGCCGTGTCGAATGATTACAATACTCCTTCGCAACCCAATCACACTCCTTACCTGGGGGGAGACAGTCTTTTCTAAGACTATCATAGCAGGAGATTTTAACGCCGTCCCCCATGTCGGGGGTTATCCAGAGCGAAAACGCGTCAGGCAAATAAGTGGAAGAGGTCTGCCTTGAGACAAATCTCAATAGGTTACAGGAAGGAGAGAGAGCGCCCACTCTACTCCATACTGGGCATAGTACGGAATCCACACCAGACCTGACTAATTTCAGCCGACCTCACGTCCAGTCAGAGTGTGGAAGTATTAAACGCAATGGGGAGAAACAATCTTCCCATCCTACTAGAGATTGCTCTCGGCATGGCCAAAGCAAGATGTAATAAGCGACACTGGCTATTCCGGAAAGCCAGAGGGGGTGAATACGAGCAATAGTCTTGAGGCATTACTGAAAAGCAAGGAAAAAGTGAGGGTGATCCCAGCGCAAGGCCCCCACAAAAGCCTAATCTGACCATGACGAACATCAAAACCACACATGCCACTCTTCAATTAGAACTATCCGAGGCAGCGAAGAAAATGATTAAAGCGTACGCAGACAGCTCATGCTTTGCAGGGTAAAAACGACGAACGCGGGTACGGTGCTTCATCGAGAATCCCAAAGAGATGGCTTGTGCAGGTGATGCGTGACAAGCCTGCCCAAGGCCAACAAGCGACTGGTTGCGAACGAACGGGTGCGAGGGCCATCCTGAACATGCTCTGGTGGTACTTCAGATGAATGTGTATGGGATTCGGCACGAAGTGAACTACTCCACGAACGGGAAGTGGATGTAGCACTGTTCCAAGAAACCCTACTTTACTGTAATCCATCTCATAACACTGCTTACTCACTCTACCACTGCAAGTGTGGCAGATGCCGTAGGATCAGCACAGCAGTTAGGAACGACCTCGCAGTGGAGGTAGTGGAAGTCAAGAACTATTCAAACACGGATACCCTCATTGTGAGGCGACTAAGCTGGTCAACACATTCGCCGTGTCGAATGATTACAATACTCCTTCGCAACCCAATCACACTCCTTACCTGGGGGGAGACAGTCTTTTCTAAGACTATCATAGCAGGAGATTTTAACGCCGTCCCCCATGTCGGGGGTTATCCAGAGCGAAAACGCGTCAGGCAAACAAGTGGAAGAGGTCTGCCTTGAGACAAATCTCAATAGGTTACAGGAAGGAGAGAGAGCGCCCACTCTACTCCATACTGGGCATAGTACGGAATCCACACCAGACCTGACTAATTTCAGCCGACCTCACGTCCAGTCAGAGTGTGGAAGTATTAAACGCAATGGGGAGAAACAATCTTCCCATCCTACTAGAGATTGCTCTCGGCATGGCCAAAGCAAGATGTAATAAGCGACACTGGCTATTCCGGAAAGCCAGAGGGGGTGAATACGAGCAATAGTCTTGAGGCATTACTGAAAAGCAAGGAAAAAGTGAGGGTGATCCCAGCGCAAGGCCCCCACAAAAGCCTAATCTGACCATGACGAACATCAAAACCACACATGCCACTCTTCAATTAGAACTATCCGAGGCAGCGAAGAAAATGATTAAAGCGTACGCAGACAGCTCATGCTTTGCAGGGTAAAAACGACGAACGCGGGTACGGTGCTTCATCGAGAATCCCAAAGAGATGGCTTGTGCAGGTGATGCGTGACAAGCCTGCCCAAGGCCAACAAGCGACTGGTTGCGAACGAACGGGTGCGAGGGCCATCCTGAACATGCTCTGGTGGTACTTCAGATGAATGTGTATGGGATTCGGCACGAAGTGAACTACTCCACGAACGGGAAGTGGATGTAGCACTGTTCCAAGAAACCCTACTTTACTGTAATCCATCTCATAACACTGCTTACTCACTCTACCACTGCAAGTGTGGCAGATGCCGTAGGATCAGCACAGCAGTTAGGAACGACCTCGCAGTGGAGGTAGTGGAAGTCAAGAACTATTCAAACACGGATACCCTCATTGTGAGGCGACTAAGCTGGTCAACACATTCGCCGTGTCGAATGATTACAATACTCCTTCGCAACCCAATCACACTCCTTACCTGGGGGGAGACAGTCTTTTCTAAGACTATCATAGCAGGAGATTTTAACGCCGTCCCCCATGTCGGGGGTTATCCAGAGCGAAAACGCGTCAGGCAAACAAGTGGAAGAGGTCTGCCTTGAGACAAATCTCAATAGGTTACAGGAAGGAGAGAGAGCGCCCACTCTACTCCATACTGGGCATAGTACGGAATCCACACCAGACCTGACTAATTTCAGCCGACCTCACGTCCAGTCAGAGTGTGGAAGTATTAAACGCAATGGGGAGAAACAATCTTCCCATCCTACTAGAGATTGCTCTCGGCATGGCCAAAGCAAGATGTAATAAGCGACACTGGCTATTCCGGAAAGCCAGAGGGGGTGAATACGAGCAATAGTCTTGAGGCATTACTGAAAAGCAAGGAAAAAGTGAGGGTGATCCCAGCGCAAGGCCCCCACAAAAGCCTAATCTGACCATGACGAACATCAAAACCACACATGCCACTCTTCAATTAGAACTATCCGAGGCAGCGAAGAAAATGATTAAAGCGTACGCAGACAGCTCATGCTTTGCAGGGTAAAAACGACGAACGCGGGTACGGTGCTTCATCGAGAATCCCAAAGAGATGGCTTGTGCAGGTGATGCGTGACAAGCCTGCCCAAGGCCAACAAGCGACTGGTTGCGAACGAACGGGTGCGAGGGCCATCCTGAACATGCTCTGGTGGTACTTCAGATGAATGTGTATGGGATTCGGCACGAAGTGAACTACTCCACGAACAGGAATTGGATGTTACACTGGTCCAAGAAACCTAACTTCCCTGTAATCAGTCTCATATTACTGCTTACTCACTCTACCACTGCAAGTGTCGCAGATGCCGTGGGATCACCACAGCAGTTAGGAACGACCTCACAGTGGAGGTAGTGGAAGTCAAGAACTATTCAAACACGGATACCCTCATTGTGAGGCGACTAAGCTGGTCAACACATTCGCCGTGTCGAATGATTAAAATACTCCTTCGCAACCCAATCACACTCCTTACCTGGGGGAGACAGTATTTTCTAAGACGATCATAGCAGGAGATTTTAACGCCGTCCCCCATGTCGGGGGTTATCCAGAGCGAAAACGCGTCAGGCAAACAAGTGGAAGAGGTCTGCCTTGAGACAAATCTCATTAGGTTACAGGAAGGAGAGAGTGCACCCACTCTACATACTGGGCATAGCACGGAATCCACACCAGACCTGACTCTAATTTCAGCCGACCTCTCGTCCAGTCAGAGTGTGGAAGTATTAAACGCAATGGGGAGAAACAATCTTCCCATCCTAATAGAGATTGCTCTCGGCATGGCCAAAGCAAGATGTAATAAGCGACACTGGCTATTCCGGAAAGCCAGAGGGGGGTGAATACGAGCAATAGTCTTGAGGCATTACTGAAAAGCAAGGAAAAAGTGAGGGTGATCCCAGCGCAAGGCCCCCACAAAAGCCTAATCTGACCATGACGAAAATCAAAACCACACATGCCACTCTTCAATTAGAACTATCCGAGGCAGCGAAGAAAATGATTAAAGCGTACGCGGCTCATGCTTTGCAGGGTAAAAACGACGAAGCACGTACGGTGCTTCATCGAGAATCCCAAAGATGGCTTGTGCAGGTGATGCGTGACAAGCCTGCCCAAGGCCAACAAGCGACTGGTTGCGAACGAACGGGTGCGAGGGCCATCCTGAACATGCTCTGGTGGTACTTCAGATAAATGTGTATGGGATTCGGCACGAAGTGAACTACTCCACAAATGGGAAGTGGATGTAGCACTGTTCCAAGAAACCCTACTTTACTGTAATCCACCCCATAACACTGCTTACTCACTCTACCACTGCAAGTGTGGCAGATGCCTTGGGATCACCACAGCGGTTAGGAACGACCTCGCAGTGGAGGTAGTGGAAGTCAAGAACTATTCAAACACGGATACCCTCATTGTGAGGCGACTAAGCTGGTCAACACATTCGCCGTGTCGAATGATTACAATACTCCTTCGCAACCCAATCACACTCCTTACCTGGGGGGAGACAGTCTTTTCTAAGACGATCATAGCAGGAGATTTTAACGCCGTCCCCCATGTCGGGGGTTATCCAGAGCGAAAACGCGTCAGGCAAACAAGTGGAAGAGGTCTGCCTTGAGACAAATCTCATTAGGTTACAGGAAGGATAGAGTGCACCCACTCTACTCCATACTGGGCATAGCACGGAATCCACACCAGACCTGACTCTAATTTCAGCGGACCTCGCGTCCAGTCAGAGTGTGGAAGTATTAAACGCAATTGGGAGTGACAATCTTCCCATCCTACTAGAGATTGCTCTCGGCATGGCCAAAGCAAGATGTAATAAGCGACACTGGCTATTCCGGAAAGAAAGAGAGTGTGAGTACGAGCAATAGTCTTGATGAAGACATCACATTACTGAAAAGCAGGTTAAAAGTGAGGTTGATCCTAGCGCAAGGTCCCACAAAAGCCTAATCTGACCATGACGAACATCAAAACCACACATGCCAGTCCTCAATCAGAACTATCCGAGGCAGCGAAGAAAATGATTAAAGCGTACGCAGACGGCTCATGCTTTGCAGGGGAAAACGACGAACGCACGTACGGTGCTTCATCGGGAATCCCAAATAGATGGCTTTTGCAGGTGATGCGTGACAAGCCTGCCCAAGGCCAACAAGCGACTGGTTGCGAACGAACGGGTGCGAGGGCCATCCTGAATATGCTCTGGTGGTACTTAAAATGAATGTGTATGGGATTCGGCACGAAGTGAACTACTCCACGAACGGGAATTGGATGTTACACTGGTCCAAGAAACCTAACTTCCTTGTAATCAGTCTCATAATACTGCTTACTCACTCTACCACTGCAAGTGTGGCAGATGCCGTGGGATCACCACAGCAGTTAGGAACGACCTCGCAGTGGAGGTAGTGGAAGTCAAGAACTATTCAAACACGGATACCCTCATTGTGAGGCGACTAAGCTGGTCAACACATTCGCCGTGTCGAATGATTACAATACTCCTTCGCAACCCAATCACACTCCTTACCTGGGGGGAGACAGTCTTTTCTAAGACGATCATAGCAGGAGATTTTAACGCCGTCCCCCATGTCGGCGGTTATCCAGAGCGAAAACGAGTCAGGCAAACAAGTGGAAGAGGTCTGTCTTTAGACAAATCTCATTAGGTTACAGGAAGGAGAGAGTAAACCCACTCTACATACTGGGCATAGCACGGAATCCACACCAGACCTGTCTAATTTCAGCCGACCTCACGTCCAGTCAGAGTGTGGAAGTATTAAACGCAATTGGAAGTGACAATCTTCCTATCCTACAAGAGATTGCTCTCGGCATGGCCAAAGCGACACTGGCTATTCCGAAAAGCCAGAGGGGGTGAGTAAGAGCAATCGTCTTGGGGAAAACATGGCATTTCTGGAAAGCAGGGAAAAAGTCAGGGTGATCCCAGCGCAAGGCCCCCACAAAAGCCTAATCTGACCATGACGAACATCAAAACCACACATGCCACTCTTCAATTAGAACTATCCGAGGCAGCGAAGAAAATGATTAAAGCGTACGCAGATGGCTCATGCTTTGCAGGGTAAAAACGACGAACGCAAGTACGGTGCTTCATAGAGAATCTGAAAGAGATGGCTTTGGCAGGTGATGCGTGACAGGCCTGCCCAAGGCCACCGAGCGACTGGTCGCGAACGAACGGGAGCGAGGGCCATCCTGAACATGCTCTGGTGGTACTTCAGATGAATGTGTATGGGATTCGGCACGAAGCGAACTACTCCACGAATGGGAAGTGGATGTAGCACTGGTCCAAGAAACCTAACTTCCCTGTAATCAGTCTCATAATACTGCTTACTCACTCTACCACTGCAAGTGTCGCAGATGCCGTGGGATCACCACAGCAGTTAGGAACGACCTCGCAGTGGAGGTAGTGGAAGTCAAGAACTATTCAAACACGGATACCCTCATTGTGAGGCGACTAAGCTGGTCAACACATTCGCCGTGTCGAATGATTACAATACTCCTTCGCAACCCAATCACACTCCTTACCTGGGGGGAGACAGTCTTTTCTAAGACTATCATAGCAGGAGATTTTAACGCCGTCCCCCATGTCGGCGGTTATCCAGAGCGAAAACGCGTCAGGCAAACAAGTGGAAGAGGTCTGTCTAGACAAATCTCATTAGGTTACAGGAAGGAGAGAGTGCACCCACTTTACATACTGGGCATAGCACGGAATCCACACCAGACCTGACTAATTTCAGCCGACCTCACGTCCAGTCAGATTGTGGAAGTATTAAACGCAATTGGAAGTGACAATCTTCCTATCCTACAAGAGATTGCTCTCGGCATGGCCAAAGCAAGATGTAATAAGCGACACTGGCTATTCCGAAAAGCCAGAGGGGGTGAGTAAAAGCAATCGTCTTGGGGAAAACATGGCATTTCTGGAAAGCAGGGAAAAAGTGAGGGTGATCCCAGTGCAAGGCCCCCACAAAAGCCTAATCTGACCATGACGAAAATCAAAACCACACATGCCATTCTTCAATTAGAACTATCCGAGGCAGCGCAGAAAATGATTTAAGCGTACCCAGACGGCTCATGCTTTGCAGGGGAAAAACGACGCACGTACGGTGCTTCATCGAGTATCTCAAAGAGATGGCTCGGGCAGGTAATGCGTGACAGGCCTGCCCAAGGCCACCGAGCGACTGGTCGCGAACAAACGGGTGCGAGGGCCATCCTGAACATGCTCTGGTGGTACTTCAGATGAATGTGTATGGGATTCGGCACGAAGTGAACTACTCCACGAACTGGAAGTGGATGTAGCACTGTTCCAAGAAACCCTACTTTACTGTAATCCATCTCATAACACTGCTTACTCACTCTACCACTGCAAGTGTGGCAGATGCCGTAGGATCACCACAGCAGTTAGGAACGACCTCGCAGTGGAGGTAGTGGAAGTCAAGAACTATTCAAACACGGATACCCTCATTGTGAGGCGACTAAGCTGGTCAACACATTCGCCGTGTCGAATGATTACAATACTCCTTCGCAACCCAATCACACTCCTTACCTGGGGGGAGACAGTCTTTTCTAAGACTATCATAGCAGGAGATTTTAACGCCGTCCCCCATGTCGGGGGTTATCCAGAGCGAAAACGCGTCAGGCAAATAAGTGGAAGAGGTCTGCCTTGAGACAAATCTCAATAGGTTACAGGAAGGAGAGAGAGCGCCCACTCTACTCCATACTGGGCATAGCACGGAATCCACACCAGACCTGACTAATTTCAGCCGACCTCACGTCCAGTCAGAGTGTGGAAGTATTAAACGCAATTGGAAGTGACAATCTTCCTATCCTACTAGAGATTGCTCTCGGCATGGCCAAAGCAAGATGTAATAAGCGACACTGGCTATTCCGAAAAGCCAGAGGGGGTGAGTACGAGCAATCGTCTTAGGGAAAACATGGCATTTCTAAAAAGCAGTGAAAAAGTGAGGGTGATCCCAGCGCAAGGTCCCACAAAAGCCTAATCTGACCATGACGAACATCAAAACCACACATGCCAGTCCTCAATCAGAACTATCCGAGGCAGCGAAGAAAATGATTAAAGCGTACGCAGACAGCTCATGCTTTGCAGGGTAAAAACGACGAACGCGGGTACGGTGCTTCATCGAGAATCCCAAAGAGATGGCTTGTGCAGGTGATGCGTGACAAGCCTGCCCAAGGCCAACAAGCGACTGGTTGCGAACGAACGGGTGCGAGGGCCATCCTGAACATGCTCTGGAAGTACTTCAGATGAATGTGTATGGGATTCGGCACGAAGCGAACTACTCCACGAATTTGAATTGGATGTTACACTGGTCCAAGAAACCTAACTTCCCTGTAATCAGTCTCATAATACTGCTTACTCACTCTACCACTGCAAGTGTGGCAGATGCCGTGGGATCACCACAGCAGTTAGGAACGACCTCGCAGTGGAGGTAGTGGAAGTCAAGAACTATTCAAACACGGATACCCTCATTGTGAGGCGACTAAGCTGGTCAACACATTCGCCGTGTCGAATGATTACAATACTCCTTCGCAACCCAATCACACTCCTTACCTGGGGGGAGACAGTCTTTTCTAAGACTATCATAGCAGGAGATTTTAACGCCGTCCCCCATGTCGGGGGTTATCCAGAGCGAAAACGCGTCAGGCAAACAAGTGGAAGAGGTCTGCCTTGAGACAAATCTCATTAGGTTACAGGAAGGAGAGAGTGCACCCACTCTACATACTGGGCATAGCACGAAATCCACACCAGACCTGACTCTAATTTCAGCAGACCTCTCGTCCAGTGAGAGTGTGGAAGTATTAAACGCAATGGGGAGTGACAATCTTCCCATCCTACTAGAGATTGCTCTCGGCATGGCCAAAGCAAGATGTAATAAGCGACACTGGCTATTCCGGAAAGCCAGAGGGGGGTGAATACGAGCAATAGTCTTGAGGCATTACTGAAAAGCAAGGAAAAAGTGAGGGTGATCCCAGCGCAAGGCCCCCACAAAAGCCTAATCTGACCATGACGAACATCAAAACCACACATGCCACTCTTCAATTAGAACTATCCGAGGCAGCGAAGAAAATGATTAAAGCGTACGCAGATGGCTCATGCTTTGCAGGGTAAAAACGACGAACGCAAGTACGGTGCTTCATAGAGAATCTCAAAGAGATGGCTTTGACATGTGATGCGTGACAGGCCTGCCCAAGGCCACCGAGCGACTGGTCGCGAACGAACGGGAGCGAGGGCCATCCTGAACATGCTCTGGTGGTACTTCAGATGAATGTGTATGGGATTCGGCACGAAGCGAACTACTCCACGAATGGGAAGTGGATGTAGCACTGGTCCAAGAAACCTAACTTCCCTGTAATCAGTCTCATAATACTGCTTACTCACTCTACCACTGCAAGTGTGGCAGATGCCGTAGGATCACCACAGCAGTTAGGAACGACCTCGCAGTGGAGGTAGTGGAAGTCAAGAACTATTCAAACACGGATACCCTCATTGTGAGGCGACTAAGCTGGTCAACACATTCGCCGTGTCGAATGATTACAATACTCCTTCGCAACCCAATCACACTCCTTACCTGGGGGGAGACAGTCTTTTCTAAGACTATCATAGCAGGAGATTTTAACGCCGTCCCCCATGTCGGGGGTTATCCAGAGCGAAAACGCGTCAGGCAAACAAGTGGAAGAGGTCTGCCTTGAGACAAATCTCAATAGGTTACAGGAAGGAGAGAGAGCGCCCACTCTACTCCATACTGGGCATAGCACGGAATCCACACCAGACCTGACTAATTTCAGCCGACCTCACGTCCAGTCAGAGTGTGGAAGTATTAAACGCAATGGGGAGAAACAATCTTCCTATCCTACTAGAGATTGCTCTCGGCATGGCCAAAGCAAGATGTAATAAGCGACACTGGCTATTCCGAAAAGCCAGAGGGGGTGAGTACGAGCAATCGTCTTAGGGAAAACATGGCATTTCTAAAAAGCAGTGAAAAAGTGAGGGTGATCCCAGCGCAAGGTCCCACAAAAGCCTAATCTGACCATGACGAACATCAAAACCACACATGCCAGTCCTCAATCAGAACTATCCGAGGCAGCGAAGAAAATGATTAAAGCGTACGCAGACAGCTCATGCTTTGCAGGGTAAAAACGACGAACGCGGGTACGGTGCTTCATCGAGAATCCCAAAGAGATGGCTTGTGCAGGTGATGCGTGACAAGCCTGCCCAAGGCCAACAAGCGACTGGTTGCGAACGAACGGGTGCGAGGGCCATCCTGAACATGCTCTGGTGGTACTTCAGATGAATGTGTATGGGATTCGGCACGAAGTGAACTACTCCACGAACAGGAATTGGATGTTACACTGGTCCAAGAAAACTAACTTCCCTGTAATCAGTCTCATATTACTGCTTACTCACTCTACCACTGCAAGTGTCGCAGATGCCGTGGGATCACCACAGCAGTTAGGAACGACCTCACAGTGGAGGTAGTGGAAGTCAAGAACTATTCAAACACGGATACCCTCATTGTGAGGCGACTAAGCTGGTCAACACATTCGCCGTGTCGAATGATTAAAATACTCCTTCGCAACCCAATCACACTCCTTACCTGGGGGGAGACAGTATTTTCTAAGACGATCATAGCAGGAGATTTTAACGCCGTCCCCCATGTCGGGGGTTATCCAGAGCGAAAACGCGTCAGGCAAACAAGTGGAAGAGGTCTGCCTTGAGACAAATCTCATTAGGTTACAGGAAGGAGAGAGTGCACCCACTCTACATACTGGGCATAGCACGGAATCCACACCAGACCTGACTCTAATTTCAGCCGACCTCTCGTCCAGTGAGAGTGTGGAAGTATTAAACGCAATGGGGAGAAACAATCTTCCCATCCTACTAGAGATTGCTCTCGGCATGGCCAAAGCAAGATGTAATAAGCGACACTGGCTATTCCGGAAAGCCAGAGGGGGGTGAATACGAGCAATAGTCTTGAGGCATTACTGAAAAGCAAGGAAAAAGTGAGGGTGATCCCAGCGCAAGGCCCCCACAAAAGCCTAATCTGACCATGACGAACATCAAAACCACACATGCCAGTCCTCAATCAGAACTATCCGAGGCAGCGCAGAAAATGATTTAAGCGTACCCAGACGGCTCATGCTTTGCAGGGGAAAAACGACGCACGTACGGTGCTTCATCGAGTATCTCAAAGAGATGGCTCGGGCAGGTAATGCGTGACAGGCCTGCCCAAGGCCACCGAGCGACTGGTCGCGAACAAACGGGTGCGAGGGCCATCCTGAACATGCTCTGGTGGTACTTCAGATGAATGTGTATGGGATTCGGCACGAAGTGAACTACTCCACGAACGGGAAGTGGATGTAGCACTGTTCCAAGAAACCCTACTTTACTGTAATCCATCTCATAACACTGCTTACTCACTCTACCACTGCAAGTGTGGCAGATGCCGTAGGATCACCACAGCAGTTAGGAACGACCTCGCAGTGGAGGTAGTGGAAGTCAAGAACTATTCAAACACGGATACCCTCATTGTGAGGCGACTAAGCTGGTCAACACATTCGCCGTGTCGAATGATTACAATACTCCTTCGCAACCCAATCACACTCCTTACCTGGGGGGAGACAGTCTTTTCTAAGACTATCATAGCAGGAGATTTTAACGCCGTCCCCCATGTCGGGGGTTATCCAGAGCGAAAACGCGTCAGGCAAATAAGTGGAAGAGGTCTGCCTTGAGACAAATCTCAATAGGTTACAGGAAGGAGAGAGAGCGCCCACTCTACTCCATACTGGGCATAGCACGGAATCCACACCAGACCTGACTAATTTCAGCCGACCTCACGTCCAGTCAGAGTGTGGAAGTATTAAACGCAATTGGAAGTGACAATCTTCCTATCATCATAGAGATTGCTCTCGGCATGGCCAAAGCAAGATGTAATAAGCGACACTGGCTATTCCGAAAAGCCAGAGGGGGTGAGTACGAGCAATCGTCTTAGGGAAAACATGGCATTTCTAAAAAGCAGTGAAAAAGTGAGGGTGATCCCAGCGCAAGGTCCCACAAAAGCCTAATCTGACCATGACGAACATCAAAACCACACATGCCAGTCCTCAATCAGAACTATCCGAGGCAGCGAAGAAAATGATTAAAGCGTACGCAGACAGCTCATGCTTTGCAGGGTAAAAACGACGAACGCGGGTACGGTGCTTCATCGAGAATCCCAAAGAGATGGCTTGGGCAGGTGATGCGTGACAAGCCTGCCCAAGGCCAACAAGCGACTGGTTGCGAACGAACGGGTGCGAGGGCCATCCTGAACATGCTCTGGTGGTACTTCAGATGAATGTGTATGGGATTCGGCACGAAGTGAACTACTCCACGAACAGGAATTGGATGTTACACTGGTCCAAGAAACCTAACTTCCCTGTAATCAGTCTCATATTACTGCTTACTCACTCTACCACTGCAAGTGTCGCAGATGCCGTGGGATCACCACAGCAGTTAGGAACGACCTCACAGTGGAGGTAGTGGAAGTCAAGAACTATTCAAACACGGATACCCTCATTGTGAGGCGACTAAGCTGGTCAACACATTCGCCGTGTCGAATGATTAAAATACTCCTTCGCAACCCAATCACACTCCTTACCTGGGGGGAGACAGTATTTTCTAAGACGATCATAGCAGGAGATTTTAACGCCGTCCCCCATGTCGGGGGTTATCCAGAGCGAAAACGCGTCAGGCAAACAAGTGGAAGAGGTCTGCCTTGAGACAAATCTCATTAGGTTACAGGAAGGAGAGAGTGCACCCACTCTACATACTGGGCATAGCACGGAATCCACACCAGACCTGACTCTAATTTCAGCCGACCTCTCGTCCAGTGAGAGTGTGGAAGTATTAAACGCAATGGGGAGAAACAATCTTCCCATCCTACTAGAGATTGCTCTCGGCATGGCCAAAGCAAGATGTAATAAGCGACACTGGCTATTCCGGAAAGCCAGAGGGGGGTGAATACGAGCAATAGTCTTGAGGCATTACTGAAAAGCAAGGAAAAAGTGAGGGTGATCCCAGCGCAAGGCCCCCACAAAAGCCTAATCTGACCATGACGAACATCAAAACCACACATGCCAGTCCTCAATCAGAACTATCCGAGGCAGCGAAGAAAATGATTAAAGCGTACGCAGACAGCTCATGCTTTGCAGGGTAAAAACGACGAACGCGGGTACGGTGCTTCATCGAGAATCCCAAAGAGATGGCTTGGGCAGGTGATGCGTGACAAGCCTGCCCAAGGCCAACAAGCGACTGGTTGCGAACGAACGGGTGCGAGGGCCATCCTGAACATGCTCTGGTGGTACTTCAGATGAATGTGTATGGGATTCGGCACGAAGTGAACTACTCCACGTATGGGAAGTGGATGTAGCACTGGTCCAAGAAACCTAACTTCCCTGTAATCAGTCTCATAATACTGCTTACTCACTCTACCACTGCAAGTGTCGCAGATGCCGTGGGATCACCACAGCAGTTAGGAACGACCTCGCAGTGGAGGTAGTGGAAGTCAAGAACTATTCAAACACGGATACCCTCATTGTGAGGCGACTAAGCTGGTCAACACATTCGCCGTGTCGAATGATTAAAATACTCCTTCGCAACCCAATCACACTCCTTACCTGGGGGGAGACAGTATTTTCTAAGACGATCATAGCAGGAGATTTTAACGCCGTCCCCCATGTCGGGGGTTATCCAGAGCGAAAACGCGTCAGGCAAACAAGTGGAAGAGGTCTGCCTTGAGACAAATCTCATTAGGTTACAGGAAGGAGAGAGTGCACCCACTCTACATACTGGGCATAGCACGGAATCCACACCAGACCTGACTCTAATTTCAGCCGACCTCTCGTCCAGTGAGAGTGTGGAAGTATTAAACGCAATGGGGAGAAACAATCTTCCCATCCTACTAGAGATTGCTCTCGGCATGGCCAAAGCAAGATGTAATAAGCGACACTGGCTATTCCGGAAAGCCAGAGGGGGGTGAATACGAGCAATAGTCTTGAGGCATTACTGAAAAGCAAGGAAAAAGTGAGGGTGATCCCAGCGCAAGGCCCCCACAAAAGCCTAATCTGACCATGACGAACATCAAAACCACACATGCCAGTCCTCAATCAGAACTATCCGAGGCAGCGCAGAAAATGATTTAAGCGTACCCAGACGGCTCATGCTTTGCAGGGGAAAAACGACGCACGTACGGTGCTTCATCGAGTATCTCAAAGAGATGGCTCGGGCAGGTAATGCGTGACAGGCCTGCCCAAGGCCACCGAGCGACTGGTCGCGAACAAACGGGTGCGAGGGCCATCCTGAACATGCTCTGGTGGTACTTCAGATGAATGTGTATGGGATTCGGCACGAAGTTAACTACTCCACGAACGGGAAGTGGATGTAGCACTGTTCCAAGAAACCCTACTTTACTGTAATCCATCTCATAACACTGCTTACTCACTCTACCACTGCAAGTGTGGCAGATGCCGTAGGATCACCACAGCAGTTAGGAACGACCTCGCAGTGGAGGTAGTGGAAGTCAAGAACTATTCAAACACGGATACCCTCATTGTGAGGCGACTAAGCTGGTCAACACATTCGCCGTGTCGAATGATTACAATACTCCTTCGCAACCCAATCACACTCCTTACCTGGGGGGAGACAGTCTTTTCTAAGACTATCATAGCAGGAGATTTTAACGCCGTCCCCCATGTCGGGGGTTATCCAGAGCGAAAACGCGTCAGGCAAACAAGTGGAAGAGGTCTGCCTTGAGACAAATCTCAATAGGTTACAGGAAGGAGAGAGAGCGCCCACTCTACTCCATACTGGGCATAAAACGGAATCCACACCAGACCTGACTAATTTCAGCCGACCTCACTTCCAGTCAGAGTGTGGAAGTATTAAACGCAATTGGAAGTGACAATCTTCCTATCATCATAGAGATTGCTCTCGGCATGGCCAAAGCAAGATGTAATAAGCGACACTGGCTATTCCGAAAAGCCAGAGGGGGTGAGTACGAGCAATCGTCTTAGGGAAAACATGGCATTTCTAAAAAGCAGTGAAAAAGTGAGGGTGATCCCAGCGCAAGGTCCCACAAAAGCCTAATCTGACCATGACGAACATCAAAACCACACATGCCAGTCCTCAATCAGAACTATCCGAGGCAGCGAAGAAAATGATTAAAGCGTACGCAGACAGCTCATGCTTTGCAGGGTAAAAACGACGAACGCGGGTACGGTGCTTCATCGAGAATCCCAAAGAGATGGCTTGGGCAGGTGATGCGTGACAAGCCTGCCCAAGGCCAACAAGCGACTGGTTGCGAACGAACGGGTGCGAGGGCCATCCTGAACATGCTCTGGTGGTACTTCAGATGAATGTGTATGGGATTCGGCACGAAGTGAACTACTCCACGAACAGGAATTGGATGTTACACTGGTCCAAGAAACCTAACTTCCCTGTAATCAGTCTCATATTACTGCTTACTCACTCTACCACTGCAAGTGTCGCAGATGCCGTGGGATCACCACAGCAGTTAGGAACGACCTCACAGTGGAGGTAGTGGAAGTCAAGAACTATTCAAACACGGATACCCTCATTGTGAGGCGACTAAGCTGGTCAACACATTCGCCGTGTCGAATGATTAAAATACTCCTTCGCAACCCAATCACACTCCTTACCTGGGGGGAGACAGTATTTTCTAAGACGATCATAGCAGGAGATTTTAACGCCGTCCCCCATGTCGGCGGTTATCCAGAGCGAAAACGCGTATAGCCAAACAAGTGGAAGAGGTCTGCCTTGAGACAAATCTCATTAGGTTACAGGAAGGAGAGAGTGCACCCACTCTACATACTGGGCATAGCACGGAATCCACACCAGACCTGACTCTAATTTCAGCCGACCTCTCGTCCAGTGAGAGTGTGGAAGTATTAAACGCAATGGGGAGAAACAATCTTCCCATCCTACTAGAGATTGCTCTCGGCATGGCCAAAGCAAGATGTAATAAGCGACACTGGCTATTCCGGAAAGCCAGAGGGGGGTGAATACGAGCAATAGTCTTGAGGCATTACTGAAAAGCAAGGAAAAAGTGAGGGTGATCCCAGCGCAAGGCCCCCACAAAAGCCTAATCTGACCATGACGAACATCAAAACCACACATGCCACTCTTCAATTAGAACTATCCGAGGCAGCGCAGAAAATGATTTAAGCGTACGCAGACGGCTCATGCTTTGCAGGGGAAAAACGACGCACGTACGGTGCTTCATCGAGTATCTCAAAGAGATGGCTCGGGCAGGTAATGCGTGACAGGCCTGCTCAAGGCCACCGAGCGACTGGTCGCGAACAAACGGGTGCGAGGGCCATCCTGAACATGCTCTGGTGGTACTTCAGATGAATGTGTATGGGATTCGGCACGAAGTGAACTACTCCACGAACTGGAAGTGGATGTAGCACTGTTCCAAGAAACCCTACTTTACTGTAATCCATCTCATAACACTGCTTACTCACTCTACCACTGCAAGTGTGGCAGATGCCGTAGGATCACCACAGCAGTTAGGAACGACCTCGCAGTGGAGGTAGTGGAAGTCAAGAACTATTCAAACACGGATACCCTCATTGTGAGGCGACTAAGCTGGTCAACACATTCGCCGTGTCGAATGATTACAATACTCCTTCGCAACCCAATCACACTCCTTACCTGGGGGGAGACAGTCTTTTCTAAGACTATCATAGCAGGAGATTTTAACGCCGTCCCCCATGTCGGGGGTTATCCAGAGCGAAAACGCGTCAGGCAAATAAGTGGAAGAGGTCTGCCTTGAGACAAATCTCAATAGGTTACAGGAAGGAGAGAGAGCGCCCACTCTACTCCATACTGGGCATAGCACGGAATCCACACCAGACCTGACTAATTTCAGCCGACCTCACGTCCAGTCAGAGTGTGGAAGTATTAAACGCAATTGGAAGTGACAATCTTCCTATCCTACTAGAGATTGCTCTCGGCATGGCCAAAGCAAGATGTAATAAGCGACACTGGCTATTCCGAAAAGCCAGAGGGGGTGAGTACGAGCAATCGTCTTAGGGAAAACATGGCATTTCTAAAAAGCAGTGAAAAAGTGAGGGTGATCCCAGCGCAAGGTCCCACAAAAGCCTAATCTGACCATGACGAACATCAAAACCACACATGCCAGTCCTCAATCAGAACTATCCGAGGCAGCGAAGAAAATGATTAAAGCGTACGCAGACAGCTCATGCTTTGCAGGGTAAAAACGACGAACGCGGGTACGGTGCTTCATCGAGAATCCCAAAGAGATGGCTTGTGCAGGTGATGCGTGACAAGCCTGCCCAAGGCCAACAAGCGACTGGTTGCGAACGAACGGGTGCGAGGGCCATCCTGAACATGCTCTGGTGGTACTTCAGATGAATGTGTATGGGATTCGGCACGAAGTGAACTACTCCACGAACAGGAATTGGATGTTACACTGGTCCAAGAAACCTAACTTCCCTGTAATCAGTCTCATATTACTGCTTACTCACTCTACCACTGCAAGTGTCGCAGATGCCGTGGGATCACCACAGCAGTTAGGAACGACCTCACAGTGGAGGTAGTGGAAGTCAAGAACTATTCAAACACGGATACCCTCATTGTGAGGCGACTAAGCTGGTCAACACATTCGCCGTGTCGAATGATTAAAATACTCCTTCGCAACCCAATCACACTCCTTACCTGGGGGGAGACAGTATTTTCTAAGACGATCATAGCAGGAGATTTTAACGCCGTCCCCCATGTCGGGGGTTATCCAGAGCGAAAACGCGTCAGGCAAACAAGTGGAAGAGGTCTGCCTTGAGACAAATCTCATTAGGTTACAGGAAGGAGAGAGTGCACCCACTCTACATACTGGGCATAGCACGGAATCCACACCAGACCTGACTCTAATTTCAGCCGACCTCTCGTCCAGTGAGAGTGTGGAAGTATTAAACGCAATGGGGAGAAACAATCTTCCCATCCTACTAGAGATTGCTCTCGGCATGGCCAAAGCAAGATGTAATAAGCGACACTGGCTATTCCGGAAAGCCAGAGGGGGGTGAATACGAGCAATAGTCTTGAGGCATTACTGAAAAGCAAGGAAAAAGTGAGGGTGATCCCAGCGCAAGGCCCCCACAAAAGCCTAATCTGACCATGACGAACATCAAAACCACACATGCCAGTCCTCAATCAGAACTATCCGAGGCAGCGAAGAAAATGATTAAAGCGTACGCAGACAGCTCATGCTTTGCAGGGGAAAAACGACGCACGCGGGTACGGTGCTTCATCGAGAATCCCAAAGAGATGGCTTGGGCAGGTGATGCGTGACAAGCCTGCCCAAGGCCAACAAGCGACTGGTTGCGAACGAACGGGTGCGAGGGCTATCCTGAACATGCTCTGGTGGTACTTCAGATGAATGTGTATGGGATTCGGCACGAAGTGAACTACTCCACGAACAGGAATTGGATGTTACACTGGTCCAAGAAACCTAACTTCCCTGTAATCAGTCTCATATTACTGCTTACTCACTCTACCACTGCAAGTGTCGCAGATGCCGTGGGATCACCACAGCAGTTAGGAACGACCTCACAGTGGAGGTAGTGGAAGTCAAGAACTATTCAAACACGGATACCCTCATTGTGAGGCGACTAAGCTGGTCAACACATTCGCCGTGTCGAATGATTACAATACTCCTTCGCAACCCAATCACACTCCTTACCTGGGGGGAGACAGTATTTTCTAAGACGATCATAGCAGGAGATTTTAACGCCGTCCCCCATGTCGGGGGTTATCCAGAGCGAAAACGCGTCAGGCAAACAAGTGGAAGAGGTCTGCCTTGAGACAAATCTCATTAGGTTACAGGAAGGAGAGAGTGCACCCACTCTACATACTGGGCATAGCACGGAATCCACACCAGACCTGACTCTAATTTCAGCCGACCTCTCGTCCAGTGAGAGTGTGGAAGTATTAAACGCAATGGGGAGAAACAATCTTCCCATCCTACTAGAGATTGCTCTCGGCATGGCCAAAGCAAGATGTAATAAGCGACACTGGCTATTCCGGAAAGCCAGAGGGGGGTGAATACGAGCAATAGTCTTGAGGCATTACTGAAAAGCAAGGAAAAAGTGAGGGTGATCCCAAGCGCAAGGCCCCCACAAAAGCCTAATCTGACCATGACGAACATCAAAACCACACATGCCAGTCCTCAATCAGAACTATCCGAGGCAGCGCAGAAAATGATTTAAGCGTACCCAGACGGCTCATGCTTTGCAGGGGAAAAACGACGCACGTACGGTGCTTCATCGAGTATCTCAAAGAGATGGCTCGGGCAGGTAATGCGTGACAGGCCTGCCCAAGGCCACCGAGCGACTGGTCGCGAACAAACGGGTGCGAGGGCCATCCTGAACATGCTCTGGTGGTACTTCAGATGAATGTGTATGGGATTCGGCACGAAGTGAACTACTCCACGAACGGGAAGTGGATGTAGCACTGTTCCAAGAAACCCTACTTTACTGTAATCCATCTCATAACACTGCTTACTCACTCTACCACTGCAAGTGTGGCAGATGCCGTAGGATCACCACAGCAGTTAGGAACGACCTCGCAGTGGAGGTAGTGGAAGTCAAGAACTATTCAAACACGGATACCCTCATTGTGAGGCGACTAAGCTGGTCAACACATTCGCCGTGTCGAATGATTACAATACTCCTTCGCAACCCAATCACACTCCTTACCTGGGGGGAGACAGTCTTTTCTAAGACTATCATAGCAGGAGATTTTAACGCCGTCCCCCATGTCGGGGGTTATCCAGAGCGAAAACGCGTCAGGCAAATAAGTGGAAGAGGTCTGCCTTGAGACAAATCTCAATAGGTTACAGGAAGGAGAGAGAGCGCCCACTCTACTCCATACTGGGCATAGCACGGAATCCACACCAGACCTGACTAATTTCAGCCGACCTCACGTCCAGTCAGAGTGTGGAAGTATTAAACGCAATTGGAAGTGACAATCTTCCTATCCTACTAGAGATTGCTCTCGGCATGGCCAAAGCAAGATGTAATAAGCGACACTGGCTATTCCGAAAAGCCAGAGGGGGTGAGTACGAGCAATCGTCTTAGGGAAAACATGGCATTTCTAAAAAGCAGTGAAAAAGTGAGGGTGATCCCAGCGCAAGGTCCCACAAAAGCCTAATCTGACCATGACGAACATCAAAACCACACATGCCAGTCCTCAATCAGAACTATCCGAGGCAGCGAAGAAAATGATTAAAGCGTACGCAGACAGCTCATGCTTTGCAGGGTAAAAACGACGAACGCGGGTACGGTGCTTCATCGAGAATCCCAAAGAGATGGCTTGTGCAGGTGATGCGTGACAAGCCTGCCCAAGGCCAACAAGCGACTGGTTGCGAACGAACGGGTGCGAGGGCCATCCTGAACATGCTCTGGTGGTACTTCAGATGAATGTGTATGGGATTCGGCACGAAGTGAACTACTCCACGAACAGGAATTGGATGTTACACTGGTCCAAGAAACCTAACTTCCCTGTAATCAGTCTCATATTACTGCTTACTCACTCTACCACTGCAAGTGTCGCAGATGCCGTGGGATCACCACAGCAGTTAGGAACGACCTCACAGTGGAGGTAGTGGAAGTCAAGAACTATTCAAACACGGATACCCTCATTGTGAGGCGACTAAGCTGGTCAACACATTCGCCGTGTCGAATGATTAAAATACTCCTTCGCAACCCAATCACACTCCTTACCTGGGGGGAGACAGTATTTTCTAAGACGATCATAGCAGGAGATTTTAACGCCGTCCCCCATGTCGGGGGTTATCCAGAGCGAAAACGCGTCAGGCAAACAAGTGGAAGAGGTCTGCCTTGAGACAAATCTCATTAGGTTACAGGAAGGAGAGAGTGCACCCACTCTACATACTGGGCATAGCACGGAATCCACACCAGACCTGACTCTAATTTCAGCCGACCTCTCGTCCAGTGAGAGTGTGGAAGTATTAAACGCAATGGGGAGAAACAATCTTCCCATCCTACTAGAGATTGCTCTCGGCATGGCCAAAGCAAGATGTAATAAGCGACACTGGCTATTCCGGAAAGCCAGAGGGGGGTGAATACGAGCAATAGTCTTGAGGCATTACTGAAAAGCAAGGAAAAAGTGAGGGTGATCCCAGCGCAAGGCCCCCACAAAAGCCTAATCTGACCATGACGAACATCAAAACCACACATGCCAGTCCTCAATCAGAACTATCCGAGGCAGCGAAGAAAATGATTAAAGCGTACGCAGACAGCTCATGCTTTGCAGGGGAAAAACGACGCACGCGGGTACGGTGCTTCATCGAGAATCCCAAAGAGATGGCTTGGGCAGGTGATGCGTGACAAGCCTGCCCAAGGCCAACAAGCGACTGTTTGCGAACGAACGGGTGCGAGGGCTATCCTGAACATGCTCTGGTGGTACTTCAGATGAATGTGTATGGGATTCGGCACGAAGTGAACTACTCCACGAACAGGAATTGGATGTTACACTGGTCCAAGAAACCTAACTTCCCTGTAATCAGTCTCATATTACTGCTTACTCACTCTACCACTGCAAGTGTCGCAGATGCCGTGGGATCACCACAGCAGTTAGGAACGACCTCACAGTGGAGGTAGTGGAAGTCAAGAACTATTCAAACACGGATACCCTCATTGTGAGGCGACTAAGCTGGTCAACACATTCGCCGTGTCGAATGATTACAATACTCCTTCGCAACCCAATCACACTCCTTACCTGGGGGGAGACAGTATTTTCTAAGACGATCATAGCAGGAGATTTTAACGCCGTCCCCCATGTCGGGGGTTATCCAGAGCGAAAACGCGTCAGGCAAACAAGTGGAAGAGGTCTGCCTTGAGACAAATCTCATTAGGTTACAGGAAGGAGAGAGTGCACCCACTCTACATACTGGGCATAGCACGGAATCCACACCAGACCTGACTCTAATTTCAGCCGACCTCTCGTCCAGTGAGAGTGTGGAAGTATTAAACGCAATGGGGAGAAACAATCTTCCCATCCTACTAGAGATTGCTCTCGGCATGGCCAAAGCAAGATGTAATAAGCGACACTGGCTATTCCGGAAAGCCAGAGGGGGGTGAATACGAGCAATAGTCTTGAGGCATTACTGAAAAGCAAGGAAAAAGTGAGGGTGATCCCAGCGCAAGGCCCCCACAAAAGCCTAATCTGACCATGACGAACATCAAAACCACACATGCCAGTCCTCAATCAGAACTATCCGAGGCAGCGCAGAAAATGATTTAAGCGTACCCAGACGGCTCATGCTTTGCAGGGGAAAAACGACGCACGTACGGTGCTTCATCGAGTATCTCAAAGAGATGGCTCGGGCAGGTAATGCGTGACAGGCCTGCCCAAGGCCACCGAGCGACTGGTCGCGAACAAACGGGTGCGAGGGCCATCCTGAACATGCTCTGGTGGTACTTCAGATGAATGTGTATGGGATTCGGCACGAAGTTAACTACTCCACGAACGGGAAGTGGATGTAGCACTGTTCCAAGAAACCCTACTTTACTGTAATCCATCTCATAACACTGCTTACTCACTCTACCACTGCAAGTGTGGCAGATGCCGTAGGATCACCACAGCAGTTAGGAACGACCTCGCAGTGGAGGTAGTGGAAGTCAAGAACTATTCAAACACGGATACCCTCATTGTGAGGCGACTAAGCTGGTCAACACATTCGCCGTGTCGAATGATTACAATACTCCTTCGCAACCCAATCACACTCCTTACCTGGGGGGAGACAGTCTTTTCTAAGACTATCATAGCAGGAGATTTTAACGCCGTCCCCCATGTCGGGGGTTATCCAGAGCGAAAACGCGTCAGGCAAACAAGTGGAAGAGGTCTGCCTTGAGACAAATCTCAATAGGTTACAGGAAGGAGAGAGAGCGCCCACTCTACTCCATACTGGGCATAAAACGGAATCCACACCAGACCTGACTAATTTCAGCCGACCTCACTTCCAGTCAGAGTGTGGAAGTATTAAACGCAATTGGAAGTGACAATCTTCCTATCATCATAGAGATTGCTCTCGGCATGGCCAAAGCAAGATGTAATAAGCGACACTGGCTATTCCGAAAAGCCAGAGGGGGTGAGTACGAGCAATCGTCTTAGGGAAAACATGGCATTTCTAAAAAGCAGTGAAAAAGTGAGGGTGATCCCAGCGCAAGGTCCCACAAAAGCCTAATCTGACCATGACGAACATCAAAACCACACATGCCAGTCCTCAATCAGAACTATCCGAGGCAGCGAAGAAAATGATTAAAGCGTACGCAGACAGCTCATGCTTTGCAGGGAAAAAACGACGAACGCGGGTACGGTGCTTCATCGAGAATCCCAAAGAGATGGCTTGGGCAGGTGATGCGTGACAAGCCTGCCCAAGGCCAACAAGCGACTGGTTGCGAACGAACGGGTGCGAGGGCCATCCTGAACATGCTCTGGTGGTACTTCAGATGAATGTGTATGGGATTCGGCACGAAGTGAACTACTCCACGAACAGGAATTGGATGTTACACTGGTCCAAGAAACCTAACTTCCCTGTAATCAGTCTCATATTACTGCTTACTCACTCTACCACTGCAAGTGTCGCAGATGCCGTGGGATCACCACAGCAGTTAGGAACGACCTCACAGTGGAGGTAGTGGAAGTCAAGAACTATTCAAACACGGATACCCTCATTGTGAGGCGACTAAGCTGGTCAACACATTCGCCGTGTCGAATGATTAAAATACTCCTTCGCAACCCAATCACACTCCTTACCTGGGGGGAGACAGTATTTTCTAAGACGATCATAGCAGGAGATTTTAACGCCGTCCCCCATGTCGGCGGTTATCCAGAGCGAAAACGCGTATAGCCAAACAAGTGGAAGAGGTCTGCCTTGAGACAAATCTCATTAGGTTACAGGAAGGAGAGAGTGCACCCACTCTACATACTGGGCATAGCACGGAATCCACACCAGACCTGACTCTAATTTCAGCCGACCTCTCGTCCAGTGAGAGTGTGGAAGTATTAAACGCAATGGGGAGAAACAATCTTCCCATCCTACTAGAGATTGCTCTCGGCATGGCCAAAGCAAGATGTAATAAGCGACACTGGCTATTCCGGAAAGCCAGAGGGGGGTGAATACGAGCAATAGTCTTGAGGCATTACTGAAAAGCAAGGAAAAAGTGAGGGTGATCCCAGCGCAAGGCCCCCACAAAAGCCTAATCTGACCATGACGAACATCAAAACCACACATGCCAGTCCTCAATCAGAACTATCCGAGGCAGCGCAGAAAATGATTTAAGCGTACCCAGACGGCTCATGCTTTGCAGGGGAAAAACGACGCACGTACGGTGCTTCATCGAGTATCTCAAAGAGATGGCTCGGGCAGGTAATGCGTGACAGGCCTGCCCAAGGCCACCGAGCGACTGGTCGCGAACAAACGGGTGCGAGGGCCATCCTGAACATGCTCTGGTGGTACTTCAGATGAATGTGTATGGGATTCGGCACGAAGTTAACTACTCCACGAACGGGAAGTGGATGTAGCACTGTTCCAAGAAACCCTACTTTACTGTAATCCATCTCATAACACTGCTTACTCACTCTACCACTGCAAGTGTGGCAGATGCCGTAGGATCACCACAGCAGTTAGGAACGACCTCGCAGTGGAGGTAGTGGAAGTCAAGAACTATTCAAACACGGATACCCTCATTGTGAGGCGACTAAGCTGGTCAACACATTCGCCGTGTCGAATGATTACAATACTCCTTCGCAACCCAATCACACTCCTTACCTGGGGGGAGACAGTCTTTTCTAAGACTATCATAGCAGGAGATTTTAACGCCGTCCCCCATGTCGGGGGTTATCCAGAGCGAAAACGCGTCAGGCAAACAAGTGGAAGAGGTCTGCCTTGAGACAAATCTCAATAGGTTACAGGAAGGAGAGAGAGCGCCCACTCTACTCCATACTGGGCATAAAACGGAATCCACACCAGACCTGACTAATTTCAGCCGACCTCACTTCCAGTCAGAGTGTGGAAGTATTAAACGCAATTGGAAGTGACAATCTTCCTATCATCATAGAGATTGCTCTCGGCATGGCCAAAGCAAGATGTAATAAGCGACACTGGCTATTCCGAAAAGCCAGAGGGGGTGAGTACGAGCAATCGTCTTAGGGAAAACATGGCATTTCTAAAAAGCAGTGAAAAAGTGAGGGTGATCCCAGCGCAAGGTCCCACAAAAGCCTAATCTGACCATGACGAACATCAAAACCACACATGCCAGTCCTCAATCAGAACTATCCGAGGCAGCGAAGAAAATGATTAAAGCGTACGCAGACAGCTCATGCTTTGCAGGGTAAAAACGACGAACGCGGGTACGGTGCTTCATCGAGAATCCCAAAGAGATGGCTTGGGCAGGTGATGCGTGACAAGCCTGCCCAAGGCCAACAAGCGACTGGTTGCGAACGAACGGGTGCGAGGGCCATCCTGAACATGCTCTGGTGGTACTTCAGATGAATGTGTATGGGATTCGGCACGAAGTGAACTACTCCACGAACAGGAATTGGATGTTACACTGGTCCAAGAAACCTAACTTCCCTGTAATCAGTCTCATATTACTGCTTACTCACTCTACCACTGCAAGTGTCGCAGATGCCGTGGGATCACCACAGCAGTTAGGAACGACCTCACAGTGGAGGTAGTGGAAGTCAAGAACTATTCAAACACGGATACCCTCATTGTGAGGCGACTAAGCTGGTCAACACATTCGCCGTGTCGAATGATTAAAATACTCCTTCGCAACCCAATCACACTCCTTACCTGGGGGGAGACAGTATTTTCTAAGACGATCATAGCAGGAGATTTTAACGCCGTCCCCCATGTCGGCGGTTATCCAGAGCGAAAACGCGTATAGCCAAACAAGTGGAAGAGGTCTGCCTTGAGACAAATCTCATTAGGTTACAGGAAGGAGAGAGTGCACCCACTCTACATACTGGGCATAGCACGGAATCCACACCAGACCTGACTCTAATTTCAGCCGACCTCTCGTCCAGTGAGAGTGTGGAAGTATTAAACGCAATGGGGAGAAACAATCTTCCCATCCTACTAGAGATTGCTCTCGGCATGGCCAAAGCAAGATGTAATAAGCGACACTGGCTATTCCGGAAAGCCAGAGGGGGGTGAATACGAGCAATAGTCTTGAGGCATTACTGAAAAGCAAGGAAAAAGTGAGGGTGATCCCAGCGCAAGGCCCCCACAAAAGCCTAATCTGACCATGACGAACATCAAAACCACACATGCCACTCTTCAATTAGAACTATCCGAGGCAGCGCAGAAAATGATTTAAGCGTACCCAGACGGCTCATGCTTTGCAGGGGAAAAACGACGCACGTACGGTGCTTCATCGAGTATCTCAAAGAGATGGCTCGGGCAGGTAATGCGTGACAGGCCTGCCCAAGGCCACCGAGCGACTGGTCGCGAACAAACGGGTGCGAGGGCCATCCTGAACATGCTCTGGTGGTACTTCAGATGAATGTGTATGGGATTCGGCACGAAGTGAACTACTCCACGAACGGGAAGTGGATGTAGCACTGTTCCAAGAAACCCTACTTTACTGTAATCCATCTCATAACACTGCTTACTCACTCTACCACTGCAAGTGTGGCAGATGCCGTAGGATCACCACAGCAGTAAGGAACGACCTCGCAGTGGAGGTAGTGGAAGTCAAGAACTATTCAAACACGGATACCCTCATTGTGAGGCGACTAAGCTGGTCAACACATTCGCCGTGTCGAATGATTACAATACTCCTTCGCAACCCAATCACACTCCTTACCTGGGGGGAGACAGTCTTTTCTAAGACTATCATAGCAGGAGATTTTAACGCCGTCCCCCATGTCGGGGGTTATCCAGAGCGAAAACGCGTCAGGCAAATAAGTGGAAGAGGTCTGCCTTGAGACAAATCTCAATAGGTTACAGGAAGGAGAGAGAGCGCCCACTCTACTCCATACTGGGCATAGCACGGAATCCACACCAGACCTGACTAATTTCAGCCGACCTCACGTCCAGTCAGAGTGTGGAAGTATTAAACGCAATTGGAAGTGACAATCTTCCTATCCTACTAGAGATTGCTCTCGGCATGGCCAAAGCAAGATGTAATAAGCGACACTGGCTATTCCGAAAAGCCAGAGGGGGTGAGTACGAGCAATCGTCTTAGGGAAAACATGGCATTTCTAAAAAGCAGTGAAAAAGTGAGGGTGATCCCAGCGCAAGGTCCCACAAAAGCCTAATCTGACCATGACGAACATCAAAACCACACATGCCAGTCCTCAATCAGAACTATCCGAGGCAGCGAAGAAAATGATTAAAGCGTACGCAGACAGCTCATGCTTTGCAGGGTAAAAACGACGAACGCGGGTACGGTGCTTCATCGAGAATCCCAAAGAGATGGCTTGTGCAGGTGATGCGTGACAAGCCTGCCCAAGGCCAACAAGCGACTGGTTGCGAACGAACGGGTGCGAGGGCCATCCTGAACATGCTCTGGTGGTACTTCAGATGAATGTGTATGGGATTCGGCACGAAGTGAACTACTCCACGAACAGGAATTGGATGTTACACTGGTCCAAGAAACCTAACTTCCCTGTAATCAGTCTCATATTACTGCTTACTCACTCTACCACTGCAAGTGTCGCAGATGCCGTGGGATCACCACAGCAGTTAGGAACGACCTCACAGTGGAGGTAGTGGAAGTCAAGAACTATTCAAACACGGATACCCTCATTGTGAGGCGACTAAGCTGGTCAACACATTCGCCGTGTCGAATGATTAAAATACTCCTTCGCAACCCAATCACACTCCTTACCTGGGGGGAGACAGTATTTTCTAAGACGATCATAGCAGGAGATTTTAACGCCGTCCCCCATGTCGGGGGTTATCCAGAGCGAAAACGCGTCAGGCAAACAAGTGGAAGAGGTCTGCCTTGAGACAAATCTCATTAGGTTACAGGAAGGAGAGAGTGCACCCACTCTACATACTGGGCATAGCACGGAATCCACACCAGACCTGACTCTAATTTCAGCCGACCTCTCGTCCAGTGAGAGTGTGGAAGTATTAAACGCAATGGGGAGAAACAATCTTCCCATCCTACTAGAGATTGCTCTCGGCATGGCCAAAGCAAGATGTAATAAGCGACACTGGCTATTCCGGAAAGCCAGAGGGGGGTGAATACGAGCAATAGTCTTGAGGCATTACTGAAAAGCAAGGAAAAAGTGAGGGTGATCCCAGCGCAAGGCCCCCACAAAAGCCTAATCTGACCATGACGAACATCAAAACCACACATGCCAGTCCTCAATCAGAACTATCCGAGGCAGCGAAGAAAATGATTAAAGCGTACGCAGACAGCTCATGCTTTGCAGGGTAAAAACGACGAACGCGGGTACGGTGCTTCATCGAGAATCCCAAAGAGATGGCTTGGGCAGGTGATGCGTGACAAGCCTGCCCAAGGCCAACAAGCGACTGGTTGCGAACGAACGGGTGCGAGGGCCATCCTGAACATGCTCTGGTGGTACTTCAGATGAATGTGTATGGGATTCGGCACGAAGTGAACTACTCCACGTATGGGAAGTGGATGTAGCACTGGTCCAAGAAACCTAACTTCCCTGTAATCAGTCTCATAATACTGCTTACTCACTCTACCACTGCAAGTGTCGCAGATGCCGTGGGATCACCACAGCAGTTAGGAACGACCTCCACCGCGAGTTCGTTCCTAACCGCTTTGGTGATCAAACTGCTTCTGCTACACTTGCTTTGGTAGAGTGAGTAACCAGTGATATGAGACGGCTTTCAGTGAAGTAAGGTTTCTTGGAATAGTGCTACATCCACCTCCCGTTAGTAGAGTAGTTTGGTTACTTCGTGTCGAATCCCATACACATTCATTTGAAGTACCACCAGAGCATGTTCAGGATGGCCCCTCGCACTCGTTCCTTCGCGACCTTGGGGAGGCCTGTCATGCATCACCTGCCCAAGCGGGGACCGCTTCCCCTTGTGGAATAACGTTGAGAGGTTATGCCGTCCAGGCAACAGTAGCTCTTCTTCCGGCCGCCCGGCCTTTCAGCAGCGGAGAGGAATGGAAGATGGTCAATCCGAACTGCGTTATAGATTAAGTTGTAATAGCATGAGGGTTTGGGGTTGGGCAACTTTCTCTCCTTTGGAGTGGTTTTACGTTGCCACCTCTGTTGCCCAAGGAGTCTTCCGGGCAGGACATGAACATGGGTCGAGTTGTTTGGCTTCGGGTAGTCTGCTCTACCTTACTAGTCCGGTGCGCCACGCAGAGGCAAGACTCTTGCACCACACAAAGTCTTTGCTTGTGCGTCATACATCTGGAAACACGTTTTGAAAATTCAAAAGTTTTGGCTCTCTAGATGTCCATACCAACTTTAAATGAGAAATTAGGCTAGTTTTACCGACTCCAACCAATTTCCTGCTTCGACTGCGAGTTTTATGATCTTGTCTTCAAGACCCTTTTGCTACAAGGCTTCTTACAGAGGACTTAAACAAGTTTTGACAACTTCACAGATTTTCACTTTCTCTACCCTAGCCAAATGCTCTCTCCAACAAGAGTTTAACTACCAGAGTCCAAATTGTACATCAGAATACTGAAATCATAAAAGACTTCAAACCTTTCAAATCTAATTTGTATAACTGCCATGCGATTTTATAGTATACGAAATACAGGTGCTTCACAGTCCTTACTACTTGATGGTATACTTCCTGCAAGTTAAGTAGTTTAAACATCACTTGGATTCAGCCCATGGGATCAACATCCTGTTACAAAGTGTATAACTGGGATGCATTGATGTATTTGTACATCTCATCCACCTCAGATCAGACCTAGTGGAACGGACTATAAAAGGGGAACAGAGTTATTTTTGTGGGTGGGCTATGATTTGATCACGAGATGACTGTGTATATATTTCTTTTTATCATTATACCTTTTTACAACATTGTACCGGTACAAGCCAATCATTGTTCTGTAAGCTTTAATTTACTTCTTTTTGATTATATTATTTATCATTAACGTCATAAAATGTATTCATTGTATTTACTTTTTGTTATTGTTGTGTAAAGTTTTAGAACGAGCCATAAACTTAATTAAGATATTAATTGTTCCTTACGGATAACACTACATATACATACGTCTACAGCAAAAACTTAATGTTTTACATGAGTTTAAATACAAAAACAAAATATACAACAAAAACTACAGCTACTATTGCTATAAATATACTATATTTTTGCACATCTTTTTTTTTTTTTTTGCGGGCATCCGTCCATTATAAGCTGGGTCCCAACTGCAAATCGCCTCTCTCCACGCCGCTGGATAACCCAAGGGAACATCATGTGGATGTTGTCGAAATGTTTCATTGTATCAATGTTACCCGCCTTTCGGGACTCCATCTCCGGGTTTGAATTCAGCGTTTCCTTCTCTTAGATGAGTTACTATCTACATCTATAGTTAAGGTACATCTACACTACATCAACAACTTCAAACATAACTACGGCTAAATCTACAGTTATTAAAGTTATATTACAACGTCTATGTCAGCTACAGTAACTAATTCTAAAAGAAAATGAAAGACTGCAACTACAAACCTTACCACATCTAAATAACATCTAAACTGCAGCTACAGCTCCAGTTATAACTACATCAACAGCAACTACATTTACAGTAATATCTAGATATTTCACTTCTTCAGCAATAACAACTATTCTACATCTTTAACTATAACTACCACTAAAGAAAATATCTTTAAAAAATACAAATGGAAATAAAATTCTTATCTACAACATTTATAACTACAATTAAAACAACAAAAAACTACATCTACATCTATAAAAGTACATCTAGAACTACAACTACCGCTACAACTGCAACAAGCATATCTTCAAATATATCTACTTTGAATTTTATTTAGAAGTGCAAGTGCAAAATAACTCTACAGCTACAACTACAATAACGTCATCTGTCGAGCGTGAGTTCTTATGCTCTCCCCGACTCACCATTGGCCATGCAGTGGCACGCCAGGGACTTCCCCAGACCTGGCACGCAGCCTCTCGATCGGATTTGCGATTAAATGATATGTAATCTTTTCGCCTTTCGTTACTATTAACGCCCCATAACTTATAAGCTTTTATTTTGCTTGTTGCCTTAAAAATGAAAATGTTGCCTTACTCTATAATGCTACACAGCGTGAACAAATGAAAATGACCAAGTTGCAACCAGCACCGAGAAGCAAACAATTTTTTAAAAGGTTGTTATTGACGTAAATCACTTTCTACTAATTTTAACCAGTGGATGGAACAAAATTTTAAGTTCACTTGTCTTGCCTAGTCAAACAACAATTATAGTAAATCTACTATAAAGACCGAAGTAAAAGTCAGGAACGTTGTTTTAAGCTTGTCACACTTCTGAAGACGGCCATATTTAAAACCTAGTTTGGTGCTTGAAAATTTTCTATTTCATTCTACTTAATAATGCATTTAAACCATTTGGTTAAACATTAATGTATGATTTGACATTTGTCTAATCTGAGTAAAGTGGATAATGTTATCCAACAGTTTTTAGCTCTTTTACTATAGTACATGCCTTTTTTTTGGAATTCATGTAATTATGTTTGAAAAGAGTATTTGCCGGACGTCATGAAGTATATTATCAACAAATACGATGTTGTTATGCATAATAGGATTTTTGGTCCTTGGTTGGTCGAAATTGATGTCTCCTAGTTTACTGGGTGCCCCGGTAATTTATTTATCAGTTCATATAGAATATAGATCATTAAGCTGGTTTTATTATATTTTTGAGCGATTAGAGTTGCAGAGTGAAGTTCCTTGCTGCTGATGTTTAGGTCTGAAGCCTTTGCTTATTTTGACACAACGTCCAATTAGATTTTCTTTCTCTCGAACTGGAATATTTCATCATATAGGTGGTTTGTATTTTCACTAGCAAAATGAAAATTATGTCTCAAGGAACACAAACAAGGTAAGATAAGCTACTTACAAGAAAATCTAGGTAAGAAACGCGAACTAGATAAGGGCTTAGGGCTAGGTCCGTACCAAATGTCCCTCTTAATTGTTACGAAAGTTGGATAGGAAAAAGAAGTAAATGTTATATGTAAATAAATTATATGCGAATAAATTTAAGTTGTAAGTAACCTTACTGTATTGATAAACACAGCTATTGCAACACTTGCCCTTTCGTCGTCCAGACTCAACACAATTTTCAGACAAGGGACGGTTTTCTTTGAACTATTCCAATGATTCCCAATTAAAGCTAAACATAAATCTAAGTTTAAAACTGCAACTACTACATCAAACGCAACTTCACCAACAATGATAACTGAAGTAACGACACTACTACATCAACACTTACAACTGTAACTACAGTTTAATAATCCCGGAGATTCTGTTTTGGGCAATTGTCCATTTGTTCTGATAATACAAAGTTAGTTCGCTTGAACACAGATCGATCTAAGAAAGGGGATACTTAAGGGAGCAGGTCAGTAGAGCAGGGAGTAAAGTAAATTAGGAACGCTAAATGTATTAGTGTAAGATGCAGCTACAAACAAATGCATTTGCATTTATAAACTGCAACATTATCTCCAGCTGCATCTCCAGCTACATCTGAAACAACATAATCAATCAAATTTATGTAACTAACTAGACCGATTTGCGTTCGGAATAATCTCTGGCACCGCGGGCAAAAGTTGATGGTCTGAGGCTTCTTTTTCGGGCTATCCTGCGTTTCTCAGCCGAAGCTATCCTTCTTGCTTCTTGTGATTGAGCTACCTTTTTTTATTTCAACGGCACTGTCCTGGGCTGTCTGCACCCATTCAATAGGGTTGACATGAAAGGCCTTTAGTAATGCTTTCATTGTGTCTGTGTATCGGTTTCTTTGACCTCCTTTGGAGCGCTTGCCCAGAGTGTTCATCAAAGAATAGCCGTTTAGGATCCGGTTGTCAGGCTTTGTCTCAGATGTGCAGGGTGCCTTGCCACATGATGCCCAGGAGTTTCCTGAGGCAGGTTTTGTGAAAGTGACGATGATCCGCATAACAATTGCACTCGAATTTATTTCGTCATTTATGACGACGGAGGACGCTTCCGAAGTAGATAAATTTGTCCAGCCCTTAAAGAAGCTGTTTGGGGATGATGAGGCAAAAGTTTTTGCAGGGCGCGTTGAGCAAACCGAAGCTCGGTGATGTTAGTTATAACGCTGGTTTTGCTTGGCCTCCTAAAAATTGACACATCCATCAGTGAGGAAATGCATTGACAAGCCTACAGTAGACCTTGAAACTATCAGACATATAATACATGATATGCTGAAGCGTATGGGAGCCAGAACACAGCTCTGTTTCACTCCGCTGTCCTTGACTCTGGCAGCTGATGGATGATGTTGTTGAATTTGTCTGGGTATTCGTACTTCTATCAGCAAACACCGCATCGACCTTCGGATTCCTGCTCTGTTCGGTTACCTCGGACAGCAGTGAAACTCCACTTGATTATCGCACGCCTGTTTATTAGTTGAATGCCTATGCTGTTGCACTTTTAACAATGCTTCCCCATTCCCCCCCTCCCCCCGCGTAGGGGCTATCGCTGCTGACACTTACATTGAAATCTCTTAGAATGATGAGTTAGTCCGAAGATGCAGTGAATGACAAAGATGTTCTATGCCTAATCTCGCACTTCACATGCTGCAATCGTATATGAACAGCATAAAGCAGGTACACAGACCAAAATCACCGAGGGTTTGAAGCCAGCCAGTGATATTGCTGCTTTTGCATACTAACAGCTGAGTACAATTTGTGCTGACCGCATTGGGTGACACCATCTAAATTAAATTAAATTAAATTTTGTAAAAGGCTAACCAATCACACGTCAATTTTCTTCACATATATTAAAACTAATTGCCTGCCATATAAAAAATCAAGGTTAATTCATCCATTTTCACTGAGAATTTTTCATGTTTTCAGCTTTGAGTGGCGTAGCTTTCACGTCTTTGTAATCTTTTCCCAGAATCGTCTTATGAAAAACTGATATTGATGGTTTGATTAAATTCCTTCTTTAGTATGATTTTTCCTATATTTAGCGATGAGTATGAAATGGCTGCTGATAATAATTGAAAACGAATATTTTATTAAAAACTTCTCTCTAAAATGCACCAGTTGCAGGTAATTTATGTCTGAAATGTTTAAATAAAGGAGTACCTCCTTTCAGAACAATGACGGATTATTCTAAAGGAAGTATGCGCAGCTAACAAAAAAGCAGTCGTAAATAAGGGAGTACATTATTTATTCTCCAGTCTGTCTGAAAGGGAAGGCAAAAATTACATAATCATTAAGCATAGGAAGACAGCTATGTTGCTTTGAAAAATAGAAAACATTGGCAGCAGGACTTAGGTTACACAAAAAAATGTCCTCTTATACTTGCTGTCTTTAGGTTTATGTGCTACTTTACCTCTAGGTTGATCTAAAAATAAATCAACAGCAAGTAAGTTCCATGTGATATTTCAATACAAACAAAACTGCAACTATATTTTTAACAAAAACTGCTACTTAAAATATGGAGCCAACTGCACATAATTATAAAAAAATTACAATATAATATTAATATCAACGACTGCAATTACATCTAAAAAATGCATCTAAAACAACAACTACAGGTAAAACTATATCAGATTTTTAAGACAACTAATTTTACTACTACATGTACACATTTCTTTAACTTCACATCTTTAACTTATACTGAAGCTACAACATCTATAGAAAATATATCTAAAACAACGTCTACAACTGCAACTAAAACTACGAATACTACAGCTACGAACTTAAATACATAAATATGAACCATATACAACTTAATCTACAAATAATTCTACCACTGAAATTTTCTCTCCCATACGTTCAATATGTTTTCTGCCGTTTTTGTTAGGGTCCAAGTTTCATATATTAAAACTGGTGTGATCACAGTTTTATAAATAGTTTTCATTGTTTCTCTTGTCATGTTTTTACTTTTCAGTATTTTCTGACTACAGAAGTATGCCTTGTTTCTTCCGGCTGATTAATAATAAAGATCCTAGATATATGAATAGATTTACTTTTTCAAAAGTCTATTTTTTTCTCTTATAATATTCACGTATTTTGTTTTTACAATGTTAAGTTGATCCCAATTGAAGAAAGACTTTTGATATGTGTTTAATAATTTTCCCTAGCAGTAATATGTCATTAGCATATCCAAGATATGAAAGGGGTTGATAATAGAGAATTTCCTATTTCTAAATCATAACATTTCTTTAAAAGGCATCTGGTTATTAAAATCTGATCAGAAGTTAATCCCTAGTATTTCTTCAACCTATGGAGTCTTTAGTCAATTTTGCTTCGTCAGTATTTTACATGAAACATAGAGAGATTCCTCTTTAGTTTGGAGCCATTTTTGTGCATTGGGGCTACTATACTGTTTTGCACTCTTTTGGAATTTTCTCTTCTTGCAAAATTTTAGTTGATGTGTGGCGTTCTCTTTCTCCATATTTCGCTGCGATTTGGGGGGTGGGGGGGGGGGGGGTTAAGGTTTTTCATGTAATTTATTACTTCTTTATTTTGTTCTAGATTTGGTATGATCCTCAATGTGATGGCTTGGTAATCTTTATCTGCATTTAGTATTCCTTCAAAATATTCAGCCCACCTCTACAATTTTTCGTAATGAATTCTTGTTCTGGCCATCACATTATCGATTCTTTTCATCTTTTATCCTCATGTACATAAGTCTTCTATTTCTCTCAGCTTATCTTTTTCCTATTACCTATTTTTCTTACTACACATCTTTCTTTTTTATCTTTGCACCATGATCATTCGTGTTCTTATCGATCGGAGGCATAAATATACTAGATGAAAGAAACTTATGCAGACTCTGACCATTTCTTGTAAGGGTTAAATATAAGCAAAGAATGAGCATAATTTACAATGGTTTGTAATTAAGTTTTTACATGTTGTGCCACACTACTTCCTTTCACTCAGACCATTAACTAATCTGTTGTAGATGTGCTTTCCAAAAGAATACCAAAGATCAACTTACTAGAAAAGGTTACCAAAATGAGCGTCACCGTAAACAGGCAAAACAATATAAATGAGCACTGAAATATGATTTTAAAAATGCTATGAAAAGATAAGAAGAATAAGTAGTAGGAGTCAAGCAGAAAAACAGTATTGCAGAAAGACTGTCGATGAATGGATAAGTGTGATTCCATATGTTGAGTTCTGATACGCCATTGTAATCGGGTTCTTTAATGCACTTTCCTTGCCAATAGTTGGACAGAATACCTTTTCTTTTCCTATTTTGGCATTAACGTCTCCAATTTCTATTTTAATATCACGTCGTGGTGTCTCTTCGTATATCTTTTCCACTGTCACATAGTCACATATAAGGATACTTTATCTTGATCCGTATCCGGTGGGAGCATGTACATTTCTCTAGGTGGTTACCTTAGTTTTTGGGTAATGTTTCCTAGCCTTTGTTGATCTCTTACAAGGCAGTAGGTTCTTTTAATCAATCACGCGCATTTTATTTCACCGATTACCCCCCCCCCCCCATATCTAGTGAGCTTTGTCAAAATTCCTGGAGAATCTGCACGAGAACTACATTTTCAATTTTTACGTCTTTTGTGGAACCACAGCTACAACAAAAGCTACAAGTATATCTACATTGACAACTTCAACTACTGCTACAACACTATTTATAACTACTGCAAAAATTTTAGCTTTTTCTACAGTTGCAACAACCACTTGAACATCTAAGGCGGCAAGTCATCTATAACTGCAACTAAAGCCATCACAAGTGTTGCAATGGCTGCATCCCAATATGTGAAGGGCAACATTGATTCGACGAGGTCTCGCATATTTTTATTACGTCTGAATACAATGAGAACACGTTTGTGAGGATGATCCTCAAATTGGGACCAGTCAATTGCGCACAAGAAAAACGCGTATATGATAAACGCGCACAGAAAAGCCGAAATTACATAGCTGTGGAAAAAAGCACGTAACGACAATTGCGTACATCGAAAATTTTGCACACTGACAATTACGAGCACTGATTAATGCGGACAGACCGTAATCCCATAACATTTTGGAGAGACTGTTAGTCTTATAAAATATTATTGCAATCTATGGACTACAATGAGTCGATTGTTTTGTCATGTGATAAGAGTAAGTACGAGTAAGACTTCCGGGAGGCTGTCTGCAACACACTAAGTCGCTCACAAATTTTTCTTCAAACAACTTTCTTCTTTTATCATAACTGAATTATAATTATTGTCACATTTATGAATGTCATTTTTTAAAAAAAAGTGTATTCAAGAATATTTTGAAAAGTAAAAATTTTAATTAACATTGGGGAAGCGCTGATGGAGACAAACATTTTGCTTTAAAGTTAATGATAATGGCTGATCAGCTGTTATCTGTTGTTATGTGTAGCAGACAGCCTACCGAAGGCTTACTCATATCACGTGACAAAACAAGGAAGTGACTAATCGAAGTCCATTAGCCCCTCTTCAGTTCAATTCATAACATTTACAACTACAGATATATTTGAGGTCCTTATCACATAGTGATAACGCAAAGGCAAGTTAGGTTAGTACTGTTAGTAAAGGTTTTACATTTTTCATATAATGTAAATATTAATTTATTTGAAATCAATTGTTTTTTAATTAATCGTAATGTAAGTTCAACGTAGACTATTTTTCCAAAAGTTTTTTTGTTTACAATTTTTTGTTTAAATTTTAATGACCAATGAATATAAGACACCAGCAATAACAGCTAATTAATTTTAAAATAATTATAATTTATTGAACAGTTTCGCTAATATTTTTTTCAACGTTCATTTAATATAACTTTAACTACGTTAAAAATTAAAAAAAATAAACACAAACTTTTACAAAATTTGTAACTTTAGGCAAAGTAGCTATTCATATCAAAGTAGTGTCAGACAACCGTCTTGTTTATAGCGGGTTTAAAAATATTATTTGAAATTATTCTAAATGCAAATAAAGTTTAATTCGTAAAAGTTACAACTGCAGATATTTTTGAGGTCCCAATCACATACTGTTAACGCAAAGTCAATTATTCATACTGTGGCTTTGCTTCATCATACGCTACATACCGAAAGTTAATGTTATTTTTATGAATAAAGTATTGTTTTTTCTTATTTTTAACGTCCCAGCAATGGAATTTTCAAGAAATAAAAGTGGCAACCAAAGGGAAAGTGTTTACCTACTTGAGTGTTGAATATTTTTCTGAGCCTGCCATTGCAGAGGATATTTTACCTTTTTGTAACGGCTACTCAGTGAGGATATCAAGAACTGGGGGTTAGAAGGCAAATGAATCAAGTTTTGTTATCAAGGAAATTGCAGTTCCTTGTAGACCTACCATTATTATGTTTTACTGTATAGTATAGTGCGTTCAAAAAGAAATTTGACGAAAATTTTAACGTGTGAACTGAAAAAAAGATTCGACCAAATTTCCGTTCGATCAAATTTCCGTCGATCAATTTTCTGTCGACGAAATTTCTTTCGATCAAATTTCCGGTAACCCTTCTCCATTCCTCTCGGTCTTCTGCACTACGCATAGCATCGCCTAGTTTTAATCCCGTCCACTCTTTGATGTTATCTTCCCAACTTTTTCTCTGTCTTCCTCTTCTTCTCCCCCCTCTAGTTGTAACTTGAATGATTTCTTTGTCGGACCCTTGTTTTCTGGTCACATGACCATACCACTCAAGTTTGCGCTTTTTTACAGACACCAGGAGGTCATCTTACTGCCCAATGGCTTGACCAATCCTTTCTTTCACTTTTTTTATTGGTGATATGGTCTCTACAGCAGATGCCAAGAATGCCCCCGAAACATCTCATCTTCATCGCCTTTATTTTCATTTCAAGTTCTGCTGTTAATGTCCAGGATACAGGCATATAAGAAAATGGAGAGGATTAATGAGCGCATCAGTCTGATTTTGGTGTTGGGTATTTTTGTCGTTCCATATTTTTCTTGAGCCTCTTTAGTGTGGTGGTCTGCGCAATCCTGGCCATCAATTCGGGCTTGGAGCCGTCTTCCAAAACTATTGCTACTAGGTACTTGAAGCTGCCAACTGTCTCTAATCTTTCCTTCTCGACCACAATTTCATTGGCGATGTCAGTGGTGCTATTCGTCATCATTTTTATTTTTTCTGCCCTGATTTGCATGCCAAAGGACGATGGAGTCTTGTCGAGACGCTTTAATAGCTTGGCCCTTATCTTCTTCGCTTCCCGCCAGTTCGTCTATATCATCCGCAAAACGTAGGTTGGTGATTGTTCTGCCACCAATGCTGACTGTCCCTACATGCGTTTCCAGTGCATCTGACAAAATTCTCTCTAAGAAGTTGTTGAACAGGGTGGGGGAGAGCAAACAGCCTTTTCGTACTCCAACCGTGTGCTTCAACCATTCGCCGATGCTATTGTTGAAGAATACTGAACTGTTGGCCTTATTATAGAGGCTACATATCATTTGGGTTAGTTTTGTGTTGTAGTGCTTCATAGTGGCTCGTCTGCTCTTCAGCAATGATTCTGTCGGCTGATGATTCAGCATGACCCTCAGCATGACCTTCCTTGGGTGGCTTATGGTGCGATAATTTAACATAGCTGTAGGTTACCTTTCTTGGCGAGTGTGATGATGAGCGATTGGGTCCATGATTTGGGCCATTCTCCTGTCAGCCATATTTTGTAACAAATATTGATCAGGGCATTTATCATTGCTACGCCTCCCTGTTTCATCAACTCGGCAGGGATATTATCCACTTCGCAGCCTTTCCTATTTGGAGTGCTTGGACAGATGTTTCTACTTCTGCACAGAGAATAGGGAAGTTTTCATTGTCCATTGCTGGAGGGACATTAAGGATCTCTGGGTCTATCTTTATATTTTTATTATACAGCTCTGAGCAGTATTCAGTCCATCTTTTCATGATATATTTTCCTCGGTCAGACATTTACCATTTGTATCTTGTATGGTAGTACTACGCCCTTGTTTTGCAGTGGTTAGTTCTTTCACCAACCGGTATGCCTTTTTGCTATTGTTTTTCTTCAAACAATTTTCAATGTCGTAGCATTGCTCTTCAATCCAGTTCTTCTTTGCCCTTCTCAAACACCTTTTGATGGTTTCATTAATTTTCCTATATTTATTGGCCCCCTCTGTATCTACCATCTTTGGTTTTTTTAAACTGCCTCCGTTTATCCGACAGATCGAGGATGTCAGCTGTCACCCATGGTTTTTGGGTTGGTCGATGTGTTGAAGTTATCAATCAGTGTGTCCATGTCGGAAAGTTGGCATCTTTAATGTTAAGCGCTGTAAATTTTCCTAATACCATTGCTTGGAAGGCTTCTGCTACTTTAAGATCCTTCCGCTTTACAAGGTCGATTTTGATTCGGGTATATTCCCTTTTATTTACTCTTTTTAAGTGCACCGTAACGGTCATAATGACTAGATCGTGGTCACTTCTTATGTAAGCTTCTGGGAAGCTGCGAGTCTTGGCAATGTTTATACTAGACCGGAAATGTGTTTGAAATATGATGTAGTCTGATTGTTGTGTTTCCCACTGGGGCTATGCCATGTGGTTTTCCAGGATATTTTATGTGCACCAAGTGTGTTGGCCAGTATAAGTTCGTTTAATCTGGCGAATTTCAAGAGCCTCAGACCTTTCTCGTTTCAAATTGCGTTAAAGTGGCTTCCACATGTGAATGCCAAAATAGGAGAAGATGCCTATGCAAAATTGCAAGGCATCTTCTCCTATTTTGGCATTCCAATAACCTTGCACGACAAGAATGTCTTTCTTAGGGTTTGGTTCAGCACATCTTGGAGTTGATGGCAGAAGTCATCCCTTCTTTGTCATATTAATCTGAAATTGGTACATATGCTTGTACGATGGTGATGTTGAATGGTGTTGCCCTTAGACGGAGAGCGATGAGCCGGCTCGAAATTGGTCGAAAGCTCATTATACTGTTCTTAATGTTTTTATGGACGAGGAAGCCAATTCCTTGTTCGAGTGTGTCCTCCAGTCCACTAAAATATATTCTGTGGATTTCTCTGGTCGATGTTTCTCCAAAGTTTTTGCATGTCATTTCGCACAGACCTAGGATGTCCCATCTGTATCTGTTTCATGCACTAATTCCTCCACCTTGCCCGTTTCTCTCAACGATCTCACGTTCCATGTACCTAGTGTAATGTTATTGCTGGCACTGATATTGTTTTTAGGATGACCAGTAGCATACTTTCCACCTCCGTCCTGGTCAAAGACGGAAGGCGTGGCCCTTGGTAATCCGGGTGACGGCCGAGCCGGTACGGAGTGTGAATCTGTTCTCATGTACATGTAGTGTAAGTAAGCGGCGCCCATCCCTCTCCATGCCTATTATAATTAATTATGATTATGTATCATGACTAGATCATTTTTTAGTAGTCTCCCTTGCTTTACCGAAGTGCCTACACTTGTGCCACCGCATAAACTACTAAATTTCCGGTGTCGAACTCGTTTACCTTTCCCGTTTCTAGGCTGTCTTCCCATTAGTTTTATCCTATTTCTTCCCCGTTTAATTATTGGTACGTTTCATCATCCCTTCCCGCTTGCTAAGCATGTTGCAGTTTGAAATTTCATTTGGGGACTACATCAATTTCTGATGTCAGTCATCTTGTTGTTAACCGAAAACATAGGTAATCCAGAATTCTTGTTTTTTTGTTTTTTTACAAAATGCCAGGTTTTACGAGGATTTCAAGCTGCACTGCACCTTTCTCAGCTCCCAATAATGACAATTTTGTCGTGAAAGGATTTTCAATAAAAAGTAAAACAGGGCAGCAAATATCCTTTAAAACGATCTTTAAGATGGGAAGTAAATAAAATTTGACTGATAGTTAATAAATAATGAAGCAGCTTGGATTTCCAAAATACTAATTTCTTTCATAAGATTTGAAAATGCCCTTGCAATTGTAAATTTCATTTATTAAGGTGATATGTGATATCAGTTAGAAATGCTAGCTATAAAATAAACTTACTATTTCCATATTAATCATCATTCGCTCATTGCTTTGGATCTGAAATATGTCAAATCTAGCTCAAACAAAAAGTTGGAATATGTCAGTATAAACGGTACCATTTTTCAAATCATGTCCCCTGGACATACTTTCATGCGTCATAAGACCGGTCAGAAAGCTGAAGATTAATTTTCTTTAGAGTTTTACAGTTCAGTTTCACCATCTGAATATGATTTTTGCTTCATAGCATATACTTTACAAGAGCTTATTAAGAACCATGTTTTTCGGAGTCGAAACCCATTTGTGGCTGACTGGCCGAGTTGCACTCAGGTCGCTAAAGAGCCGCACGCGGCTCTCGAGCCGCGGTTCGCCGACCACTGTCCTATTAAATCTTTATAGTCCATAAATTAAAATTACAAGAATGCATTTTATAACCTATCTGAATTTAGTTTTGCAACATCCAACACCTAATTGTAGAGTCAGAGGCGTAACTGGGTTTTTGACGCCCTTGGCTAATTTATTTTTGGCGCCCTTGATATTTAAATAAAAATTTTAAAATTAGAGATTTTGCTGCGCCCTTTGAACTGGCGCAGGCCGGCGCCCTTGGCAACTGTCCCAATGCCAAGCCGTTGTTACGCCTCTGTGTAGAGCAGCTGAAGCGATATCCAGTTTAAAAATGTAGGTGTCACTTAACCTTAGACCATCGTGTGCAATCAGCAACCCTTACGGTGCTGAGTACGATTTTAGGGGGTTTAAAGATGGGATGAGGATATTTTCTTAATTATCATTTCAATTTATGTTGCAAAGAAAGGAGCTACTTAATTAATAAATGAATTTTGAACACAATATAGTTAAAAAGTTTCAATCACTTAAAAGCACTGCAAAACGTGATTTTATATGCTGAACGCAAATGGAAAAAACAAAACAACTTACTTATGATAATTAGACTACCTTTTATAAATATTTCCAAATATTACAAGAGTAAAAACGGGAAAAAAAACTTAATTAGAAAGGTCTATACATTTTTATGGGTTTATAAAACTGGTAATTTTTATAAATCGTACATGAACGGCATAACTATTTTAAGAAGACATGAGTTGTTTACAAAAACAAAAGACTATATATTTATAAATGTGTGATTTTATCTAAGGGAAATCGTATGCAAAATAAAGTATATATTTCCCAATATTCAGTCGATTGAAATGTTTATTTGTAATTTCAAAACGCTATAACATTTTTTCTGATATATTACAAATAACATCTTAGATATACTTAAAAACGCTTCTTTTTTAAAAAAAAAAAAAAATCCCCATAATTTACACTAAATTGAACAAATTAGGAATAAGAATTTTTTCGAAAACTAGTACGAACAAATTCTTTTTTATAGAAATGACAATCGAAATGCTATTTTTCTTTTTAGCTTTTTCATTCAAATTATAAAAAAAAAAAAATAATTTTAAAAAAATTCGTGCAAGTAGGTGGAGCGTAATAAATATAGGCTATGTATTTTTCTAACCTCCGTTAAACTGTTATGCAGGAAACATATTTACGAAAGTAGCATATTAAAAGAAAATACAAACGCTTTCGATATAATAATTGATGAAATGTGCACTTTTGTATGCACCCGTTAAATTCTTAATTTAAAAAAAAACGTATCTCATTTTTTAAAGTTTCCGTTTTATATAACATTACACACATGGAATCGATTAAATATATTTATTTTTTAAAGACTAATGTCATTATACAATTTATAATTTGCACCTATCCCTACTTTAAAAGTAATCCTTTTATGATGATATATAATTTGAAAATAGATTGCGCATGATTGAGACTTAGCAAGAACTTATTATTAATTCTGTAGACCTTATTATTGATGTAAAGGTAATTAAATACAGTTTTATTAAAATCTTTAAAAATGCCCATATATTATTCTAACTATAGGAAGTAAGACATGGGCTGGAGCGGCCCGTACAATATTATTAATCGAATACTTTACGGATCATAAATATATCTAACGTAGCGATATTTCATAGATTCCACTAATTGTAATCGGTTAAAGGCACCAGATACTATTCTTTTAAAAATTAAAAAAAAAGACATTGTAGTAGTTTTTAATTAAATTTTTTTTTATTATAATCGTTATATTTTTGTCCCCATTTCTGGTTCTGGTTCGGTACCTTGCTGCATCCATTTACTGGCATATGTGCAACGGTTGGGGAAGCGATGTTGCCATTCTAACGGCTCCTAGCAGATGCCAGGGCAGCCTGTAAGCTTTCGATCGTTGTCGAGTTCACGGCGGTATTGTCCAGGTTGTTCCAAGCGATTATGGTGCGTGGAGAGAATGATTGTTTATGTTGAACTGCGTTACAGTGAAGCATTTGCTATTGTTCCGGGTGTAATTTCTCATGGGGTTGTCAGAGGTTAAGTCAGTGTTTAGTGACTGTTTGGCTCTAATTAATCGGCCTGGCTTCTGTGGGGTAAGATATTTGTTTGCTGGGATGGCCGGCATTAGCCCCATGACCACTTTATATAAGAATGTTAGGCGGATCTTTTCTCGTCTGTCCTCGAGAGTGGGGATGTCAAATCTGTTCAAGAGGCCAGTAACGTAGCCAGGAGTGGTGGTTTTATAGTCACGTACTATGAAGCGCATTGCGTTACGTTGGATTCGCTCCAATTTGTCCACGTCTTGCTTTAGGTATGGGTCCCAGATGATTGCACCATATATAGTATCGGACGGACTAGTCCAAGATAAGCAATTTGTTTGCAGGATGTTGGGCAGTGGCGCAGATTTCTTCTAATAAAACCTAGTGTGGAGTTTGCTTTTTTTGAAATTTTGTTTATGTGGGGTGACCATTTTAAGTTATTTGAGAAGAGAATTCCAAGGAATGGATTATTTGTTACTTGTTGAAGGATTGTCCTGTTTAGGGTGTACATATAGCTTGATGTTTGTTTTTTGAGATGCTCATTATGTAGCATTTGGTTTCATTAAATTTCATGCCCCATTTGTCTGCCCAATTCATAAGGAACTCCTGAGTCTATTGGGGGGGGGGGGGGGCGCACGTGACTCTCCCCACCTTCCCCCCCATCCCCCGGAGAGATGGTTGAAAGAAACCCTGTTACCCATCCCTATAGGTTCGAGTTTTCTCGAGAGGATATGGATCCCAGTGAGATTCCGATCACGTGAAAATGCCGATCCCAGTTTGATCCCGTTACACGATGGGATCGAGTTACTGGTGGGTTCAATTTACTGATGGATCTCGTTAACGTTAAAATACATTTTTATTTCCCCGTATAACTATATAACAATTTCTCGAACATTCTGGAACATTCTAGATTAAATTTAATATCCCCATCGAAACGTGTCAACAATAATTTTCTAAGTAGGCCCTAATTATTTTTCGAACACGAAAAATTATACAGCTCAATGCACTACTAGAACTATAGTACATTTAATTTGACAGAGGGGCCCCAGCTAGGGCCCATTCCAACATTGGCCCCATAAAAATCATTCAGATAAATTATGGAGTTAAAATTAAAAATTCGTCTCATTAAAATCTATTTAATAATGCCATAGTTAGGCCTATAGCGTTTTAAAGTTATCGAGCTTTCTGGAGAATCAGTTTTCTAGGGGGCCCCATAAAAATTATTCATTTAAAATGTAAAATTTGTCCTATTAAAACCTATTTGATATAATAGAAAGAATTGCTTTTTAAAGTTATCGAACGTTCTGGTGAATTCTAGAATGGACATTCTTAGTTTTAAATCCACCGATATTTCAATACGGGCAATGTTTTGCTACTACGCTAGGCCTATATCAATCAAGTCACATAGAACCTATAGTGTTGTCTAAGTCTATTGATATTTATATAGCTTATATAAGGAAAAATGAAATGGGGCCCCCTGCCCTAGAGGAATGGATATTATGAGTTCAGTCCACTTCTGTATTTGAATATGGATAATCAAGTGTAGTTGTAGTAAGTTTGGTCAATATCCATCTATTCACGTAGGAGTACTTATTTGTCATTTTATTTACATAGCTTATAGAAAAAAAAACGAATTCGGGGCCCCCGGCCCCAAAAGGAATGTTTTAGAAAGTTCATAATCCCCCTTTATTGGTTTCTGGACAATGATGGATATATGTGCCAAGTTAGGTCAAGATCCATCAATGTAAAAGCCATTGTGGAACAAACAAAAAAACCCACAAACAAATCATATGATAATATTCTAATGACCCACCCACTTTCAAATCGTAGATTTATTTCACCAAATATTTCAGAAAAACAAACGAAAATAGTAAGCACATAACACATTTGATATTTAAGAAATTTAAGAATCGTGTTCAAAAGTTTCAAAAATTTTTGGAATATTTTTTGCCATTGCTCAAATTATTTATGTTTTATAAATTAAAAAAATGATTCACAAAATGATACAGATACATTCTTCAGTAAATGAGTCTGGTAAATCTCAATAATGCTAGTTACTCTTTTTGTAAAGAAAAAAAAAAGAATGTCAGTGGCATCATATTTCCTTCAACACCACCTTGAAAAAGAGTGATTTTTGAGGATTTTGGTTGAAGGCTAGGGCGGTAAAATTGAAAGAATGAGTCCCCCCCCCCCCCCACGTTTCAGCTCGATAGGTTGACGAGAAGTGGGTCAATTAGCCGTCCAAATATTTTGTCAATCCGCCAGCCACGAATAAACGCAAAGTTAATCTAACGGACTTAAAAAGAGCAATATTTTTTCTTTCAAAGAGCAGCAGATTGCAGACATCTGAACAAGTCAAAGGATGTCATTATCTTGTCTGTGCAAAATATAAAATATTCCTTTTACGTTTAAACTTAGATTTTTGAAAATGCTTTCCCTTGTATTGCTCGTTTGTATAATATTCATGAAAAAAATTCGACTCCGTTGTCACAGCTGTACTTCGTGGTGGTACAGAAATGTAAATAAGTTATGTAATTTATTAGTGATAAAAATAAAATACTAAATAATAAGTAGTTTAAACTAGACTATGACACACAAATTTACCAATGTAGGTAAAGCGTTATGATTTTAGAACAGGTTGGATTGTAAAACGTTCCTGTCAAATCTCCATATGCCTGAGATGATATTTTTTAAGTACATGTAATTTTTTACTACTCTGTAATGATGCCTTTCTTTTCATTTTTAATGAATGGAGACAGCAAATGTTCATATGACCTGGCGCTTAACATATTAAAGTTAAATAACTCTAATAAGTGGCTAGTAGGAATTAAGTTACCTGTCATATAATGGAAACTTGTTTTAAATAAATATTTTGGCACAATTAAACATGCTATAGAAATGTGTTTATTATTAAGATTTATGATTTTTGAATTGTGCCTTTCTTTTATTAAGAAAATAATTAATTTAAAAAACAACCTTTAATAACATGAGCAGTAGTAGAGAGAAATTAAAACACAATTGTTATTTTTTTATTATATTGTAGACACAGTTTATTTGTAGAAACCAACAAATAGAAAAGTTGTTAAGTGGCTTTGAAAGGATGACATGGAACATTGTGTGGCCAGTTTGTACACAGCTCTTACACAAATGACATCTGGTTCTTTATTAACAATGTCATTTAAAATGGGCAATCTCATGCCCCATTACATCATGTTCTTTTCGATTGTGGTCATTAAACAAACAAATAGGTCTGGATGTAGAAAAGGTATAAAAGTGGTTAAAAATAGATTTGATATAAAATAAATGAACAAGTTTTTTTTTTACACCGCAAAAAATTGACAGGGATTAATAATGATACAAATATACTAACATCAAAATACAAGTTTTAAAAAAGTATTAAAGTAAAAAAACATTATCGTCTGATGTAGGATATTTACAGGCAAGGTACAGGACCTTACAGGTACAGTTATATACATTTTAAAATTAGAAATGTTAATGTATATGCACAGTGTCTCATTTGCTTATACGCATATAACTAGTTAATGTTTAAAAAATTTACAGGCTTAGGTGAGGGCAGTATGATATAAAGATAGTGTTCCTATCAACACAAAAGACGATGCTGAAATTGGAGGGTGGCTGTTTAGAAGTGGGGTGTGTGTTAACTTAGGAGCTCCGCCTCTTAATTATTATCATTCTGAAAAAAATCATAAATGAGAAAAGACGATGAAAAAAAAATGTTTGGGGGTGGGGTTGGTTCTCATGCCACAAACACCCATATGTGATTATTATTTACATTGGTAAAGTTTGTGATGCAATGTGACATTTACATATGTATTTATATACAAGACATGGTATGATTACATATGTTATATTTGGTATCTATATATAGTGTATATACATATATGTGTGTATGTGTGTGTGTGTGTATTAGCATTCTCATTTACATTGGATACATCCTCATACAATAGGAAATACATAGTTTCATTGTTAATAAACATAACACATGTATGATACATGGGTGCAGTGATCAGCTTCAGAATGAAGACATCTTGACAAGCTTGAATCTAGGATGTAACATGTCACAAATATACGATGTAAAGATCAACACCTAACATAGCAACTTTTTTAGCACTGATATTTAGGTAACTACTTGAACACTGATATTTAGATGACTACTTGAACACTGATATTTAGATGACTACTTGAACACTGATATTTAGATGACTACTTGAAGACTGATATTTAGATGACTACTTGAAGACTGATATTTAGATGACTACTTGAAGACTGATATTTAGATGACTACTTGAACACTGATATTTAGATGACTACTTGAACACTGATATTTAGATGACTACTTGAACACTGATATTTAGATGACTACTTGAAGACTGATATTTAGATGACTACTTGAACACTGATATTTAGATGACTACTTGAACACTGATATTTAGATGACTACTTGAACACTGATATTTAGGTGACTACTTGTAAACTGACTTCTTTGTCTTTGTTGTAGAATATTGAAGTTCCATATAAGGTTACATCTTTTATTCTGCTGTAGATGAATAAGGTCTCGTCTTGGACTCTGGTGTAATTGGGTAGAATCACAACATAATCCCTTTTTAGTTCATTCTTAGTCTCTGCTATAGGTGGGTTTCCAATAAATCAAATTGGCAATCTTCCATGGCACTATGTTGTTCCTAATGGATTGGACATACTATGAACAGCACATTGCTGCCAGCTTTCATTTTAATCCATGTAAATAATGTTCACATATTTTGTTATATTCCATTGTTATTGAGCAAATTGACTTGAATGTAAGTAAACCTTGTATCCCTCTTGGATGGCCTCATCTCTGTGTGAGATTCTACAGGTACCTGAGCCACTCAAAGTAATCAAGGTGCTCATAGACCCAATCCATGTAGTTTGGGAGTCGGGTGAAGACATTGGGGAAATTTGTGGCCGAGCAGTTGTTGATAAGCCAGGACATAACCCCAGCCACATAGAACCTTCCTTGGTCCTCACACATTAGTGGTCCCCCTGAGTCCCCCTGTGACATTGGAGCAGGTTTTAAAAGAATTTAGTCAAATAAGGACAATGATAAAAAAAGTATTTAAAATATAAAAATTGATGTAAATAATGATTCAGAAAAAATATTCAGTTTTTGTTAGCAATCAAATAGCAAACGCATTATTATCTATAATTGCAAAGCGTCTACATTTAGCTATTTAAATATATATGCCTATCAAAGTTATACAGTCATTACATTTTTCATTAATTTTTTCCCCTCAAAATTTCTTCAGTAAATTTAAATAATATGAAAGTGTTTATACACAGAAATATACTTCAATTGACAAACAAGACACATATACAATATTTACTGGATGAAATAAACAAATATGTTCATAGTTAAACAAAAAGTTTAATTATAGCTAAGAAAACTTTAACAAGTAGTGTATTTTTTCTTTAAGCAACTAGCAAGGCGCGGTAAAACCCAGAAGAATGGCTAATATACATTTTTCTGAGGGAAGTGTATAATGGTGTGTCAAGTATCGACATGGGCATTAGATCTGTCACTAGCAGTGACAGCCTGAACTTGTACTGGGGCATTAGATCTGTCAATAGCAGTGAGAGCCAGCACTTGTACTGCCTACTTACGTAACAAGCTCCTGTGTCTCCATAACCCAGGCAGACCTGAGTTTCCAGGACATCAATGTTGACCTTGCCCCACATTTCTGCACATTCCTCATTGGCCACTACATCAACAGGGACCTCATTCATGGTATTCTCTGTCCCTCCAGTACCTGGTCATGATAAAAATTAGTCCTGATGACATGTGTCAAACACACAATAATAATTTGTACTGATGGCATCAATATTTTCCAATTCCGTTAATATCATGTTATTCATGTAACAACTCTCCCACTAAAATAAATAAAATGGTGATCTCTTCTAATTTCAAGGACCGCACAATTCTCTAATCATATTAAATTTGCTTTTTAAATTACAAGTTAATAGAGATCTAAAAAAGTTAAATTGCCAATGCAAATTTGAAAAGTCAATTGTTTTTTTAAAATTTATGTACGCTTTTAAAAACTCCTATTATGTGAAGAGTTAATCCAAGGATCCCACAAAATTAGAACAACATAAAATATCAGACAAATTTTACTAAGTTTCTAGAATATGGTGAAGTTTGCTGGAATAGTGATCTCATAGAAGGCGAATTCTATAAATGCTTAGCTCTACCCCCCCCCCAAACCACACACAAATCAATGCTAGAATGCCCTCACTCCCTCGATTGTATAGCGTTCTTACCTCTAGGCCCCCCCCCCACCTTTTCACACAATGCTAGAATGTCCTTACCCCTGGTCTCGCCCCAGCCACTGATCCAACAATGAGTGCCAGCTCCAAGTTGCATACTCCTGTCTGGTAGACAAGCTGTCTGAACATCGCCCGAGGTCAGATCTACGGGTAAGTCCAGCTCTAGCAGAGCCACGTCATTTGGGAAGTTGCTTGTCCGGACATAGTCAGGATGCTGTCAATTACAAAGAATTCATGTGAAAACAAAATGTTGTTAACGAGGTCTTCTTATTGTGCTTCTAACATATGTGATTGGGATCTTTTCAATCTGATTGGTTGAGATGTTAATGATTCTGTTTAGGGGGGTAATTTAAACTGATTGCGGTGCTCGTGAATATAATAGGATGTCGTAGTGTCTCTAATTGGGGTGCTAATGATAGAGTAAGTGGTGCTAATGAACCTGGTTGTGGGTGCTAATGAATTTGATTGGGGGTGCTAATGAACCTGATTGTGGGTGCTAATGAATCTTGGAGGTGCTAATGAATCTGATTGGGGTGCTAATGAACCTGATTGTGGGTGCTAATGAATCTGATTGGGGGTGCTAATGAACCTGATTGGGGCTGCTAATGAATCTGATTAGGGGGCTCATGTATATTGAATCATAATCTTTAAACTACCTATCAAACTTTGATCTCAACATTTTCTGTACTAATGTATTATATGACCCCTAAATGACCCCCAAGCGGCTAGCTGATCGTGAACTCAATTAAACAAACTTACACTTATGACTCGAACAACGTCTCTGTAGATCTCGTTTCCAGACACAGTGTCAAGATCATAGTCTGCCATGACCACTCGCCAGTTTCGTATGTCCCCATAGAATGACCTGGTGATGAGATGTGTTTAAATGTGACATTCGTGTTTAAATGTGGCGTTCGTGTTTAAATGTGACATTTATGTATACATGCGACATTCATGTGTTTAAATGTGACATTCGTGTTTAAATGTGACATGCATGAGTCAAAATCTCTGGAATCTCAGAATCAATCACAAGATCACGAAAACTATGCCTGTACACATCCATTTCGCTATTTACGAAAACGCAAAATCTATGAATTTACTTATTTCTGAAAAAGAAATTTTGTTTGGCTGCAAATTTTATTTTTATCGTTTCATTGGAAATTTTTTAAAAATTTAAATCAAAATTATAAGTAATAGAAAAAACAGTACTTTACAGTACCTAAAGAGTACGCAAATATAGGAAATTATGACAAGTAAAATGTGGCAGTGTATAATAACTTAACGGAGAAAAACATTACTATAAATGACTGATGGTATGAGTGAAGAAAACTATTACAGAATATAACAGAGTAGGTGTGTATAAAAAAGGTAGATGTTTCTAAAAAAAAGTGTAGGTAAGTCTAATAGAGTAGGTGCGTTTAAAGTAATAGATGTTTCTGACAGAATAAGTGCGTCTTACAGGTTACTGGAAATTTGTTTGAAAGAAATTTCGTCGACGGGAAATTGATCGACGGAAGTTTGGTCTTTTTGAACGCACTATACTATATAGAAATTTGATTGATCGTGTGAACTGAAAATAAAATTCGATCAAATTTTCAAATAAAATTTCGAACAAGCTTTAGTCTAGCTGTTATATTTATGTCGACCAAACTTCCATCGATCAATTTTTTCTTTCAAATAAATTTCCGGATACGCGTCTTACATAACAGTTGTGTTTAAAAGAGAAGTTTTGTTTAAATAGGAAAGGTGCGTTTAAGAGTAGGCGTGTCTAAAAAGGAAAGGTGTGCCTAAGAGTAGGTGTGTCTCACGTTATATGATGTGAGTCCATAGATGAGATGTAAAAAAGCCTCTCTTACCCCTCAACACAGTGTGCCGCTGTAAGCACCCATCTCTCGTGCACCAGGACACCGCCGCACCTGTGCCATGGTGTGGTTGAGGTAATGATCTGTAAGGACACCTGCCAAGGCCACTGACCGGAGCGAGACTTCCGTCCACCAATAATCAGAGGTCTGGCCAAGACTCCACACTTATCTGTAAGTCAAAGTGAAGTCACGTGAACATTTCATGAAACATATACAATACTGGTCACGTGACAAGTCTTGATTGAATTAAAACAACAACATCTCAACACTGTTCCATACAACTCAATGTATGGTAGAATTTGACCTTCATTGCTGACCCCCCACCACCACACAAACAAGACTAGGTCAATGTTTTGTGGACTCAACTGATGATGCTGAGGCTGAAAGAATTTGTTTCGTTTGTTTTAAAAATCATTCCATGAAAAACTTGAGCCGTTTGTCCTGAAATGTGTAAGCAACGTGAAAAAAAAAGGGGGGGGGGGCTGGGTATAATGAAAAAATAATAACAAGCCAACAATACTACATGATAGATCTACGAATACTACGCCATATAAAATGAAACAACACATGTACAAACAAAGTGTGTCGTATCAATACTTTATCAAGTGTAATATCGAGCAATTGGAAAAAAGGGGCGTTGCAAATTTGACAAAACATGTCTTGAAGTAACGCACGTTATAAGAACCCCAATTAGTGCTTCCCCAAGGCTCACATTTTACGCCCCTGAGTTGTATTAATATTCCAATGACCCACCGCTTTTGTAAAAAAAATTTTGTTATCGGCAACTATGCCAGTGCCAAGTTTCAGCTCGATAGGTTGAGGGGAAGTGGGTCAATTAGCCGTCCGTAGAATTTTGCCAGCCAGCCATGAACAAAAGAAAAATGATTTAAAGGATTTTTAAAAAGTGTAGATAGGTGGCGCTGATGACTTTCAGTTTAACATTTTGGATTTAGGAGAAATATCTTGACTTCGGTGAACTCCTTTGTTTGACAATCCATGCTTCGGCCCAGAAGGTTCCTTGAGGAAAAGTCCGCACCAAAAACTTCAGATATTTCTACACCTATACATTTCAACAATTACACATTGTAAATAGCAACGTCATGTCTTCCGATAGCAACTGTATACAGTCACATAGAAAGACGTGCGGTCACGTAGCAACGTTATATTGTCACATAGCAACGGCATTACAAACCGCCAACTCATGGAAAAGCCAGTAACAATTTCAGTTCTCTGGTTAGTTTATCATTAACTGGACTTTCTTAGTAACGAACTCCTTAAACATTGCTCATATTTTCTGGCTTTTAATAGAAAATGTTGGAACATCGCCAGATGTAACTTCCTGTTGTTGGAGGGCTATATTCAAGTTAATCCTCTTACTTAATAAGTTAATATTGCTTCTTTGTACATTTTGATATCAGGGTTTTTATTGTGTACAACTGTTCCATCTGTTCTGTCGTAATTTGTACAACTTCCTCCGTTGTTATAATTAAACATATGTTGTTGTTAGCCTTCTTTAATAATATATGTGTTAATGTTACCATCCCAAACCCAGTGGCGTAGCGAGCTTAACTCGCGCCCGGGGCACAATACCTTTTTAGCGCCCCCAAATACCTTTTTAGCGCCCCCCTATTCGAAAACCATACAATATTATAGTAAAATATACCATTTGGCGCCCATTTGGGGGTAGCGCCCGGGGCATGATGCCCCCCTTGCCCCCCTCACTACGCCACTGCCCAAACCTTTTTGTTTTGGATACATGTTAATGTTGGCTGTGTTTCATCCACTTCCGTCACACATCTGAAGAGAGAACAATGACATATTGAAATCCAGGTATTCAAGACGCACCTGGTGACCTATCGCTGGACAAGGCGACTTTGGTTTTATGAATTTACAGGGACAACAACTGGATATCTCAGAAACTTAAAGGCCATGTTGACCATTGGCTCTCTGGATGCCTCCTGGTCACCAATAGAGGCCAAAGTTCAAACCTTAAAGCCCATAAACAAATTGAACAAATCGAAAAGGATTGCGTGGAATTAACCACTAAAACACAGTGTTGGCCCAGATGAGGACTTTGTCATGTGTTCAAACACACACACACACACACAAAAACCACATACCACACGTCACACACAAGTCACACACAAGTCACACATAACACACAACTATTGTCCCCACCATGTTTGTTATTTTATCAACCAGATATTGAATATACAACGCAAAGTCCCTAGTGAGTTTTTCTAAGGCGTCTGAACATGGCAGCCTTCCAATGACAAGTTCAGTCTAACCAACTAATGTCTAGCAATGGCTGTACCGTCGCCTATACCAGAAATGAGATTACAAGCAATGGCTGTACCAGAAATGAGATTACAAGCAATGGCTGTACCAGAAATGAGATTACAAGCAATGGCTGTACCAGAAATGAGATTACAGCCTGACTGTATTTTTGATTAGTTGAAATACATTTGTAAAACTTTACTTTCTTATCTGTAAGCCTGAGTTCAACTGTAGGTCTAAATTGAATCACTGAGTTCAACTGCAGGTCTAAGTTCAATAAATGAGTTCAACTGTAGGTCTAAGTTCAATCACTGAGGGGCAGAATGTTTATTCGTTAGGGGAATAGTCGAATTTTATTTTGCCTTTTAAATTATGAAAATCAACCAATTACTGATTTTTGTGTGCTGATCTGTATTTGTTGTTTCCTTGGCGCTATTGCTGACGACTTACGCCCACATAGAGGAGGTATCTATTATAATTAGAAAACGAAGAAATAACCTTTCAACATAGTCTCGGGCAGAATGTTTATTCATTAGGGGAATGGTCGAATATTATTTTGCCTTTTAAATTATGAAAATCAACCAATTACTGATTTTTGTGTGTGCTGATCTGTATTTGTTGTTTCCTTGGCGCTACCTAGCACTATTATTGAAGACGACTTACGCCCACTTGATGAAACCTTTTTTTCTGAAACTATTATTAAGCTTTAATTGGGATTAGATAATTCTTATTTTTAACACCCTTATCCATTTCTGAATAAGATAATTCTCTACATGCTATTATCAATTGTTTAAAACAAAATTAAAATAAAAAATAATTTACAAATTTTGGCTCATTTTAAAATAATGTCTGGGCCACAGGGAAAGTTAGCTAAAAGTAGGTCGGTACCGGAAGGGTTAGGCCAGTCGCGTAGCTAGAGCTTGTACCACCCTCGGTGATCCTTGAATTTTTGACACCTCACCTTAAGTATATTACGTATAAAAAATTATTATACTTTGATCACTGGTACAGAGATCAGGGAAGGAGGTTACCATTCATCCCAGATCCATGTTACATTACAGCAAAGGGTGCCACCAGAGCAGGGTGTCAACAGGCAAAGGGTGCCACCAGAGCAGGGTTTCAACAGCAAAGGGTGCCTCCAGAGCAGGGTGTCAACAGAGCAGGGTGTCAACAGAGCAGGGTGTCAACAGAGCAGGGTGTCAACAGAGCAGGGTGTCAACAGAGCAGGGTGTCAACAGAGCAGGGTGTCAACAGCAAAGGGTGCCACCAGAACAGGTTGTCATCCGAGTAGGGTGTCAGCAAGCAGACTCAAGGGAGGTCTGGGGGGTTTACTCATGTTTTCCTCACTGGGTGGCACAAACTCTAGTGACGCCACTAAGCATATTAAAAACATGGGAATAGGCAAAAAATACTAAGTCTATAAATAGTGTACAAAGAAATGTTTAGGTTTGTAAGTAAAAGACAAGACTATTAAGCGGACGTAGATGCCTTTAGAATGGTGGCCTTCTTCAGCAGACAAGACAATAATCAATATATGCATTCAAATTAATAAAACTTATGTTTTCAAAGATCTCAATAAAGACAGTGTAGCTCAGTGTTCATCCGCATCATCACTATTATATAAGACTAGACGTGAGCTTATGCTAGATCCCGAGCTACTAGTAATAGAAAAAAATATTGGTAGCCTTTCTCTATTAGAATGTGTTGCCATAAAAAATAATTATTTCTTTAAAAAAGAAGTCTAATTTCGTTTATGTCTAGCGAGCTCTCTGTACCCCCAAGATGTTCATTTTACTCCAGTAAATATTCCGTTGCTTTGAATTAACTCACACAAGTTGAAGAATTAACTACACAAGTTGAAGAATTAACTACACAAGTTGAAGAATTAACGACACAAGTTGAAGAATTAACGACACAAGTTGAAGAATTAACGACACAAGTTGAAGAATTAACGACACAAGTTGAAGAATTAACGACACAAGTTGAAGAATTAACGACACAAGTTGAAGAATTAACGACACAAGTTGAAGAATTAACGACACAAGTTGAAAAATTAACGACACAAGTTGAAGTTGTTCAAACCTACTGCACCAAAGATTACCAACAATGAACAGTCATTATATATGGACAATGCACTTAATAGCATGTCGGATATGTCCAGGGTCACTAAAATGCTTAATCCAGAGTTTTTTTTTAACCTGGGCAGCTACAGAGGCTTCATAAAAAAATATAATTCCATGGTACCGTCTTGAAATGTCAATCTCGCAGCTATATACTGACCTGCAATAATGACAAACAATAACATAGGTCTAAAATTGCCACACTGTCTCTTTTTCTCTCTTCCCCCCCCCCCCCCCACACACATTCATTTTTTCAAACTAAGCTTATTAAAAAATTATGTATAAGTTCCGGAACATATATTTCATATCTCAGTGCGCATTTGTCGTGTGCGCGTTTGTCTGGTCACCAACCAAAAAAATCATGTGTTAACTCAGTGGTTCTCAACCTTCCTAATGCCGCGACCCTTTAATACAGTTACTCAGGTTGTGGCGACCCCTAACCACAAAATTATTTTCGTTGCTACTTCATAACCGTAGAGTATAGGTTTTTTCCGAGAGTCTTAGGCGACCCCTTTGAAAGTGATAATTGTCGAGAAAACATGAGATGACTTAGAGAGTATTGGCGGGAACGTGTCTGTCACAAAGGTAAAGGGCCAGGTGTGAGTGTAGATAAAGAGGTAATGTGGCGAGTAAACGCATGTTTAACCTGCGACACCTGATGTGTGCAGGTGGTAACGGAGACGAAGATTTGTACAAAAAGTGAGGGAGGGAGAGCAAAAATGCGAGAGGAAAAGAGATGAGGGGGAAAAGCGAGAGAAGGCTGGAGACTGATGAAAAGAGTGAGAGGAAACAGAGAGGGAAAGAGAGAGAGAGAGATAGGGGAAAGAGAGACAGGAAAGAAAAAGACGTGGGGAGAGGGAAAGAGAAAGAAGCGGATAAATTAAGAGGTTAAGAGAGAGGCAAAGAGATGTGGAGTTAGACATAAAAGGAGAGAGGGAAGGGGAAAAGTGAAAGTGAGGAGAAAGGAAAATAGATAGAGGTGGAGAGGTGAGAGATATGGGTGGGGAGAGGATAAAAAAAGAGACGGAGAAAGAGGGGGTAGAGGAGGTTGAAAGAGTATTTTAGAGGGGTAAGGGAAGGATATGAAGAGAGAATGTGAGAGAAGCGGTAAAAACGAATTTAAGGGATATAGTGGAGGGATAGAGGAGAGGGATATGGAAGGATAATGTTGGAAGAAGAGAGATAGAGAGGGGTGGAAAATGCAGATCATATTTATGGGGCAAGTATTAGTTTAGGGGAACAGGAGGTATTGGTAGAAATAGAAAGGGCGGGGGTGGGGTTTATTGATCAAATAGTCTGATCCTAACAGGCAAGCCTATGTCAACAGACATGTCTTGTTGAATAAAACAACAACGTCACATTATTCCCCTGGTCCGGCTCATCTCTAACGTCTGGGTTGAAATATCAAATATCCGGCAATGTCAACTATCCGGCAATGTCAACTGTCCGGCAATGCCGAGAACAAATTAAATAAAGACAAGGAAGAAAAGTGTCAATTTGCGCTCATCTCTCAGCTGCTCCTCTTGCATCAATGCGTGCATGATCAGTCGCTGACATGACTGACTGACTGACATGGCAGACTGACAGATAATGGCGAACCGGTTGTAAAATGGTACTTGCAGCCGCCCATGAAAGGAATCACATATTTACATGCCTTAATCTTTTTAAAGTTCTTCTTTCTTATAATCTAGGACATAATCTAATATAATCTAAGACATAATCTAATATAATCTAAGACATAATCTAATATTATCTAAGACATAATCTAATATAATCTAAGACATAATCTAATATAATCTAGTCAGTGCACTTTGTTCTAATTTATGTATGAACACCCCATGTATGATATATGTATGATATATTGACACCCCAACCAACATTCTCATGAATGAAACAATACACTACTTTTTTGATATATCGTTATTAAAATAAAAAATCTAAAATGGTCTTTATGGCAGCGAACCAGTTCTTAAACTGTTTGAATCCCACAAATGGCTAAGACATACTCTGTTACACCACTACCAACGCAAGGCACCTCACTAAGGTCTCACCAGGACCTTCGAATTCTTCAGAAGGACATTATTGTCCGGAGTCGTAAAACAGTATCCAACTCCAATACTTTAAAAAACGTTCGTTACATCATACACAATATCGTTTTATCCAAAATTGGTGATTGAAATACAGACACACTCACGGTTCCGACAACTGGGTATGACGGGAAATAAACAAGATGGCGCCCAAATATTTTCTGTTGCTATAAATAAATTCAATTTAGTTGGGACTACTATGGATTTAAACTTGGATGTGACTTTACTTTGGACAATCATCGCTCAGGTTAGAGGCCACATGTTATGTCACACTTCATTGTGAACAGGTGGCCCCAGGAATAGTAGCCCAACAGGAAAAAGGAAGTGGGTTTGCGGGGGGGGGGGGGGGGGGGGGATGAGATAGGACACTTGGCAGCACATGATAGCTTGTCGCCAAAATCTATTTTTAGCAAAACATTTTGAGCACAATCCTATTATGGTTGTGAAACGATTTGATCATTTGTGGCAGAGATTAAGAGATGGAACGTTTCCAAGGTAATGTTGGCCATAGCTTGTAGAGGATACTGCTTTGTAGCGATATACATGCTTTTAGGTTGTTATGGCCAGAGCCGTCACGGGAGTTCTGCAAGATTGTCTCAGATATTGACAGAGACCCAAAGTAGTCATGTGGATTTGTAAAAGTATAAGCACAAAACTGAAAAGTGCCAGGCTACCAAAGGTCAAGCTCCTGTCATAGCTTTTTAAATGATGTTGTGTTGCTTTAGTTAAGACATGGGGCCGTCACGCTATTTTTGTAAAAATGTTACTCCTTCCCTCCCCTGTCACAAATCACAGCCCCCACCCCATTTTTTAAAAAAGTACGTCACACTTTCGAACAACGCTTTAAAAAAAAAATAAAACATACAAATTTAATCTAAAACACACTTCTTAATGAAACTTAAATTTATAAAAGTGACATCTTTTGTCAGAACACATCCATCACAACACAAAGTAACATTTGTCAGAACACATCCATCACAACACAAAGTAACATCTGTCAGAACACATCCATCACATTATAAAGTAACATCTTCTGTCAGAACACACCCATCACAACACAAAGTGACATCTGTCAGAACACATCCATCACATTATAAAGTAACATCTTCTGTCAGAACACATCCATCACATTATAAAGTAACATCTTCTGTCAGAACACATCCATCACATTATAAAGTAACATCTTCTGTCAGAACACATCCATCACATTATAAAGTAACATCTTCTGTCAGAACACACCCATCACAACACAAAGTAACATCTGTCAGAACACATCCATCACATTATAAAGTAACATCTTCTGTCAGTACACACCCATCACAACACAAAGTAACTTCTGTCAGAACACACCCATCACAACACAAAGTGACATCACTTTTAAGCTTTATAAGTAGGAGAAAATAAATTAATCTTAGACCCCTCTCTGGAGCCTGGTGCACTTTAAGGATGACCCTCGTGGTGCTAGGATGATGTAGATATATTGACACCCCAACCAATATTCTCATGAATGAATTACTTCAAACTATCCTTTTTTTACAGCTATTTCTAGCTGTTGTCCAAAACCTGGCAATCAAATACTGTTTGAAATTCATATCACAGTTGAGCTGTGGGGAAGCTATCTGTTGAATAGCTGCGATGGTGTCATCTTCAGAATGTGGACAACTCCATAAGACAACATCGGTCGTCAGGGCAGGATAACCAGGCTACAGATAACAGGACATATTTAGACGCTTTTGTCAGACATGCGCATCAACGTCATCAACGGGCTGCTAAACTTACGACAATTCTGAACAAACGATAATCAACAGCATTCTTGTTACTGACGGCCAGTGGTCGTACTCAAGTTTTTAAATAATGACAGACATTGATTGATAATCAGCAACGAGGATGGGTGGAGTGGCATAATTTATTTGTACACGGGGAAAGCTTGTGCTTGAATGTGACAAGAAATCTCTTCCCCCGGGGCCACCTGAATTTAGGGTCTCTCTTTCCAAAAAATACATACCGGTATTAATATAAACATTAACGAAGGTTTGGTCGCCTTTTGAAGATGGTGCCCGGAGTGAGTGCCCCTACTTCCCCCCCCCCCCCCCTGCTGTGACGGCAGATTGCCTAGAGCAGGCCTGCACATCTCAAAATGAAAAACGTGTGCGGGCCAAAAGAAAATAGGACAGGGGTAAGCTATCAAGAAAATAAGAAGAATAAAGAATATTTCGTAGCTTCGTGGGCCGCAAAGTGGGTGCAGGCGGGCCGCAAAGTGGGTGCTGGCAACTGCTGGCGGGCCGCATGTTGTGCAGGTCTGGTCTTGAGGTTATGAAAAAACAGCCACGGGTGAAAAGAACAACTCTGGCGTCTACATTGCTTATTAGTAAAGTATTTCACACAGCTATTTAAAAGTACGTTTCTTTATAGCTCGTCTTAATTGTGTATGTCCACAATTATCAATGTTACTGTTAATTTCCTTCAGATATAGAATGATGAAATGGTACAGAACGTATTTCCTCATTTGATAGCTGGTGGAAATGGTGGTGGATAGGGTCAAGGTGGTTGATAGGGTCAAGGTTGTTGATTGGGTCATGGTGGTGGATAGGGTCAAGGTGGTTGATAGGGTCAGGGTGATGGTTACGTTACTCGTTTGAAATCTCACAACGTCTCAACAAGACAAATGAAGAGTTCCGGCTCATACCAGCGAGAAGCCAGTATAGGAACTTCTCATTCCTACCAAAGACAATCAGGGACTGGAACAAGCTTCCAAAAGGAACAGTTGAGGCGACAACACTTGACTCATTTGCGTCTATTGCCTCAGGCCTTCCAACCCCTAGTGCATGATACCCTCAAACAGTTACTCTTGTAACCAGTGAAATATCCTCATCAACATTCATAGGAGCTACAATGATCAATAAATTGATCGTGGGCCCTTAATATATAGAAGAAGAAGAGTAGATGAGAAAAGTATATATCTATCTATCTATAGCTATCTATAGCTATCTATAGCTTGACACTTTTAGGTAAATAATTTGTTTTAGGCATTCAGTTAGTCACTAAAAGAAATATAATTCCATAAGTACAAAGGAAAAACCCATTACACCAGCAGCACGGTGCCAGGCTCTTGTTTATCTCGTCATCTGAAGACGTATGAAATATTGAAGCGCACCACAGCTGTCTCGGTCTAATAACCAGGCGTCAGGAAGTTGCGCACAAAATACGAAATATGATCGTAACATTTGGAACGGCCATGAGTGCATTAGTTTAGAATTTATCAAAAATATTTGTTAAAAAAAACTCTCTAAATATCCATAAAAAAAGAAAGATATTTCCATTGGAGATTAAGAATGGACGGGCTTATCAATCCTTTAACGGGAGCGCATAAAAAATGCCATTTTAAAAGACAACACATTTCATTGCTTGACAGATGAGAAATGCCTTTGACGGAATTCTAACCTTGACGTAACACGAATGGTAACAGTAACATAGATTTCCTACCTTGCATATCTCGTCTGTAGTCTGGAACATAATCTGGCCCAACAAACGGTGGAATTTTGCGACTCCTGAAGTCGGTGCCGGTGGTGGCTGGGATGACAGCAGTGGTCGTAGAGTTGGCTGATGCTGTGAGAGGTGGGGTAGTCGTAACCTCGTTGGTGGTGATGGTTGTGGTTATTGAAGCTTCTGTAGTGGGGGTCGTGGGTTCTGTTGTGGTAGAGGGGGTCGTGGTTTCTGTTGTGGTTGGGATGGCTGTCGAGGTGGTAGATGTGGTAGCTGCTGTTGGTGTTGAGGGTCTTGGTGTAGTGACGTGTTGCACGTGTTTCCCGTCCACGTTCCACCAGTAACTACCCTCACTGTCCACTGTGTTTTGTCCCTTGGTTTCTTTAGGCTTGACCACAATCTGCCAGCTGTTGATGACGTCACGACGTCTTGAGTCCAGCCATTGCTGCTTCCGGTTTTGTAGAGTTAGTTTATCCTTGGCGATGTTGCCAGCTTTCTGCTTCGGCTTGGGAAGTATCGATGGCTCCCGTCTACGGTCAGTGCCGTCTTTGTAACTTGACCATTTCTCCCTGTGACCATAGGTCAGATTTGGACTTTTTGTGGACGGTGTCGGACCGGTGTACCAGAAGTTCGTTCTTTTAATATAAGGGATCTGGGTTGAGTTAGGTCTCTGGTTGACTTTTGGCAGCGAGGGTTCAGTGGGAATCATGCCCTGTGGTTTTAAAGGACCGTTCTGCCATGAATTGAGATCCGGTAAAGAATTGGTAGGAATTGTATTGGGGGCATTCCTTGGTTTATTTATGTCTGTTGTTTTCGGGGGATGTGCATTCTGTACTTGCTGGTGGTTAGGTAGTTGTTGTCGATGTTGGCGGTTTGGTTTTTGCCGTTGCTGATTGTTTGGCTGCGGTTGTTTGTTCAAGATGACTTCTTGTTTCTGTAGTGCCAGTTGGCGCTTTCTTTCTTCCAGTTGTTTAAAATTGAATTTCAGCTGAGAACTTTCTTGGAAGGCTCGGGAAGTCTCCTTGTGTCTTGAGCTTTGAGGAGCTCGCTGAGATGGGCGAGCCGTTGTACGTAGCCATGGTCTGATTTTATCCTTTGTACTGATCGTCTTTTCTGCCAGAGGGCGCGGAGTTGGGTCATTCCGTGTGTACCATGTTGGAGTCTGTATAAGAGGGCGTGCTCTCGTCTCAGGTTTAAAAGGATGCCTGGACGTTTGTTGATGACGTCTTGTCGTTCGCTCTGTGTTTTGCATGTTGTTCTGTTTTAGGTGGCGATAAGACTGCGTGGGCAATATTTTAGTTTGCGTTGGCCTGAAATTATCCTGAGTGGGTCGAATATTTGACTTTGTGGGCCTTACAAGTCTATGTGTGGGCCTGGGATAAGCTATCGTGGGCCGCATATGCGATTGAGTGGACCTGGTTTTTGTCTGCGTGTGCCTTACATTTATGTTTGTCTGTGTGGGCTTCACATTTCTCTGTATGTTCCTAATGTTAGTCTGAGTGGGCTTCACATTTCTCTGTGTGTTCCTAATGTTAGTCTGATACTTCTGGTCACGTTTTTGTGGCGGAAAATTCTGTGTGCGCGTATTCTGAGATTGATGAACTCTGACCCTATCTTTACCGTGAACGGACAGATTGAGAAATCTCAAAAAGTTCTCCATAAGTTTGGGGTTGTCTGTGGCTCTCTGAGAGGTAGGGCGCCGTGTGGCCAGTGTGGTGGGAACCGATGGCCTCAGTATGCTGGCTTGGAACCGTTGCCACGGACGACCGAACGGGAAATGGTTGGGTTCATCGATCATGGCGCTAATTGGAGGGATTCTATAATTTGGCCTTGACGTCACGTGACGGGTATTTTTAACATATCCCTTATCTGTGCGCTGGTCGCTGGTAATGGCTCTTTTAAAACTGTTTCCGTCTGGTGTGTACGGTTGAATTGAAATGCTGGGTTTAGTGAAATACGGAAGATATCGCATATGGCTGTAAGAATTTGTTAACTCCTGATTTGAATAAAAACTTTCTTTGTTGTGTTGATGATCTGAGTATTTATAGTGGCCTATTAATTTTGGGGGTCGGCTGCCTTGGATGCCAGTACTCGTGTTAAAGAAGGCGCCATGTTCGTGTGTTCTCCACACCGGAAGTAGGGGCATGTCATGTGTTTGGTGCGTCCCTTGGAACCTTTTTTGAAATCGAGTTGTCTCTGAGAGGATATCACGTGGCGCTGATGATGTGGATCCAGGAAGTAGCCACGAAATGCCCAGGCCGAACGTGAAAGGCCTGACTTTGACAGTTTCACGGGGAGGGGATCGGGGATCCTCCGGCGTAAACTCGTTCCTGAAAGACTTGTGCGGCTTTCGTATCTGCTGCCTTCTCCAATCTAAACCTATGTCGTTGTACTCGGACAAATAGTCACCGTCTACACTCTGGGACTGACTAAGTTCTCTAGCGCCTAGAATTTCTTCAGTGTTATTCTCCTTGGTTGGTTTCACCTTGTTTGTGATGTCAGCGTAAGAAGGATTGAGAACATCATAATGCTGGCTGTTAGACTGGGGTGGGTCAGATGTGGTGACGTCATGAGACCCAGGTACCTGGGTCATCCTGGTCCACTGGGGGTATAAATACCTCGTTCCCGACAAAGAAAAATCTGGCCAACGGTCTTTTATGTATTTATCTCTGTAGTTGAACGCTTGAAAAAGCTGTTGTCCTAGGATAGTTTCTTGTGTGTTGTCAGTCGCTGTCAAGATGGCATCTACATCAAGTTTATCATCGTCAAATGTCTGATTGGAATGTGGATCAGTTGTTGGGGACCAATTTTCCTGCGGTGGGACGTTCTTGGACTCGGGCGGTGACGGTTCCTCGGCCGTTATGTCCATTGCGGCCGTGTCGAGATCGCTTGAGCTGACCTCGTCTGTGATGACACCTGTTTCTGTTGGCTGCGGCGGAAAGACAGGCGGGTACCAAATATCATCTCCACTTTGAGTAGATTGGGAAGTCAAGTCTGAACTTTGACCTGTCGTCCACTGCAGTCGTGGCAATTCCTCCTCCTTCTCATTGGAGTTCAGGTCATCGGAAACAGTTTCTTCCTTGACCTCCGAGTTGCCCGAACTTGTAGCCACTTCATCGCCGGATATTCTGGTGGTTGGATTGTTCTGAACACCTGATCTATCGAACGTCGTGACCGTCCCCTGGCTAGCCGGATACCAAACATCGTAGCCCCGCAGAAGCTGAAGCACTGGAAACGGCCCGTGCTGTCTGAAGCTGTAGGTTCGTTCTCTAGCTGTTTCTCCATCGAAGTTGCTTACCATTGACGAGACTGCCGGGAGATGTGTTTCGGGTTTGTCGCCTGTTCGTAAACTTGGAGGCTTCAGCTGTAAGGCCAGAAGCTGATCTGATGTTTTCAAGTCACTAGACTCATCGTTCGGGTGGAGATGCACGAAGCGTTCCAATTTTTCATACTCATTCCTTGTGAGGATTACCTGGCCAAGGGACGGCGAGCAGTCGTCAAATTTAGAGCCCATCCAAACACAGACGCTGTGCGTCAGTGAAAAGACCGTGTTGTTTTGTGTACAGGTTAGTTGCCAGTGTTGGGGGCCATAACACATGTAGAAGATGGAGCAGTTGCTGGGGTGGCGCCCAAATACCTGACGGGCTGGGTGTACGGGAACTACGTCACAGGGGTTATCACCTTGAGCCGAGGTCACGTTTAGAAAAAGCAATAAGACGACGACAGCTGTCAAGCAGCGGTGAAAATAGGACCGGTGGCGCAATAATACAACATGGCTTCCGGGGTGGATAAATGAATTTAGGGGAAGTCTTCGGTTAGTGAGGACATCTTTACTCACAGTGGGCCAACTAATTTTATCACAAATGAGAAGGGGTGAATTATGAGAAATAAATGTTTCCTTGAGTGGCTCTTCATTGTATGTACATACTGTACACTTAACATCAGGATGTGTACACGTTGTACAAGGGTTGTTACACGTATTATTAATCCGTGTCCAGCTATTATTACAGTTCTTTGAGGCTTGGTCACATTTTGTACAAAAATGTTTGTGTGTCGTCAAATATTGCACGTGAGTTTCCCAGTTCTGCATTGCGGTGACGTCATGTCTACAGCAGACGATGGGTTTATGCACGAGTTGAGATGGCTTGGAGGATTTGTACATAACGTCTTTCGGACCGCGATTAGCACTGTCAGGCCCGTGTGCTGTCCCAATGCTACTGCAGCACCAGCAGTCGTCATGTGACCTACCGTACTCGGTTTGGGAGGAGGCCATAGTCTCCTGGCTAGCGATTAGGCTGGTTTCTGCTACCATGATCATGGCGAGCCGTGTGTGGCGATCAAAAACTTGGAAACGAATAGGAAATTTAATAGGTGGCCTTCATCTCAGCCATTCATAGTACCGATGTCAAAGGTTAATACTGAAAAGAAATTAAGAGTTAACCGTAAAAATTCCCCATTATACAATAGAATCGAGTTTAAATATCCTTTTTAGGACCACGGCTGACTGAAAATGTGGAATTATTTCTTTTGCGTATCCAAAACAATTTAAATGTATACTCTAACGAATGTGATATTCATTAACAAGAGATTTCGTGATCAGAGCTTTATTCCAGAATTCCTAAATCTCCATTTTCAAATACACGTATTAACACTAAATGTTCCCCCATTCTTTGAAAGCACAAATGTCACCAAATGTTTTCCTAGATTCATGTGGCCTATGTTCTCGGGAGTTTGTCATTTAATTAGTCGTGTAATTTTAATGAATTGGATTTACTTTTCGGTTAGACAGTGGTGTACTTTGACTAAATGCCACCCTGTGCGAACCCCCAAATACGCCCCGAAAAGACACATAATGTATGTATAAAGTAAACACTAGCGCTGTATCCGCCTTCACACCCTCTAGGTACGCCAACGCGGTTAGAGTTGCGGGTCAGTGAAAAAATTACTTATTAATATTTAGAAAATAAAATACGACCTGTTTCTTTTTTTTTTTTGAGTTGTTTTGAATAAAATGTGCGTTATAGTTTTTAATGAATAAATAGACACAACAAAGGCAAAGATGTCTAAAAGTCGTGACGGCTCGTATAATGATATTTTGACTTTTGATTTCATCACCAAAAGGCCAAGCGTGAAAATCCTTCATCACGTAAAGTGCCTATAGACAGGTCATTTGAATGGGACACATAGGTCTGGTATCACTGCACTTATCATAGGTCTGGTATCACTGCACTTATCATATGTGGCGACTTAATCATGTTAAAAGCGGTTACTCTTAGTATGTTAGCTTCGCTTTTCACGCATCTGCTAACGGGACTTTTAGATGTCGTCTTTTTCTCCAACTTAAGGTTGTGAATACTGTCTGCGCGTTCTACGGTGGGCACATCCGGCCCTATGTTCATTATTTAGTCACGACTTTTGATTCTTGTTGAGGGAGTTATCGTGTATGTACGCAGTTGCTTTTATTCAATGAGTTGCTATGTATGTAGCTAGTTTTATCAACCAGTCTCTGATACACACGAGAAATAAAATGAATGTCTTACTTACAATTTGACAAGTTGAAATCACACGAAGAGATTGGGAAATAAAATTCCGAGCACTGTATCACTAGAGTGAATGAAATCCTAACAAGGGAATATTCTTATAATGATGTGTCCATTGTCCACTTCCAACACGCCATCTACCAACGTGAGCTCGTGCTGCGGACAGACATGCAATGATGTCACTTGTGTGGGATAGATTCAGCTTTTATACTAGCACCTGCCCAGGTCAACTCATCACTCGGAGCAGCAGTGCTTATGATCAATTCAGGCAACAGCTATCTTGGTCCCCGATCGAATATTTTCAGATCTTTTCGCCACCTCTGCCAGGAGAAATTGCTGTCGTCTGCCAAGATCTACTTCCACCGAACAGTCCCAATTGAGCGATGTTCTCACCGCTTCGCAACTGACTTGTAGGGCAACTGTTTGCCCCAGGGCTTAGATCAAATCTTTTTAAGTCCCGAGGGAGCCTGGGGGCTACGTCACAGTGAGACTACTCCCATCTTGGAATGCCAGGCTCGTCCAAGCAAACCATGAACTTTTGGGGACAGGCTGGACACACACACACGATCGCGGGGGGGGGGGGGGGATATTTTGTAGCCATCAGATGGACCCGAACACTGACATTCTAAAATTGTTTTCCTAGCCCCTAAAAATGCAATTTGAGTTTAATTTCGGCTTTGGCAGCTGTAAGCGGCTATTTCAGAACGTTGGAGACATTGTTGGACTCTGTGGTCGGCAGGGGCAGTATCTGTGAGAGAGGGATGACACAGAGAAGCAATCTGGAACATAAAAAATACTTTTTATCTGATGCTAAATAGAGGACAAGGTGAAATACATCACTGGCGCATCAAATAAAAAGGATAATTTTATATAACGGTGGTTCCCAGACGATTGATACATGGTGTACCCGCTGTATGCACGTCACAGTTGATTTTAAACTTAAATGATGAAAGAAGTCATATGTGTTAATTTTGTTTATGGTCCAGCACCTATGACGTCTTGATCGATGCATGTCTTAACACGTCTGCATTTCAATCAGCGGCTCGAGGGCTTCATCCGGACGTCGGCACGTTAGAGAACATTTTTTTAAAAATCATTCAGGATTTCCTTTAAAACATGATCAATTTAAAAAACTTGTGTTAAATTTAGTCTACTTTTTTTTACTCTTGACGATTAATTATTATACTTATGATACTTGTAAAGCCATGTTTTAAACTTTAGGACCAATCATATGTCTATTTAATTTATCCTTAATTAAGGATTCATTACAGTTACAGTTATAATTTTGTGAACGTTGCATAACGAATTATGGTATAGTAAATTACTGCATAGTGAATTGCTGCATTGCTAATTACTTTATAGTAATAATTATAATAATAAGAATAAAGTTCATTTGAAAAATCACGCTTCATCCCCAAAGGCTCGAAGCGCGGTACAAAAACAAAGCTGGGAGATAATAACTAGCTGGAAAAGATGGTAGACAAAATCATCCCAGCAGGTGTTTGCGAAATAGATGAGTTTTTTAATTTGTTTTGAAGGACTCCAGCGACTGGCTGTTTCTGAAAGCGTCAGGAAGGGTGTTCCAAATGGTTGGGCCAGCAATTGCAAACGTGTGCTTTCCGTAAGTCTCAAGGCGAACACGAGGTATCGAGAGTTTGCCACTATCGGATGAGCGGAGTTGTCTAGCGGGTACATAAGGCATCATGAGCGCTTTGAGATAGGACGGCGCCAGGTCATGCAAGCAGCGGTAGCACAGAGTTGCAATTTTGTACTCTATGCGAGCGCGGACCGGCAGCCAATGCAGTTCTCTCAGAAGAGTTTTAGCATGGTCGAATTTGCGTTTCGAAGAACAATTCGAGCCGCATTATTCTGTGCTTTTTTAATTTTATCCAGGAGCGTAGCTGCAAGACCCACCATGAGAGCATTGCAGTAGTCCATGCGTGATAGCACGAATGCAGACATCAGCCTCTTTGATGCATCCAACGTTAAGAAAGAAGTGATATGACTAATTCTGCGCAGCTCTAGAAAAATCGCCTTGCAAATCATGTTAATGTGATTTTCCATAGTTAGTGTTCTGTCTAAGTAGACACCCAGGTTTCGCACTGTTTGAGCAAACTCAATCTGCACTGCTGAGAGATTAAAAGGATGGTGTATTTTTAAAAATATTTTAGCTTTTGAGCGGTAGCAATGGGGATCAGCTTAGTCTTTTCATCATTAAATTTGAGCTTGTTTATGGTCATCCAGTGCTTAACTGACTCCACTGTCTTCTGTGTCATATTAAGAAGCTGAAGGAACTGAGAGGGGATCACGGTGAATTGCTGCATATTGAATACTGTATAGACTATGTCCTGGCTCACCATCTCATTCTTGGAACAGTGGCGTAGCTAGAGGGTTGCGGATCACACCGGGTGACACCATCTATAAGTAGGTCCGAAAAACACCGTTTTGACCACGATTCAACGCCGATTGTAACTTTAGTATGTGACAGGAAGCTATATTTATATATAAATTCTGAGAAATAAATCTTTTCATAGATATCAAATATGATATGAATAGTCATTATGATGTGGTCTGGCGATTTTCAGAAGATGAATCGAATGAATTTTATACTATTTTATAAAGTTTTCTAAAATCTTTTAATAATTAATTCAAGATTTTTTAAATCCAGAAATACTCCAAAAAAATATTTTCGCCGATTCGTTACTAGCACTGTACGTTAACATTTTAGCATAAGGTCTTTTACATGCTGTCTGAGATTTCACGGTTGTCTGCTACAATTACTTTTGGGCTTATCTACTTGAGGAAGGTAATCTTATACAGCAGTATTTGCAGACAAAATGCTTTACTCTTGAGAAAGTGGTGAGGAACCTATTGGCCTTAAGATTGTCTCTGCACGAGAAGCGCTCTCACTTGGTGGAACATGCTATTGAAAAGGCACGTTTAAAATCAGACCGATATGTTTTGTGAGGGGTGGAGAAATCAATATATCCCCCCCCCCCCCCCCGACGTCACAAACTCTAGCTACACCACTGGTTATAAACTTTAAGCTGAACAGCCCTGCAGATTTAGGTAAAATCAATGTATTTTTTTTTCAGTTCAAGGTCACGTTAAAAAAGAAATATGTCAATTTCTTCAGCTGCTAAGGACACAGTAAGCAGTAAGCTGGTGTATGAACTGTCACAAAGGATACGCTACACATTTGAATGATCTGTCCCTTGCTATCACACGTTCATTAACAATAACATAGTTTACAAGTATAGAAATGGTTTCAAATCTTTTCAGTTTCTCATTTTAAATCCCAAATTTGTTAATGTTTGTTGTAGGCCTTTGGACTATAAATTATAAGTCATTATGTATATAGACATTTTTGGTCCATCATAGCAATGTGTGTTTAGACATTGATCCTTCATACCATTGTATGTTTAGACATTGTTGGTCAGTCATAGCATTTTGTATTTAGACATTGTTGGTCAGTCATAGCATTTTGTATTTAGACATTGTTGGTCAGTCATAGCATTTTGTATTTAGACATTGGTCCACCATATCCTTAATGTGTGTAGACATTGGTCCATAATATATATCATTGGGTGTTTAGACATTGGTCCCTCATATCATCATTATGTGTGTAGACATTGGTCCCTCATATCATCATTATGTGTGTAGACATTGGTCCCTCATATCATCATTATGTGTGTAGACATTGGTCCCTCATATCATCATTATGTGTGTAGACATTCTTTGATTATGTCATTATGTATGCTGACATTCGTCTACTGATTAAGTATTTCGAATTTGAAGATTACCTGCTCAAGATAAAAAAAGTCAGTAAGTTCTATTCAAAGTATTTTATACTTGAAACAAATCATTAAAAAAATTCTAGAAATTTCACACCTCCGTGTTAAAACAAGACATGAAATTTGAAATACAAGTAATTGCAATTTAAATTTGAGAAATGAAAGTGAAAAGTAAGATCTTTTATGGGTTATACAAATTGTTTTGACAATTAAAGCCTGGAAAAGATTTATAAAATATGGCAACAATCCTTTAGTCGACCGGTACAAAAAAATAACGACTAGGTACAGTAACAAGGTTACAGACTTATTGGTTGTAAAATAATAACAGCTGTGAAACAGATCCTTATAACATAAGAAAATGGTAAGATCCTTGTAACATAACAACAAAGTTACATATCCTAATACTATAACAACATGGTTACATGTCCTTATAGTATTACAACAAAGTTACATATCCTTATAGTATAAAAACAAAGTTACATATCCTAATAGTATAACAACAAGGTTTCATGTCCTTATAGTATAACAACAAAGTTACATACCCTTATAGTATAACAACAAGGTTACATGTCCTTATAGTATAACAACAAGGTTACATATTATTGTAAAATAACAATTAATTAAAAGACCCTTGTAACATAACAATAAAGTTAGATTTATTGTTAGTAACATTAAAACAAGGTTGCATTTTACTATAACAAGGTTCGATTTATTGTAACATAACTAAGTAACAGATGTATTGTTAGTAACCTAACAACAACAGGTTTACAGAGTCATTGGTTGTAACAGCCTAACAATTAGGATTATCTTGATGAGGTCAGGCAGCTACACAACATCTTTAAAACATTGAATTTCATACACTGACAGGGGCTACTCTAAGCTGGTGACTTAGTTAGTATATAAAATGTAAACCAATAAAGATAACATCAAACCGTTATGATCAAATTTGACTAATTTGAAAAAGTATTTTATCTACTGAATAATTACAATCACTGCCATCATGAAACAGTAGAGGTATTTTAAAATTGAATTTAAAGAAAGTTTCTTTTAATAAGAAGGAATTTCGAATTCTAAAAATTTCATGGTTTAACATCAGTTGACACACTGGTAGTCTATCATGGTTTAACATCAGTTGACACACTGGTAGTCTATCATGTTTTAACATCAGTTGACACACTGACAAGATGACAAAACGACAAGGTGACAAAACGACAAGTCTTCAACGCCAATGCTACCACCGTCTTTAATGCCTTACATACAATAAAGTAAGGTCAACGTTTTAATATATTTTACATGCCTTATAGTTGGAAAAACACGGTTTTCGGTTATCTCATTTTGTCATCTTGTTGTTTTGTCACCTTGTCGTTTTGTCAGTTATCGTTTTGTCCCTTGTCGTTTTGTCTTTTTGTCTGGTTACCAATTTATTTTAAATTGAACAAATTAGCATTAAGAATTTTTTCTAAAACTAGTAGGCTTCCAACAATTTTTTTTATTTAACTGACATAATCAAAAACCTAGTTTACAAAAATCTTTCTATTTTTTTATATTATCTTTCTGATAGATTCCAATCTAGAAAAAATATGTTTTTTTTAATCCTTTCAAATGGGTGGGGCATAATAAATATAGGCTACGTATTTTTTAACCTATGTAAAATGTTATTCGGGGAAACATTGTTATAGAGTAACACATTCAAAGAAAACACAAACGATTTCGATATAGTAGCTGGTGAAATGTGCACCTTTTGTATGCACCCCTTAAATTAAAAAAAAAAATTATCTCAATTTTTTCAAGTTTCCATTTTCTATTACTCAACACACATGGCGTGACATGGACTCGGTTAAATTTATAGTTATGCAAATAAAAATATTTTTTGAAAGACTTATGCCATCATACAATGTATAATTAACACTTGACTTATCCCTACCTTAAATGTCATGCTTTTATGATAAAATATAATTTAAAAATAGATTGCGCGTGTTTGATACTTAGCAAGAACTATTATTAGAATTGTAGACCTTTATATAAATGTAAAGGTAATTAAAAACAGTGTTATATAAATCTTTAAACGTGTGAAGTTGCAAAAAATAAATGAATAAAAATACCGATACATGCGAACTACGCTAAGTAAGTCATCGGCTTATTATCTCGAGTGGCCAGTGCGATATTTTTAATCGAATACTATACGCCTTTAACAAGATTAGTCTTAAATATTCAGATCATCAAATATATCGAGCGTAGTGATATTTCAATGATTCCACTAATTGTAATCGGTTAAAGGCAACAGATATTAATCTTTTATAAACTGTTTTAGTCGTTTTTCATAAAAAAGTAATAATAATATATATATTGTTCTACACATTTTGCTCCCTGGGGGGGGGGGGGCGCACTTGACTTTCCCCGAAAGAAACCCTGGTTGTGGTGCCACCGATGATGAAGATGGCATCAGTAACTATCCCCATCGGTGGAGGAGTAGAATTTTGTTACTATTACACCAACATTTACATTTAAGTTATGGCATACAATAATCAAATGTAAGCCTACAATTAATTTAAAATTATTGGAGATTTGGATACATTTTAAGTAGCCCCTACGGGGAGGTGATTATTCAATCCCATAATATAATATTCCCGACTTGGGTTAAATAAACCACGTCGCTATTAACATTTTATTGAGTGCACATTTTATTTTGGTTCTTCACATTTATTGCCATTAGGACAATAAAATGGATAATGCCCCTTTTGATGTACGATGATTAAAACAAAATAGTCTGTGTTCAAGCCGTGTGTGAAAGAAATGATGAAGGACAAGATATTAAGTCTAAAGCTGGAATAACAAGACAGTGTCGTCTTGTTTGTAATTTAAAAATCAAATGTCAAAATATCTTGTGACTTGTTCTTAGGGATCTCAATACCTTTATCTCTTTTATATTATTTCGCTTTTGTTGGTATCTTATTGGCTGGGTAGCGGACTGGCCCTATTCACCCACTTCCCGTCAACCCATCCACCCCAAAAATCAGTGCTTCCTGTTGTTCAAAGGGAACATAAGGGAAAATTCCCGATAACTGCTCTAAATGAGATTCTTTAAAATATATATATATATATATTGCAAGTGCATTTTTTGCGCAATATTTTCTTTTGTCTTTTCTGAAATAGTTCAAATGTTGTAATTTTCAGTCAACACAATGTTCGAAGGTACAAGTTAAATCAAAGTATCAGTCCTCCCTATTCCCGTCTGATCCCTCCAAGTTCCAAGTGAATCTGTGAAGACCCTATATATTAAGTGAATCTGTGAAAAACCATAATAAGTGAATATGTGCAGACCCTATTAAGTGAATCTGTGAAGATCCTATTAAGTGAATCTGTGAAAACCTTATTAAGTGAATCTGTGAAGATCCTATTAAGTGAGTCAGTGAAGGCCCTATTAAGCGAATCTGTGAAGAGCATATTAAGAGAATCTGTGAAGACTCTATGAAGTGATTATTGAATCAGCTTGTCTTGCAAATTACGAGTTTAGGATTTTTACATTTCTGTTTGTCTTGGTTATATGGTATTTACCTATGCTGTCTTGTTTTCTGTCGGGTATGCTAGTTGGTGTACATGTCTAAGGTCTATTCTGTTTCTTCACCAAAATTCAGAGAAGGTGGCGTCCATTAATAACGTCAACAATGTTTACGCAATTTTTTTACTTCCCTCTTGAAAACAACAGTCAACTATGACCCCCCTGCGTAATTATGTCAACATTTTATACCCCCCCCCCCCCCCAAACCTTTTATACCCCCCAAAAATTATTAGAATATAAATAAATATATAAATTTACTTTACTTTGTGCTGATCTATTTAAATTACACATAAAATTGTAGGAAAAACATTATAATACATCTTTAGCTTGTTTATCAATAAGTTAAAGAAGTTTTTACACTTAAATTGTATAATGTAGAATCAATTAAAAGGTTGTTCGACTAAATATCATTGTTTGTGGAAGTATACATATGATTATTCTAACTATAGCTGACAATTGTAATATGGTTTCTAGCTGCTATCATCTTCCCATGTAGTAGCCAGGTGTTGCTCTATCGTAACTATTGGCATAGTAGCTGATCTATCATTTTCATCTTGCGGAACTGATATACCAGACAAGTCAACATCATCCTCATCTAACCATTATACCAGACAAGTCAACATCATCCTCATCTAACCATTATACCAGACAAGTAAACATCATCCTCATCTAATCATTCAGTACTTAAAATAGAAGCATTATCGGTGTGAGCAATAATTGCCAAATGCTCTCTCTATCTCCTTGCAGCTACTCGCATTGGTCGAATACGTTTTTGTTGAGGAGCTGGTGCTCAAGAGTGCATTGTCGGTGCTGTTGAACGTGCTTTTTAACATGACTTGTAATGCAAAATAAATGTTACAGATTTTGTAAATCCGTTCAAGCAGCGATGATATTATTGTTACTCACTTTACTTTCCCCTTCTTATTCTCAAAATATCATTATCAATGTCATTTACCTTGACTGCACATGACACTTGAACATTGTTTCATACCTGCAACATGATCGCAAACATACCGCCCTAGTCATTTGCGACAAACAGAATCTACATGTGAACAGAGAACAATTTAATTTCTCTTGCACTAACAAAGTGTGCTAACATTCTGACCAGCCATATGCAGTGCACAGACACACATTAGATAAATCTTAAATTGCTAAAAGCCTAGAAATTATATGACTATTTACACTCATTATTTTTTTTTAAATAATGTAATAACCATTCAATTTTTAAGAAAAAAAAAATTAATAGAGAAAAAATGATTGTTTACATCAACTAATATAACTCGTCAACAATTGTCAAAACTTTCTACCCCCATATTTTGTTGCCATAGTTAATGAACGCCCCCAAAGAAAGATTTGCAGCAGCAATGAAGAATGCATAGGAAATGACACGAGAAACCAACATCGAGTCGTTGTTTAAAGAACGCACCAATGGACGAAGAAAGGGTCCGTTTGAATATGAATCTAGAGATGAGACACACCAGAAGTCTGGATAATCTTTCAAGATATATTATTGTATTTAGTAGGCAATGTGAAGGATACTTTCCGTGCAACTGTACTTGACCATTTGTGTCTTTCTATATGATATTTAACATCTCCGTACATGATTATGGATTACTTGTTCAAACATTGTGTGGATTGGGACATTGCTTTGAGAAGTGGTGATTCACGGGATATAGATGATTAGGACTTAATAGAGGAACCGAAGATCTTGTGAGAAATGATTCTAGGAGAAGTAGGTTGCAAACAGAATTAAAGATTATTCGATTGCTTGTGTCGTTGGCAGTTTCTTTTGCAGATAGCCTACTGCGAATAATGTTGAAAATGCTGGCAACCGTAACAAGTTCAAAATTTTTTTTCAAAATTAAAGTTGATAAAAAGTTACTTGAGATTTTCAATGTCTCAGATTTGATTGAATCGACTGTCAACATGTTGACTTAAACGAGACATCGTTACCACATATTTGGAAGAACTCACAATTTATTTGTATGTATGTGTGTGTGTGCGTGTGTGTGTGTTCATTCAGCTTTGGGCTTTTTCGGAATGTTTTTGACAACCCTGAGATTAGCGGCAACAATCAAGCCGTGGTGTGTAGTATGAGCCGTGGTGTGTAGTATGAGCCGTGGTGTGTAGTATGAGCCGTGGTGTTTAGTTTGAGCCGTGGTGTGTAGTTTGAGCCGTGGAGTGTAGTATGAGCCGTGGTGTGTAGTATGAGCCGTGGTGTGTAGTATGAGCCGTGGTGTGTAGTATGAGCCGTGGTGTGTAGTATGAGCCGTGGTGTGTAGTATGAGCCGTGGTGAGTAGTATGAGACGTGGTGAGTAGTATGAGCCGTGGTGTGTAGTATGAGCCCTGGTGTGTAGTATGAGCCGTGGTGTGTAGTATGAGCCGTGGTGTGTAGTATGAGCCGTGGTGTGTAGTATGAGCCGTGGTGTGTAGTATGAGCCGTGGTGTGCAGATTGAGCCCTGGTGTGTAGTATGAGCCCTGGTGTGTAGTATGAGGCGAGGTGTGTAGTTTGAGCCGTGCCATGGTTAGTAGTTTGATCCGTGCTGTGTAGTATGAGCTGTGGTTAGTAGTTTGAGCCGTAGTGTGTAGTATGAGCCGTGGTGTGTAGATTGAGCCGTGGTGTGTAGTATGAGCCGTGGTGTGTAGTATGAGCCGTGGTGTGTAGATTGAGCCGTGGTGTGTAGTATGAGCCGTGGTGTGTAGTTCAGCTCAGGGCAATTCAAATGTTTAGTAAAAAATACCAGATATGACGTATCCTATTGTGACCAGTAAGACTTTGGCGTATTTATTATCATATCGGCAAGGTTATAATAATATAACGTCAAAGGCACCGCAAAACCCCTTAGCGCCGGCCCTACTTTTGTAAAACCTTTCCTTCATACATTTTTTGTGTGGAAAAAGATCACTCTGGTCTAATATTAAAAATGTCAGATGTTTGTGTACATTGGTCTATCTCAGTAGTCGGCAAACCTCATTAGTCAAAAAAGCCAAAAATCAGCAGAAGGGCGATTAAAAAAATTTTGAGAGCCAAATTTCTTTTGAAGAAATTGTCAAGAAACACGTTTTTTTGGAGTCAAACTCGATTTGTGGCCGACTGTCCGAGCCATAATGATTTTGCCGACCACTGGCCCAGTCCTATGCCTATATCACTTAATCTTAAACCTTCTGTGCTTAGTGTTAACATGCAAAAACAGAATATACATAACTTAACTTTGCTGGTGTGTGCTTCACTGCTACTATGCAGTCCTAAGACTCAATTATTAAAAGTGCAAGGACATATGACGACTTTGTTTAAATAGGGGATATAATCAATAATCATTGACATGGGGACTTAAAATACTGCACTACAAATTTACCCTGACTATATGAAAAAGAAAATTTGAACTGAAAATGTTTTCAGTAGAGCTAATTAGGGGAAATAGCTAATGGGTTTGGGGGAGGCTGATGTGCTACCTAAATGAAATAGTGTTTCACATTCAACACAGGCACCGGTAAAATAAACAAAAAAAGTATGTCCTTTTTGCAAATCAGACATTTATTTTTGGCAAGCGTTATTCGCACGGCCGTGCGAATAATGCCGAGCGTTATCCGCACGGCCGTGAGAATAATGCCGAGCATTATCCGCACGGTTTTGGCCGTTATTCCCCACAACCAGAAATGTGTGATGTATACTTATATTTATTATATTAATGAAAATTATGCATTTGTTTTTACATTTTTGAATTTATTTCAGGAATTAAAAACTGATAATTAATTAAAGTAACTTAGTTTAAGGCGACATTTTTCGTAGGCTTGTTGAACGCAAATTACAGTGTGTCAGTGTGGAATGAATCGTAAATGTGTGAAAGCCAGCCTGTCTTAGGTCTAGGCCTAGATTTAAAATGTAGGTATAGGCCTATAATCTTGTAGACTAGTAGCATTAAGTAAGATGCGTTTTATTTTGGACCAATGGCTATACTGTCTTAGGTCTACTTGTAGGCCTATTTTAAATGAAATTAAATATACCATTGAATTGAGCTTGGTTTCATTAAAACAAATCTAAAAATATTATTCATGTATCTTTGATAATAAATAAGATATATTTTAAAATTCTTTTTGAACATAATTATTAAATATAAAATATACTTTTTAAAAAAAATGAAAAAGAAAATAAAAAGTAAAATTCGATCCCCAACCAGTAAACTATCACATAATTTAAGTTAGCTGGGCGTCTACTCTACCACAAGACCACCGAAGTTCACATCCAGCTACCTTATTCTTATCTTAAAACCAGGTCAATGGTACATTTTTTGCCACTGTTTTTTCCATTGTTTTACGGAAATTCGTTCTTTTTTAAATTCATTCATTAGTGAAGAAAAGAATAAATAGTTCTAAAATAATGCCGAGCTTTATCGGCAGACCGAAATCTTCGAATAACGGCGAACATTATAAATATGCGCAGAGCAGTATGACCAGCCACTATAATGCGCATGCGCCGATGAGCCGTGCGGATAATGCTCGGCGTTATCCGCACGGCCAAAACCGTGCGAATAACCACTACGTTTATTTTTACACAGAAACTGGATAGAAGACAAACTGCAATTATTATTTTAAAAATAACTGCACTATTATTCTTCTAAGAAAAATCAGAAAGAAAATAAATGATAATAAGATGACATGATTAATATGAAAACTCACATTGGTTAAGAAAGGTTAAAAAATTATCCCCAACCTTTAGGCTTAGGACAGTAACAAAGAAATTTAACCTAGACTTTCCAGCAAGTTTCTTTTAGAGGCCAGTATTCCTGTCCGAAAGGGTTTAGTTTTATCAGCATTAGTTAGCTTGGTCAGCACTTTCTTTTTGTGCATTGCTTTCTTTGAACTCACCATTAAATACTTAAGTCTTTTATTGTTCACAGAAGTTATGCTGAGACCTGATTTCTCAGCAAGTTCCATTACAGCCTTCTTCTCATCCACTGAAAGGTTTTGAGTGAATCTAATAAATTTTAATTTCATAGAGTTAGTAAAAATCTCAAAGATGTGAGCAATCCTTGCTTTGAAAACACCCAAAGATTCCGACAAAGTGGTAAAGTCAATGGTAGCGGAATCAAAGGGTTTCATTGATAAGTCATCTATTAATATCTCTCTATGGCAGCCAGGAGGATAAAGCTTGTATAGACATGATTCACCATTGTTGCGTTTCAGGTGTTCTAATAGTTCTGCAGCTGATCGATTTTTCAGTAAGAAGAGGTCTTTTTCCAACTTGACATTTTTGTATCTGTGACATTCTTCTCGCATGATTTTGATGTCATTTGGAGTAAATTCACTAGAAAGAACTATGTCATCACAATTTTCTGAAATGGAGAAAAATTTGAGAAACTTTTGTATGGCATTTCTCCATAGCTTCCCACTGAACAGACCCAGGCTTTGATTCATCATTGAGTGTGCCACTGGTTCACCTCCATTCCAACCCATCCTCATTAGCATTTTGCATCCAAGATTATTGGATTCAAGATTTCTACATCCTTTAAAAACTCCAACAAAACAAGATTTACACACCAGATAACCTCCCTCCAATCAATTTTTCTCTGAATTGTCCAACAAATTTTCTTCAGATTAGTCAGAGCTTCTGCAGCTGCACTTTTCTTGTCTTTCTTTAAGTTTTGACCACTGGCTTTTGCCACCTCACAGTCATTAATCAATATCTTACAATATTTGGAAGTACCTTCTTTTGAAAAAACTATTTTCAGATCCCCCATCTGTTTATTCTCCAACATGATTTGATACAGTGTAGAATATGGATTTTGCATCATAATTGTTTGGTTTTTCAAATCCTTACAGTTGCTATGGTCGAAACTGTTTTCCTTTCTGCAGGATTTATCACCATGTAATGGTAATATGGTAACTTGTGAGCTTACCTCAACTATATCCGATACCATCTCATCACCTTTCCCAGAGTCAATTTGAGTTCTGCTTGATTCCCATCCTGTGTCATTGACATTTGTCCCGTCACACCCCTTAAATCTTAAGTCAGTACTTATGTTGTTGGCATACAATTGATATATTCCTAACTGATAGTCCCTGTCTGTGTTGAGATCATTGCAAGTAGGTGTCACATTTTCAGTCACTCCTATTGCAGGATCAGCTAGCAAAGATTCTTGTGAGGGTAGTAGCTCCCAATGATTTGACCCTATTTGAATGAGCTGAAGATATGGCGGTATTATTTTCCCCAGTGCTAAAAAGTCTGTTTTTCTTTTAACTGCTATCCACTCAACTATGTCATGAGATTCACTCACTGAGGAACTAGTCACCTGAAGTTGATTTGAGGCAGGTGAAGTAGCACATTTATTAGCCTGGCTGTCAGCATACTGTAGCAAAGACTGCATTGCCTAAATGAACAACCTGGGACTCAGGTTTCTGGATCTCTGGCCATATCTCAAATTCGTTTGTCAATGTTAGGTACTTCAGAACTTCTTGAGCATCACAGCTTGTTCTGCTGACTTGCTCTGAATCATCTGCTAAAAATTAGATATTTTAAAAAAAAAATTAAATACATTTTTATTCAAACATTAAGATTTTAGTATTGTCAATTACAAAATCCTAACTAAGAGAAAAAAAAATGATTCCAATTAAGATCGTACAAATTCTTTTCAGTTAAGACTTATTTTTTAAAAAACTCTGCATTTTTAGTTTACTGTATCATGCCTTAGTTTTCTTTATTTATTCCCATTACAAAAATGTTCAATCTCTGGTCCAATTAAGATGGATGAATAAAAATCGTATTATTGAACTAGCCTACTTACCATAAGGTTCACTAATGCGTACTATTGGTTCTGAATCCAACATCTTCAAACCATAGTGTTCACTCTGGCACTGAGAACTATCAACACAACCTGAACTCTTCTGTGGTTCCATTTGATCATCTCTTCGGTTATCATCCCCAGTAATCCCTGTTAGCAATTGCTCACAATCAGATGATGGCATATTTACGGAGGATGAGTAAAAATAATTAGTGCCAATTGCTTCAAATGCTGACATTTTCCTACAGGGTCCAGTCTCTGTATCCGAGACTGTCTCTACGGCATGCCTGAAATAGAAAAGAAAAAATTTAAAAATTCGTCAAAAGCAATGATTGATTGATTGATTGGATATTTATATAGCTCTGCTATCCATGCTACTTTGGCATGCTCACTGCTGGTATCCATGCTACTTTAGCATGCTCACTGCTGGTATCCAAGCTACTTTAGCATGCTCACTGATGGTATCCAAGCTACTTTAGCATACTCACTGCTGGTATCCGTGCTACTTTAGCATGCTCACTGCTGGTATCTAAGCTACTTTAGCATGCTCACTGATGGTATCTAAGCTACTTTAGCATGCTCACTGCTGGTATCCATGCTACTTTAGCATGCTCACTGATGGTATCCAAGCTACTTTAGCATGCTCACTGCTGGTATCCAAGCTACTTTAGCATGCTCACTGCTGGTATCCGTGCTACTTTAGCATGCTCACTGCTGGTATCCGTGCTACTTTAGCATGCTTACTGATGGTATCTAAGCTACTTTAGCATGCTCACTGATGGTATCCAAGCTACTTTAGCATGCTCACTGCTGGTATCCATGCTACTTTAGCATGCTCACTGCTGGTATCCAAGCTACTTTAGCATGCTCACTGCTGGTATCCAAGCTACTTTAGCATGCTCACTGCTTTAAATGTTTCTTAAATGATGTTTTATCCTTTTCAATACCCCTCAAAGATTGAGGTAAACTATTCCATAATTTTGGCGCTATCGCTTCAAAGGAGCACCCTCCGTAAGACTTTTTTCTGTGTTCATCCACACTGGGAATTGTAAGTAAGGACTGTGTAGAAGACCTCAGTTTCTTTAAGGATACGTGTTTATGAATAAGTTCTTTCAGATATTCCGGTGCAGACACATGACTCTCCTTTTCCTAAATTAAACACTAATTGTAGATTCATGGAAATATAATGGTAAGGTTTCTCAAACTGGGACACTGACAACCTCAGGGGTACAAAGAGAGACTTTAAGGGTTTATAGGCAAAGTTCTCATGAAATGGAAATCATTTTTTAAAAGATTTAAATGCTGTGATACTTTTGTAAGAGGTGCAAAGACTTAGCTGTTGGAGTGCAAATTATAACATAAGAATGGAAAACTCTCTCTCTATATATATATAAATATAAGGATTAATAGTTTAGTTAATATATTAAAACTTTAAACGTGTCTCCTAGGCAGGTTTCTCATGGCCGCTAATTAGCAATATGTGATGTAATGTTTAACTTAGAAGAGTTCTCACAGACACCTTAGTACTGTATACTAAAAATTCCAAGGATCAATGTGGTAAACAACACTGAGGAGACCTTTGCAAGAGATTGCCAAGGAAGATCATCCTATCAGTTTCAACCCACAAGCACCACACTATCCCCCCAGGGGCCATTTTATAGTGGGAGACCACCCTTTTATAAGGAAGCTGCCTCTGGCATTCCGAGGGTAGTCAGATATTTGCCTTCAGGTTAGCGACTTTCATAATGGGGGAGGGTGGGTTGTGAATTTGAATTTTAGTTGGGCCAATAAAAGACTTTGGCTTGGGATACTGATTTTATTCCTTTATAGATAAGTGGTAAAAAAAAGAACAGGTAAAATAGTAAATATTAGACTGCAAAAAAATAGAATAGAAACTTCGTTCGAAGGAAATTATAATTATAATTTAATTATAATCCATTGGCACTACATCAAATAATTTCAATGTAATTTTACATGTGACTGTTATAGAAAGTAATTACTATTACTAACTAATAGTTACTAATACTTACTGATAGTATAGTCCAGTGTTTCCCAAACTTTTTTGTGCCATGCCCAGCCTATGCATTTCTAAAATTATTATTCCCTCCCCTCAATGTATCATATAAATGATTTTTAATATTTTTTTAAAAAAAAGGTTGTTCACTGAAGAAACTTAAATGATAGGTTTTAGGAAGAAATCACTGGGAAATTGGTCAGGAAACATAGTAAGTAAATTTTCAAAACATTTAATGGAGAACTGAAATTCAAGTACGAAATAATTTTAATGACAAATATTTCTATATTATTTTAATTATTAGTAATTCTTTTCTTTAAATTTAGTGAGATGTTTTTGCTTGATGTTTGCTGCAAAGAGTTTTATGTTAGCTTCCAATTTAGTTAGCTTCAGTCCCAAGACCCCCCCCGTTGTGTTATATTCAGCCGATTTCTTTTTTCTTTTGCAACAAATCAAGTATGGCATGGCACTAAATCCATATTCAGCTAAATATGAAGATGGAAACAGTAACAATAGTTTTCTTGCTCATTTGGTTGAATTTGGATATTTCATTTCTGCTTCTCACAAAGCCATACCATCGCTCCTTTTATATTAAATAAAGTTTTAACTGACTCATCATTTCATCATTTTGCATTTCTGCAAGTTCTTCATAAAAATGCATATCTGAAATATCAGACAAATCCACAAACATTGGCTGCATCATCCAAGTTGAAAAATCAATTTGTTTCTGATAAGAAAATATTTCTTTTAAATGAGCCGATATAATTTTCATATAATGGACAATAACAAGTATAGCTGTATCAGTCACTTCACATCTTTGGAGTCAATGAAACTTTTCAAAATTTTTGTTGTAAATATTTTTCTTACATAATTCAATATTTGTAATAAAACCAAATATCTTCACTTTTGCATCAACAAGAGTTTGATTTGTTCCTTTAAATTGATTATTTAATATATTTGGTTTTCAAAGATATCGGCTAAATAACTCACAAATGCCTTATCATCGACCATTAACAGATAGTTCACATCAAATAGTTCCATAAATCTTTTCAAGCAATTCCCTTTCAAAAGCCTTCCTACTTCAGTGTGAGTTAAAAGTCTACGTCTGCATTTTGTTCTTCACAAAATAGCTTGAAGAGACGTTCACATTTGGCATTAGCTTTAATAGCATTGATACACTTTAGAACTAAATTTAGTACTTCATTTAGAACAGGCAAAATGTTTTTAGCACCTAAGTTTTCCCTGTGAATAACACAATGCGCAAGTAGCATTTCCAGACCTGTTTACCCTCAAACTCTTAAAATCGTACAAAATCATCACAAAATCATTCAATCCACTATCTTAATAGTAAAAAATAAACATACAATATATATAATGTATACACCTCAAAAACATACATTGTACGCCAAAATAGTAAGAGTAAACAGGTCTGCATTTCTGGATTCTCATCTTTCATGAATTTTTGCAGTAATTTTTCTTCTCCATCATATTAGGAGCACCATCTGCATCACAAGATGTTATATTTTTCATTGGTATACTTTGACATCTAAGAAACTTTTTAGATTATTATATGGCGGTAGTGGTGCTTTCTAATGATTTACAGAACATTTCTTTAACAAAATACCTTTTATAAATATATCCAGACCTGTTTACCCTAAAATTATGCCTAAAACTCTTAAAATCGTACAATATCATCATAAAATCTTTCAATATATGATCTTAATAGTAAAAAAATAAACATCAGTAGTATATATAATGTGCACACCTCAAAATCGTACATTATATGCCAAAATCGTAAGAGTGAACAGGTCTGTATATCTGACGTAAGTTATCAATACAGCCTCACTGTCTCTCAAAGTTGATTCATCCATTTTCAGCTTTTCATTAAGTTGTATTTCAATATCTTCACTAATTTTGTCTATTCTTCTGCTAACAGTATTGTTACTGAATGGAATAGCTTTCATGTCTTTGTCATCTTTTTCCCAGAACAAATGCTGATATTGATTAAATTCTCTCCTATTTATAATTTTTCCCAGATTTAGGGATCTGGGATGAGTAAGGAAATTTCATAACAAGCCTTATTTTGCCTTAGGCTTAACTTAAGAGTATGACTGACAGTTGCAGTATGAGCAGTAAATACTATAGAAATTTAAAGTTGCTCTTTTTTTCAAATACAAAAAATTTACAAGTTAAATCATATTATTAGATGGTTGGTTTTCAAATTCTAGACAGCTCATTTTCCAATTGCCTCCTTTAAATTTAAATAGCGAATTTCCCCCTGTGGGGCGTGGTACAAACTTTGGGAAACAACAATCATTCATATGGCATGGTATAGTCAGTCACTATACTGTAGTAGCCTATACTATATAATGTATACAACTATACTTTATAATTAAAAAAATGCCGTTTTTAATAGGCCTACTTATTAATACTAATAATAGTAATAATAAGAAAAGAAGTGAAGAAGTGTAAGCCAAAAGCATCTGAATTTCAAGAAAGAAATAACGATTGATCTATATGTTTTTATAACTTACTTTCGTTTATTGCCCATTTTAAAAATACAAGATTCCGTTACAGTAGTTACACTGTTACAGTTGTCCTTTGCCTTAACTTCCCTATCGTAATATTGTTCATATGAAAATCCACATTTTCTCGCGGCAAAACCGTGAAATGTGAGAGATAAACAATCTCCTTACATGGCTGCCACTCACTTTTTAAAAACTTCCCAAGATTTTGTCAAACATTTCCCAAGATTTCCCAAGATGTTAAAGTAATAAAGAATGAGCTATGCTGACCGTAACTCCAAAGAACCGAAAATATTTAAATGCGTTCGGATTCTTACAAACGATCATTGTTATTTTCTATTATTTTATGGAAATCAATTAAATTTAAACGCACAAACTGATATATATCCGCTTTTATTTTAGTCAATGTTTATCCATTATTATAAATTACAAATACATTTAAAGTAACAACTAAGGAACGATCTTCAGCATTTTATATGCGTTTGAAAGTTAAAAAAATTAAAATACAATAATGATCAAATAATTACACCGTAATCTCATTTATCGGGAAATCCAATCGTCAGTTGTATTTAGTGCGTTTTTAGTACGTTGTTAATATTGAGAAATAAAAGTAAAATTAATTTGTTAAAAACAAACAAGCAAATGACGATATCGCCTATGACAGCCAAAACTCTGTAGTTTCTTTGATTTAACAACCACGCGTTACAAAATTGATAATGTATTTTCCCTTTCTTAAAAGTAAAATTAATAAATATAATTGATTGCTTTTCAAATTTTCAATAAAACAACAAAAATTTCAGCTTTTATTTTTAACATTTATTAAGTTTTTACTTTTTTGAATTCCAAAAATATACTTTTACTAGATTTATAACATAATCAAAACTTAACTTTTAAATATACTTCTAATAAGAAAATGCCGTTTAAGTCAATCAGTGCAGCGAAACTCCATAGCCAAATAACATTTGATAATTTCACTTATTACTCTTCCAAATAAGAACAAACCATACGAAGTGCAAAATATGTTAGTTTGGGTATGGAAGGGGCTACAATCCTGTGGAAGATTTATTAATTGTATTTAAATCTGGGGGAGGGGAGGGGTTTGGTCATTTTGCTCCAGGCAGCACAAGATACGTCTAAAAATAAAGGAATGAATTTGATAAATAATTAATCTTCTTGGGTACTTAGATATCGGAGGTAGGAAATAGGATGTGTACCTGGATGATAATATATTTAAATCTTATGATATTACATTTGTGAAAAAAAAGAGATGTTACATTCTTTGTTTTACAAATAAACATTATGTTTACAAATTAAGAAAAGTAATGGCGTTAACAAAACGTGGGTACATTTATATACCCATGAATATAAAAACTCAATCATTTTACACACTTGAAAATTTAATTTTGAAAATGGAGATGGGTTAATATTTTCTTTCACAATAATGAAAATATGTTTTCATTTTTACTTTGCGGAAAGTAAAGTGGGTGTTTTTTTTATGAGATTATCAATTTAAAAAAAAAGACACTCAAGTCTGTTATAGACGTGAAAAACGGTTGCGAGATTCTTCTTTTGATAAAAGAATTATTTGTTTTACGATTTTCTGATAATGTGTAATTAAAAAAACGAGGCAAAAGTTTGTTTAAATTTTTGAAGAAGATAACCATATATCAAATTCCTTTAATATGAAATATATTTATATCATATATAGAGTTTTTGTTGTAAAGTTATGATTATGTTTTCACAATTTTTAGAGAAAAAAATGTTGTAGTTCAAGGGCATGAAAAGGGGTAAATCTCAAGTATTTTTCTAGCGGAGAAATCGCCCCTGTATTAAGTTCTTTAGTGACAAAAGTGAAATAATTAGTAATAATTTAGAATCGGTAATTAAAGTTCATGTTTAGAGGGGGAAAAGGTAGATTAGGGGAGAGAAAGGGAGTACGTTATGCGTATTATATATAGCAGATAAATACTTCTTTTTAAAGTTAGGAATTGTAGTGAGTTTTTGCAATAGCAGGTAGAAATTATCTCAAAGGACCTACCAAACAAACCCGATAACACGGGTCATATATTCTAGTATATAAGAGTTTGTTTTTTCAAAGGGTTTTTCTATGTAATTAATGCAATAATAGTTTGAATTAATGTCTCTGAAACACGTGGTACAGTAACTGACTGAAATTTATTTAATAAGTTCTTTTTTTAAAAGTTTTATCACATGAAATAAATAAATAATTTGTTTTTGAAAAAAAAATGATAATTTATAGTGCAAACTATTAATACACACTGGAGTTAGGCTACTAAATGTTATCTCAACTCTTTATTTATGCATTTCAATAATTATTTCTTCTGAGATTATAAAGATTAAATATGAACTAAATTTCTTCTTCTTCCTCAATCTCTGCAGACAAGGGGAGAGTTTCATTTATTTCACTTTAAATACAAAGCCTTTTCTTATATCTTTTGTAAGAGTTTCCTTTGGATCCAGTTAGTACAAGTCATGCTACATCTATTTATAGGCTGTTTTGCAAGGATTCTATCTCTAATTGAGTCTGTTTTTAAAGAATTCGTTATTTTTGTTTTAATGCAATTAATCTGTGAGAATGACATAATGTAGAACATTTCTCTTGATTTAGACCGTCGCTGTTTGTTCATCTTCTGTGGGGTTTTTTATTTTAATAAACTGACTTATTGACTTAACTGACTATGTGTTGACTTAACTAGCTTGTGCTACGTGTAGACTAAATTGACTTATGCTATGTGTAGACTTAACTGACTTATATGCTATGCAGGGCCGGCCCTAATAATTGCGGGGCCCTATGCGAAACGGATTGCGCGGGCCCAGTCTGGGTAAGGATAAGGATAATAAGTGAAAATTAAGATTTTTTATTAGAAAATAAAGTGCGGGGCCCACTGCGGCCGCATAGGTTGCAGTGGCCTAAGGCCGGCCCTGATGCTATGTGTAGACTTAACTAACTTATGCTATGTGTAGACTTAACTGACTTATGCAATGTGTAGACTTAACTGACTTATGCTATGTGTAGACTTTGAAATTTCAAAATTATGTTTATGTTTTACCGAGTGTTTATGTTTCATTAATGACGTCGGGACCAATTTGCATTCGTCATTGGGAATTTGCAACATTAGCAAAAGCTAGAATCTGCATTGTCCTTGTCCTGCTGTAGCCAGTCTTTGAATTCAGGATCTTTAAACCATTTAACTTTTTTCTTTGAATTTTCCAAATTTGGTGAATCCATACCTCACTTTGTACTTTTTTTTCGTATGGTTGTTAATGTCTAATAGTAATAGCCTAATGATAAAGTTTCCGAGCCCAACACCCCCCCCCCCCAATAATTTTATAATATTAATAGTCTATATCGATTTCGTTTGAGATTTTAACATTTATGATCAGTTTATTTATTGTTGAGACTGTTCTATGCATATGGTGTACACGGTCAATTTGATAAATATTCAACACATGGATGTAATTTGTAAATCTTCAACGTAAAAAAAAATATTTTAAAAATTGTACTTCTTTAATTATTAACTGTTTAATACTTCACAATATTAACTTTAATTTCGAAAGATTTCTAATTTATTTATCAGTGGTTTTAAAAAGTAAAACCAATCGTTATGCAGAAAATTAATTAATACAATTAATTTTTTCCTGGTTACTTAAAAAATTATTTTGCTCTATTTTCACTTTAATTTTTATCTCTTGTATTATTTGCGCTTTTTCCAAATACAGTAAGTAAAAAAATCTTCCCCTGTTAAGATTTCCCAAGGTTTTTCCTGATTTTCAAAATTATTCCCGAGCTCTCAATGGGGGTCGTCAATTCCCAAGATCTTGGGAAATTTCCCAAGGTTTGGTAGCACTGAAATTTCAGAACCTTTAACTTTTAGAATAAATACCCTTGAATGTATTGAACAGTATTTATTTGGATATTTTCGTATTTTATTATTTTATAATTAATTTATTATCATTATTTATCTTTTCGTTAATAACGGGTGCAACGCACCGCATATCATTTTTTAAATAACGTTAAAAGCTAGAACTTAACTGATTTCAAACCTTAAACTTAAAAAAAATTACACTGTCCCTGGTAAACGCGCTGACTCACTTCACTCACAACTGGCCGGCCCTGCCGTTGCTTGGGGGTGTCGAACGGGGTCAACAGCCCAAGGCCAAGGCCCCAGGCTTTGTTATTGTTGAGATTGCCGGTAACAAATGTATTTAAAAAGTTTTTCAAAATTAAAGTTGATGAAAACGTACTGGAGTTAACCACTTTAATCAGTCTCATGTTTGGTTGAATGCATTTGAAGGGTTCAAGGGAAAAACCAGAGATGTCAATTTTTCGAAATTTGCAAGTTATCTCCCGTGTGGCTACACTTCATTCAATAGAAAAAGCAGCGTAGTCAATAAATAAATATTTAAAAAATTTAATATTTTGATACTTTTATGAGGAATTTTCAGACTTTATTATCATTTTTCTCAAAACTCTCAAAACCTGACATCACTGGTTTTTCCCTTGAGCCCTTCATTTGTCATTTTGTAAATTGAACGTGACATAGTTACCAAAATTGTCGATGAAAAGCTCTACCTTTTTCTAGGTTAACATAAGCTGCCCGATTACAATCTTCCGAATATATTTGTTTTTCATTACGCATTCTTTTAGAACGTGTAGTAGTAACCCACAATATGCCAAGGGTTCGTCCATTAACTTCGTCATCAATTTTTACGCAATTTTTTTACCCCCCCCCCTATTTGTCAACAACTGTCAATCTTTCAGTGACCCCCCCCCCCCCCCAGTGTGCGCTCTGTAAATATACAATTTTTCAATTTGGTGTCACCCCCTAGGATGGTGTCTAATGGGACCCGGGTGCGAATGGCAGCGCTGCGTGTCCTGGTCCATTTTGACTCAAATCTATTCGGATGTCATTTGTGGTAGTTTATTATAGTTAAACTGAAGAATTAAGTTTACAAATATATAGTCCATTCAATTATCTTTCATTTGATACCTCATTTTGTCTTACAAACACAACAATAATATTTTTAATAGTTTTTTAATCCTAACCTCTCACTTCTGGTACCCGGGTACGAATAGCCACTTCGATAATTTTACTTGCTTGCTGACGCTGTTGCTAGTTTGACTGTATGTGTAGTTCAAGTATGACTTGAGTATCTTATAATATTACAATTTATAGCTTGCTGAAACTGTGGTTCTTGTTTATTTGTGTGCTGTCCCTGCTAGCGCGATCATCTTGTGTATTGTATATTTGCTTAAATTGTGATTGTGGTTTTTTTTTTTATAAAGTTATAATTTGCTGAAACTTTGCTTTTCTTTGTATGGTATTTTGGTGACCATTGTACGAAATTAACATACAACCACATAAACATGTCTAATTTGCATTCTATGGTACATGTGTAACATACCTGCAGCGTTGGTATGTTCAATTTGAAGATTTTGAAATATTTTATTGAGTGACTTTGAAAGTGTTCTATTCCCGTGACAACGTAAAAAGAAGTGTCACATATGTAAATGAAATCTTCCCAGGGAAAATTGTTGATTGCGAGCTCTTTGATGAGTTAGCTTATGTGAAACAATTATTGTCACCTGCTGAGCTGGAAGAATGGAAACTCGCAAAACATTTCTAAAAAATGTGCAAATATTTCTACAGCTCATAGTTATTGATCTACCTTCTGTACATTTGCAACTACAACTTAAGATTTCATTCAGCCTTCCCGACACCAATGCATCCGTCAGGAACGTCATTTGGGTAGGGCATTCCCCCCCCCCCCCCCACGAATTCGCAGGTTTTATTTACATTGCTATGTACTGTGGCTCCTCCAGAAATTAACTACAGTTATCATCAAGCCTACCCCCCCCCCCCCCCCATGAAAAAAATTGAAATGACGTCCCTGGCACCGATGTCGCCTGAGCAAATGTAGTCATGTTCATTTTTACAAATTGCATTTGTTTTTTTTATCGCATACAGTCTCGTCCGTCAGTCTTGGGTTGGATTCCGGTCAAATACGGTCCCAGAAGAGCCACATTAGACGGTCCCAGTAGAGCCACATTAGAGGGTCCCAGTAGAGCCACATTAGACGGTCCCAGGAGAGCCACATTAGACGGTCCCAGGAGAGCCACATTAGACGGTCCCAGTAGAGCCATATTAGACGGTCCCAGTAGAGCCACATTAGAGGGTCCCAGTAGAGCCACATTAGACGGTCCCAGGAGAGCCACATTAGACGGTCCCAGGAGAGCCACATTAGACGGTCCCAGTAGAGCCATATTAGACGGTCCCAGGAGAGCCACATTAGACGGTCCCAGTAGAGCCACATTAGACGGTCCCAGTAGAGCCACATTAGACGGTCCCAGTAGGCCCACATTAGATGGTCCTAGTAGAGCCACATTAGATGTGTTCAGTAGAGTCACATTAGACGTGTCCAGTAGAGCCACATTAGACGGTCCTAGTAGAGCCACATTAGACGTGTCCAGTAGAGCCACATTAGACGTGTCCAGTAGAGCCACATTAGACGTGTCTAGTAGAGTAATGTTTGCTGTCTGTAGCGACTGGGGGTTCCGCTTTCCTCTCATTCCAGAGAGATTTCCTAGTAAGTTCCACATTTTTCTTCCGTCTTGGAGGTCGAGCTTTTCACATGCACTTACCCATTTTGACTTTTTCGCTTTTTGGACAGCCACTCGGACTTCGGCCGTTAGACGGTTGTAGCGTGCACGAGCAGCAAGCGTTTTCCGTTTCGCGGCTTTTTTTCGGGCTTGCGCTCTTAGCTTCACAAGTTCTTCCATGTCCCTGTTCCAGTAGGACCTGGATTTTTTCTTTCCGTCCGTCCTGGGGATTATCTTTCGGGCGATCTCTAGAATGGTACCATTGAACCTCTCGAAGGCAACATCGATGTCTTTGGCCTCGACATCCAGCAGACTGAGCTTGGCCTCTGTCTGTTGCTCGTTTTTGCTCGTACTCGCCCCATCTGGCTTTCCGGAAGAGCCAGTGTCGCTTTTCAAATCGTGCTTTGGTCGTGCCGAGAGCAATCTCTAGTAAGATGGGAAGATAGTCACTCCCTATTTCGTTCAATACTTCCAGACGCTGACTGGTCATGAGGTCGGCTGAAATTAGAGTCAGGTCTGGTGCTATGTCCAGTATGGCGTAGAGTGGGCGCACTCTCTCCGTCCTGTAACCTAAAGAGATTTGTCTCAAGGCAGACCTCTTCCACGTGTTTGCCTGACGCATTCCGTTCTGGATAACCCCCGACATGGGGGACTGGGCGTTAAAATCTCCTGCTATGATCGTCTCAGAGAAGCCCGTCCTCCTCCCCCCCCCCCCCCCCCCCCGGATAGGAAGTGTGATTGGGTTGCGAGGAGTATTGTAAACATTCGACACGGCGAACATTTAATAGATGGGAGATACTGGAGTATATTGATCGCATTCATTCTGAACCCATGTAGAGTCTGCTATCAGCCATTGAAGACGATTTATTGGTGTCCGTTCCAAAATTAACCTCTTGCTATGAGTTATCAGAAGAAGAACTTTTAAAGAAATACCATGGCTTAGAAGACACCTAAAGGCAGCTGATATTGAAATTCACAAAGTCATAGAGTGGTCAATATATAATGATTTCAAATTCAAAGCTGAATGGAACTTCCAAGAATCTATTCCAATACTCTCGCTAAGCCGCCTTCAATTGTTTCTTGCGATTTGTGTGTCTGTGGCTTCATGTGAGAGGAGCTTTTCAAAACTAAGGCTTATTAAGCACTATTTACGATCCACCATGGGACAGTCAAGGATTTCTGATCTGGCTATACGATCAATTGAAAGTGATACGTTGAAGGATATTGGTGTTAATCAAGTCATTTACAGGTTTTCAGCTTTGAAGACCAGGAAAGGAATTTTTTTAATCTAAAGTAAACTCAATGTAACAATAACTAAAACTTAATGTTGTTACAGTTCTTAAATACATTTAACTTTTGACCTTCAATTAATTTGTTTTTGTTCTTGTCATTGTTATACTGTAGAATCAATTTAACAAGAAGAAATCCATCGTGGAAGCCGGGGGATGGGGTGACACCATGAGTTTACCGCACTGGGTGACACCAACCCTAGCTACGCCACTGGCTAGACTAGTTGGATAGTGCTATTAGTTAGTACTAGTTGCAGTAGTAGCTAGTGTAAGTAAACCTAAAAAAAACCTTGCAACCAGTAAAGTAACCTCTTCAAAACAAAGCACAGAAACATTAACATTAATAGGGTACATTGTCATTGATCGTTGGCCCTCAACATATAGAAGAAGAAGTTGGATAATTTATTGAACGTAGCAATCCGACACCATCTGGATTTAAAATATAACACAGCGTCGATTCATCTGTATTTCTTTATCACGTTACGTTTGCTTTTCGAACATTATAAAAGGCAGGTGTACGGTACAAGATTTCCTTACTTAACTGTTTTTGTTCCTCTTCAATTGACAATGCACATTTTCTCGCGGTATTAATAGAGCGCAAGGTCGGTGCATGTGTAACATAAGGTAAACGGGACTGAGCCGAGTAAAGATCTACTGAATTAGGCTCATTATATACTGTTAGCTTTTATTTCTTCAAAACTTTGTAATTTTAATATTTATGTGTAATTTACATTAACATCAACGATATTATACTCTTTGTTATTTTTATATAAATATTTCTATAGTATTCCTTATTAACGTTGGACATAGTCTTATTACAGTCATCCACCTTATTGACGTTGGACATAGTCTTATTACAGTCATCCACCTTATTGACGTTGGACATAGTCTTATTACAGTCATCCACCTTATTGACGTTGGACATAGTCTTATTACAGTCATCCACCTTATTGACGTTGGACATAGTCTTATTACAGTCATCCACCTTATTGACGTTGGACATAGTCTTATTACAGTCATCCACCTTATTGACGTTGGACATAGTCTTATTACAGTCATCCACCTTATTGACGTTGGAAATAGTCTTATTACAGTCATCCACCTTATTGACGTTGGACATAGTCTTATTACAGTCATCCACCTTATTGACGTTGGACATAGTCTTATTACAGTCATCCACCTTATTGACGTTGGACATAGTCTTATTACAGTCATCCACCTTATTGACGTTGGACATAGTCTTATTACAGTCATCCACCTTATTGACGTTGGACATAGTCTTATTACAGTCATCCACCTTATTGACGTTGGACATAGTCTTATTACAGTCATCCACCTTATTGACGTTGGACATAGTCTTATTACAGTCATCCACCTTATTGACGTTGGACATAGTCTTATTACAGTCATCCACCTTATTAACGTTGGACATAGTCTTATTACAGTCATCCACCTTATTAACGTTGGACATAGTCTTATTACAGTCATCCACCTTATTGACGTTGGACATAGTCTTATTACAGTCATCCACCTTATTGACGTTGGACATAGTCTTATTACAGTCATCCACCTTATTGACGTTGGACATAGTCTTATTACAGTCATCCACCTTATTGACGTTGGACATAGTCTTATTACAGTCATCATTCTCTTTCTGTGCCCCCAAAAAATGTAATTCTCTTTCACTACATATTCGCAATATACCGACCATTACAGCGTTCAAAACATCACTCAAAACACATCTCTTTAAACTCTGCTATCCTGACTAATCTCTCCCCCCCCCCCCTCGACCGATAAACGATGCTGCTGGGTGCCGTCCATGGCTTGACATGTAAATAGTAATGGAATGGTTGGAGTGAATCTACATTTGCTTTGTTTTATTTAATTAATGTATGTTAATTTTTAAGTTCATGATTATATTTGTTAAATTGTATATACAGCGTGGTGAGACCAGCCCTAGGCTGGGGTACCTCGCTATAGAAAACTACTACTAATAATAATAATAATCCAGGCTCGACTCACATCAACCTGATCGTTATCAAAAAATTAAAACCTTTATTTTAATGTTTGTGTTTGCAACACGAGTCAGATGTAGACCAACAAACATCTACTTAGTGACTGAGCTGTGGAAACAAATATCTTCAAAGGGTTCAAAGTTTACCAGCCCCCATGCCACTCACAGATGGTCAAGTGGATTGTACTTTGCTCTGCGCTAGGACTTGGCAGTGTAAGGACAAAGACCTCTATTAAATGATCACAAACTAATTACGTGTGTAGAGTTATCTATGAGTGCAATCGCATCTTGGGTCATTGATTCTCATTTGCATATTATAGAGCTATGCCTGCCAGGTGGTGGAGTCCATAGAGGGTTTACCTACTTGGGTCGCCCGCTCCACTCAGCCCCCCCTCCCCCAAACTAGGAGAGGGAAGGATACCAATTCATTGACTTTTAAATTAGACCATCTAAACGTTTCACATTTTTAAAATGACGTCATTCACATTTTACCTTATGTAATTTCTCAAACGTGTATTTATTTTTTTTAAAGACATACTCTAACATTTGCAAAACTAAAACAATTTTAAAATTAGAATCCATTTCTTTTTCTTTCCAATTTTACAATTTAAAATGCATTGTAACTTTTGTAGCGGGTGTGAGACTTGAGGGTTGCAGAATACAAAAAATGTTGGGAATGCCCTGCCCGAGAGGGTTTCTCTCTCCCCTTGTGGTTTGTCAAAACACACGGAAACAATTATATAGATGAATCTGTATTTATCGCCCTTGCACCAAAAAGTTTTGAAATTGTTTATAATTTGAAGAGATCAGGGAACAATAACTAGTTCTACTTTAAATGTAAATTAAATTTTTTAAAATAAAGATAGCAGGTGCCTAAAGAAAATTAACATTTTTTAAAATTTAGATATTAAAAAATAAAACAGCATAATTAAATGAATCAAATCTATTTTATACATTTGAAATATATTTGATGAATTTGAAAAAATATTACCAGACTATATATGACATATATTTAACTATATTTGATTTTTTAAAAAACAACAACTTTGCATTATACAAATAATTTGATGGCCAAAGAGTAATGTCTTTATGTATAAATTTTTAGCACAGTCTATTTTTGTGTTTTGATCTCATGTCTAATCTAGAAGCCGCAGCTTGAATTAGTCTCTACTCTGTTAGCATTAGCTCCATGAACCTTTATGACGGAGTAGCCACTCAGACTCGGCTGATAAGCGCCAGATAGATGAAGACAAAATCAAGGGAATGATTGGCCTAATGTGCGCGAATATGACGTCATCATCATTATTTATCAGATGTCACGTGACAGGGTCTATAAGCCAGAGTTCCAGTGGACTGATATTTCATTGTTCACATGCAAGTGTATACCTCACCCAGATGATAACCAGCACCGCTCTTACAAAAGTCCTTTAAAACACAAGTAGAAAATAAATCACGATTTTCAAAAATCATATACTTGATGTAAGGATGGCGTGTCTGGAAATGTCTGCGGTTAAATTCGTTAACTTTCTGTGTTTTGTGTTACTATCGTCAGGTGTTGTTCTCAGTGATCCGCAGTCAGGAAGCTATCTGAGAATTTTTGGCGAAATCAACGGTTTAGGGAGAGTCAAGTCCAGCAAAGTTTACACAGAATCTCTCAAGGCATTCAACATTCTTCTGTCTGGTCAACAGTTAGTCGGTCCCATGGGTCATATCGGAAGCTGGTTTCTTGTGAGAGCTGACCAGACTCGGCCGACCACTTCAAATGATACGGAAATATCCAAGTTCCATAGAGTCGCTGATGATGAAATTTCTGCTAAATACAGAGCCGTAAGAGATGTATCAGGCAACATTAAGTTTGATATATCAACTTCCAACACAGTCATCAACACATCCAGCAGTCAAGTTGATGTAACATCAACTCCTAATACAGTCAACACATCCAGCAGTCAAGTCGATGCATCATCAGCAATTATAATTACCAGTACAGTCTTCACAAATTCAGCCACAACGAGAGTGACAGCCAAAAAAACGACATGCAATGGAGATGTGGAGCGTCTTTTAAACAGTTTAGCTAACATGGAAGACTGGGCCCTGCAGTGTGAGTAATACAAAAAATACATCTGCTGTGTTGAATCGTAGTGAAACCTATTGCCTGTTAATTTGAAGCTACTTTTTTCATGCACTATTACATCTAACGTTTTAATTCACTTTGTAACGGTCACATGTATTTCATCAGTGAATGTCTCATTATTACGGACTGTTATTAGTAGAGAATTCTATCTCTTAGTTTAGTCTATTGGCTCGTTTCAAAACAGTCCATAATAAAGGACGATACCAAAGTTTAAAAACAATAACAAATAGAACAATACACAAAGTCAGGGTTAATTATTATTATTATTATTATTATTAGTTGTCTTATATAGCGCGGTACCCCAGCCTAGGGCTAGGCTCATCGCGCTGTACATAAAAATATTAGAAAAAAAGACATAATCGTGACAATAAAATAAAATACATTTATGTAATAAAGAACAGCTGTATAGAGACAAAACAAAAACTAATGCATATTCACCCCATCCACCACAGAACTTTTACATGACAAGCCATGGACGGCGGCCAGCAGCATCGTTTATCGGTCAGATGTGGGGAATCAGTCGGGGTAGTAGAGTTTAAAGAGCTGTGTTTTGAGTGCAGTTTTGAAGGCTGTGATGGTTGATATATTGCGGATGTGTAGTGGAAGAGAATTCCATTGTTTGGGGGCACAGTAAGAGAAAGATCTTTCACCGTATGTTTTTGTGCGAGTCTTGGGGACAGAAAGAATGCGCCCGTCTGCGGAGGAGCGAAGCTGTCGAAGGGGTGAATAGACTGAGAGAAGTTCGGTTAGATAGGAAGGGCAGGAATTCGAGAAAAAGTTGTGGCAGAGAACAGAGGGTTTATAGTCAATCCGTGCTTGTACAGGGAGCCAATGAAGTGAATGAAGTAGTGGTGGGACGAGATCACGTTTTTTTGCCTTTAAAACTAGCCTAGCAGCTGAGTTTTGAACCTTTTGTAGTTTTTGTAAGAAGGGTTTTTAATAAGTTTTAATGTGTGAATTTCAATGAATTACAAACACAAGAGAATATGATTAAAATTATTAACTTGCAGTATAGCTGGTACCGTTACTGTATGTAAAAATACAATGAGTTAAAGTTGTACAATGAAAAGAAAATCTACACACAACAAAGCACTGTCTAGTAGTAAATAATGACACACTGCACGTCTCGTGATAAAGGAAAGGATCTCCCTTCATTCAGTCGTTCAGCTTTTTATATTCTGTTCCAGACGGTCATTCTCGAAATAGATTACGCATTGTAACTGCTTCTCGCATTCTCGAGATCATTCTACAATGTTTGAATGAAACGGACAATACTTAAGTGTTGTAGTAAACAAGGGGAAAGTTTTGATAGCCACACCTCAAAACGGCCTCGATTGTAAGAGGTCATGCACGTGGAAAGCGGGCAAAGCGTGCACCAAAACACGTCATCCTTCATAACACTCATGCATATCTTTTGTCACTGTAACATGTATTTCATCAGTAACTGTCACAGGTATTTCATCTTTCAATGTCACATGTATTTCCTATGACAATATCAAATGTATTTCATCTGTCACTGTCATGTGTATTTCATATTTCATCCGATAGTGGCAAACTCTCGATACTGCGTGTTCGCCTTGAGACTTAAGGAAAGCGCACTTTCACATTTGCTGGTCCAAACATTTGGAACACCCTTCCTGACGCTCTCAGAAACAGCCAGACGCTGGAGTCCATCAAAACAAATTTAAAAACTAATCTATTTTGCAAACACCTGCTGGGGTGATGTTGTCTACCCTCTTTTCCAGCTAGTTATTATCTCCCAGCTTTGTTTTTGTATCGCGCTTCGAGCCTTTGGGGATGAAGCGTGAATTTTCAAATGAACTTTATTATTATTATTATTACTATCACACAAAAAAGTATTTCGTCTATCACATCATGTATTTCAGTATTTGACTCCTGGGGTAAACCTGGCCCTTCTATCCTAGAAGGTCGTTTTAACTTTGTTGGTAATTACAGACAGTGCCGTAGCACAAGAGCACCACCTTTAGATGGAGGTAATGGCTTCACTGGCAACTACTGTGTACTGACCCTGACACAGGTGACAAATCAGGTAACAGATAGTCTAAGTTTTATACAATGGCGTAGCTATGGTAAGTGCCGCCCAAGGTGGGCAGACATTTTTAACGCCCCTGCCACAGAAAAAACTAAGCAGTTGGCCGGCCCCTCCACATTCCTTCTGATATTACAGTAAACATCTCAACCAAGGACCCATACCAGGCTTAACACATTTGAATCAACAAATCTCAAACTACTTTTCCAGTTTCATTTTCAAGTCATATTGAACTGCCGACACAATGAGCCCCAGACAAAAACATCTTGTACATGTCACTCAGTACAAACTCTTATAAAGTACACTGAGACATCATGTCACTCAGTACAAACACAGGGTAGGGATCATGATTACAAGTTGCCGTTAAGGGATATGAGGCGAGAGGCTGTGGTGGAAGCCTCTGGCCGATGATTCTAAATATGCAGCCCTGAGAAAGCTGCTCCTAGGCAACCGTTTCGTCCCAGCTACTTTGCGAATTAGTTGCGAGGTGGAAACCCGCTGTAGAATCCCTCTTAGAGGGCGTCCGATGCTTCCCCGGGACGGGTGGAGGGAGATATTAGAACGTTAATTTACCATCCCGGCCCCTAGGAAAGTGGACTGCGGACGCTTTAAGCGCAGCGTCTTCGGTCGACCAGATGTCTCCGGGCGATCGAGCGGTTGCTGGTGGGGACGTTTCACGCCCGAGGAGCTCTCTGACGTTCCCCCGCACGGCCCGACGTCGGGGAAACCCGGCGCCTGGCAGGTGTGGGTGGGCGCCAGGGAGGGCATAAGGAGCGCGAGCTCGACGGCCCGCTGACGCCATTTCCTAATGAGATATTTCAGTACAAACACTTATAAAGTACACTGAGACATCGTGTCGATCAGTACAAACACTTATAAAGTACACTGAGACATCGTATGATAAACATATCCACAGAGCTCTGCAGGGGGCATGATGGCTTTGCTGAATGCTGCCTTAAAAATACAATTTGGGGCTTGTATGCCAGATTCATGCTCAGAGGCTGACATTTCACTGCTACTAAGTCAAGGTAAATTCTGAGTCATTTTAATGAATGGAGAATCAATCTTTACAAATGGGGTTAACTATATCTATTTTTACAAAAGGGTTTAAATATTTATATATTCTTAAAAAGGGCTTAAACATATCTATTCTTAGAAAAGGGTTTAAATATATCTATACTTACAAAAGGTTTTAAACATATCCATTCTTACAAAAGGGTTTAAATATATCTATTCTTAGAAAAGGGTTTAAATATATCTATACTTACAAAAGGTTTTAAACATATCCATTCTTACAAAAGGGTTTAAATATATCTATTCTTAGAAAAGGGTTTAAATATATCTATACTTACAAAAGGTTTTAAACATATCCATTCTTACAAAAGGGTTTAAATATATCTATTCTTAGAAAAGGGTTTAAATATATCTATACTTACAAAAGGTTTTAAACATATCCATTCTTACAAAAGGGTTTAAATATATCTATTCTTACTAATAATGCTTCATTCTCTAGGGCTGAGATCACTCTCTTAGAGCCCTGGCAATCACTTTGGCGGCTTGCCCCATCTGCTGGGCGTCACCGTAAATCAGTTCTTCAAGGCATGCCTCTCGGTTACGACCCTCGGCCCCTACACCTCCATCGGGGCAAGCGATCGCCAAGTGGGCTACTGTCTCGTCGTCCTGGCCACAAAATCTACAGTTGGGTTCCCTCCGGTCATCGAGCCTATGGAGGTAGCTGCGCGTCGCGCAGTGACCTGTCCTCATCTGGGTGATGAGACTCTGTTCTCCTCTCTTGAGTTTCCACCAGGGGTCGCTTTTGCTCGGTCGTGGCATTTTCCGGTACAGCTGTCGTCCGTTTTCTCCTGCGGCCCAACCGTGTAGCCACTTCTCCCGGAAGTGGTCTTTGATCCAAGCGTTGGCCCCCCAGCTGGGTCATTGGCTTGTTGGGTTGCGGCTGGGCTGCGCCCTCTTTGGCTATGAAGTCCACCCTGTCTTTCTACGTCACCTCAACGTGCGAAGCGATAAATTGTAAGATTACTTTGCCGCCTTTTGCGATGATGCTACCTACTATTTCCAGAATGGTATCAACCATTGCGGTCTCCCTAGAGCCCCTTTCCACGTACTCTAAAGCGGAGCGTGAATCAGTGAAGACCACTACGTCGGGGAAGTTTTTCCTCTTAGCAAGGCGTTGGTGGACCCTCTTCAGAGCAACCAGTATCGCCTCGATCTCCGCATCGAGGCTAGTTCTTAGTTTTCCGCTGGGGCCAGATAGCTCCTCGGATACTGGATGAGGGCACCGTAGCCACTTCTTCCTTCTGTTGGAAAGCATGAGCCGTCTGTAAAGACTTTGACCAAACTGTCCGGGTAGGCGTTAATCGTTCTCTGCACAGCCTCTGATAGTTGTAATTGAGAACTGGCATTTTTTGCTTTGGTGGTCGTCATGTTGAGTCTAATCTCAGGTCGGGTTAGGCTTTCATGTGGACCTCTCGTTGGGATCACCTTCACTTTTTCCCTGTTTCCGGGTAAGGCCATGTCTTCCTCAAGCGTATCCATAAAGGTTGGTCTCTTTAATCTGGTCTTTTTACCCATTTATCCTGTAGTTGGAAACAAGGTCCCTGCCTGTCCATCCGACGGTATCGCTCCACCGTCGTCAGGACTGCCTTTTCCCTTCTGATTTCCAGCGGTTCGACGTCAGCCATGATTTCCACCGCCGATGTGGGTGTTGTGCGTATCGCCCCGCAAACAAACATGAGAGCTCGGTTTTGAATGCGATCCAGCCCCTCTAGAGCCGTGCAGCTCGCGAAAGTTTGGACAGGAAGGCTGTTGTCAATTGCCCCTCTCACGCTACTGAGGTAGTCTTGCGTCAGCGCCCCAATTTGCACTCGCCAGTTTTTTCACCAGGCCTAACTTTTGTGACGTTTTAGCGCATAGTTCGTTCACATGGTTGTGGAGCTGGAGCTTCTGGTCCAGTTTCACTCCCAGATAAACTGGCGTCCGGTCCCATTCCAGCTTTTTCCCATTGATGTTCAATTCTACTCCAACCTGTAGCGCCTTTCTACCGTTAGTGAATAGTGAGTAAACCGTCTTCTCTGTATTCACGACCATTTTCCACTTACCCGCGTAAGCTTCCAAACTATCTAGGTCGTGCTGCAGCCGGATCTGCAGTGTTTTGACGTCCTTTCCCGAACTCCAGATCGCCAAATCGTCAGCGAACATCGCGTTCTCAGAACCTAATTCCTCTTGCAAGTCGTACACATAGGCGAGGAACAATGTGCAGCTGAGGGCTGACCCCTGCGGGAGTCCGTCCTCTGGGACAAGCTGTTCAGAGACACTGTTGCCAACCCGTGTGGCAATTGTTCTGTTCCTCAGGAATTCCTCTACCCAATTGGACATGTTACCAGATATTCCCAACTTCTGGAACTTATACATAAGGCCCGTGCGCCATACTCGGTCGTACGCTTGCTTGAGGTCAAAGAACACGGCAACCGTGTGATTTTTCATCTGGAGCTGGTTAGTCATTGACTGGACAAGACGGATCACTTGATCCATAGGTTGGCGGCCTTTTCGGAACCCACCTTGCGTCGGTGGGAGGCACTTGTTTTTCTCTAGAAACCATTAGAGTCTCCCATTTACCATTCTTTATGCTACTTCCCCGACACACGATGTGAGGGATATGGGCCGAAAGCTGCTCGGTAAATGGCCTGGTTTCCCATCTTTGGGAATTGGGACAACTATGGCTTTTTCAACACTTTCGGCAACCTGCCTGTAGTCCAAGTCATGTTAATGAGGGCCAGCAAAATTTCGTTCCCTCTTTTGCCCAGGTGGGTCAACATCTCGTTATGTACCCTGTCGGGGCCTGGTGATTTTGCCGGTCGGCACTTTCTTAGCGCTGTCTGCAATTCTTCCATCGTGAAGAGGGACGTAAAAATCTCTTGGTGGGGCCCAGTACGCTGGGCTCGAGCTCCCTTTTTCCTAAGCTTTCGGATTGTGTGGTGTTGTTCCGTCTCTCTGGTTTTCCTATTCACTTCTGCGAAGTGTTTATTGAGCGTCCGGGCTCTCTTGATGTCGCTCGCCTCGACACCTTCCTCGGTCTGTAGCGGCTGGGGGTTCCTCTTTGTCCCCATACCAGAGAGATTTCCCAACAGGTTCCATACTTTCCTTCCGTCTTGGAGGTCGAGTTTTTCACATGCACTAACCCACTTCGATTTCTTTGCCTTCTGGACAGCTACTCGGACGTCGGCCATTAGACGGTTGTAGCGAGCACGAGCATCAGGCGTCTTCCGTTTCGCGGCTTGTTTCCGAGCTTTAGCTCTTTGCTTTACCATCTCGGTCAGGTCCCTGTTCCAGTAGGGCCTGAAATTTTTCTTCCCGTTCGTCCTGGGGATCGTTGTTCGGGCGACCCCCAGAATGATGCCATTAAACCTCTCGAAGGTAGCATCGATGTCTTTGTCGTCGACATCAAGCAGGCTGAGCTTGGCCTCTGTCTGCTTCACGTATTCACCCCAATTGGCTTTCCGGAATAGCCAGTGTCGTTTCACGCATCGTGCCTTCGTCTTGCCAAGAGCAATCTTTAGGAGGATGGGAAGATGGTCACTCCCAATATCTTTTAGTACCTCTAGACTCTGACTGGACGCGAGGTCCGCTGAGATGAGAGTCAGGTCAGGTCTGTACTCCGTGCTGTGTCCTGTATGGAGCAGAGTGGGCGCACTCTCTCTGTCTTGCAACCTTATAAGATTGGTCTCAAGGCAAACTTCCTCTACATGTTTACCTGACGCATTCCGCTCTGGGTAGCCCCACATGGGCGATTGGGCGTTAAAATCTCCCGCTATGATTGTCCTAGTGAATACTGACTCCCCCCGGATGGGGAGCGTGATAGGGTTGCGGGGAGTATTATAAACATTCGTCACGGCGAATGTTTTGCCCATTTTAGTCACTGTCACGGTGAGAGTATCAGTGTTTGAATAATTCTTAATTTCTACGACCTCCACAGCTAGGTCGTTTCTTACCGCTGTGGTGATTCCACGGCATCTACCGCACTTGCAACTGTATAGCGAGTAACCAGTGATGTGAAACGGCTTACCATGCAGTAAGGTTTCTTGGAACAGAGCCACGTCCACGTCCACGTCCATGTCCACGTCCAGATCGTGGAGCAGCTTGGTTACTTCGTGTGATTTTTGCCGGATACCACACACGTTTACCTTAAGAATTACGAGGTTTTGTTCAAGGTGACCTATTACACCTGTACGGCCGCGAACAGTAGCTTTTTGGCCTTGAGCAGGCCTGTTACGCGTCACCTGCTCAAGAGGGGACCACTTCCCCTTGCAGTCTTCCGCGGGGAGGGGATGTTGACCAGACACCACACCAGTAACCCTACCCCGTCCCGCCCTGCCTCCCGACAGCGGGTGCGGAGGGTTTATGAAGGTCGACCCGACCTGCTTTAAAGATTTAGTTGTGATTGCCATGAGATTGTGTTTTGAACAAATTTTCTTCCTTTCCCGGAGAGTGACTTTCCGTCGTCACCCCCTTTGCCCAGGGAACCATTCGGACGGGACGTGACCAGGGGGGTCGAGTTTTTTAGCTTCGGGTGGTCAGGTCCACCGTACTAGACCAGTGCGCCACGCAGAGGCAAAACTCTTGCACATGGATCTATTCTTACAAAAGGGTTTAAATATATATATTCTTACAAATGGGGTTAAATATATATATCCTTACATAAGGGGCTTAACATATCTATTCTTACAAAGGGTTTAAATATATCTATTTTTTTCAAAGGGTTTAAATATATCTATTCTTACAAAAGGGGCTATATATATCTATCCTTACTAATGGGGCTAAATATATCCATCCTTACATAAGGGGCTTAACATATCTATTCTTACAAAAGGGTTTAAATATATCTATTTTTTCAAAAAAATGGTTAATATATTCTATTCTCTCGATACCGCGTGTTCGCCTTGAGACTTACGGAAAGCGCACGTTTGCATTTGCTCACCAAACCATTAGGAACACCCTTCCTGACGCTTATAGAAACAGCCAGACACTGGAGTCCCTCAAAACAAATTTAAAACTCATCTATTTCGCAAACACCTACTGGGGTGATGTTGTTTACCATCTTTTCCAGCCAGTTATGATCTCCTAGATTTTTTTTGTACCGCGCTTCGAGCCTTTGGGGATGAAGCGAGCCTTTGGGGATGAAGCGAGATTTTTCAAATGAACTTTATTATTATTATTATTATTCTTACAAAAGGGGTTAAATATATATAATCTTACGTCACATAGGGAAATGGTGTCGGTGGGCCGAAGCGCGAGCTCTTAGTGCCCTCCCCGACGCCAGGTCTCCCCAGGTCTGGGCGGGTTTGTTACCACGCCCCACCGCTCAGGGAGCCTGTTGGTCGGGACGGAAAGTTGGGATGAAACGGTTGCCTAGGAGCGGATTTCTCACTGCCGCGTTGCTAAAATCATCGGTATGGGTTTTGACCCCCACACAATCAACGGCAACAAGTAATCACGCTAGATGCTGCTACTTACGTTGCGTTGGGAGTCATGCGGTCGGTTGAGGTGTTTTGCTTCGGGTCAAGAATTCCTCCCTACTAGTCCGCCACGCCACGAAGAGGCAAACCCCATGTGGGCGCCCCCGAGTCTCCTTTTGTAAGAATACATATATTTAACCCCTTTTGTAAGAATAGAATAATAGAAATAAGAGTCCATTATAATTCTATCTACAGTTTTAATTTGTGATGAAATAATAATTCAACTGTCTTGTTTCTGAGGTAAACTTTTAAAGAAGTCAGAAGAATTAATTCACCAACAGCATTTATTCCTTTATCAGAAGAATTAATTCACCAACAGCATGTATTCCTTTATCAGAAGAATTAATTCACCAACAGCCTTTATTCCTTTATCAGAAGAATTAATTCACCAACAGCATGTATTCCTTTATCTATAAACTACTATTTCACAATTTTCTGCTTTAATCAATCAGAAGAATGTTTTCATTGGACTTTTTTTTTCTTTGGCTAGGGTTGGTGACAGTTAACTTAACATCTGAGTTGACAGCAGGCCCCACAGAGTGCAGAACTAACCACAGAGAATTTACTACAGCAACAATTTTTGCCATGTAAGGTTTCTTGTCCTTTGCACAAAGATATGGGGGATGAAAGAAAGAAAAGTGAACACTTGAATATTAGTGTGGGTAGGGTGGTGGGACCAGAGCTATCCAATAAGACCTGCAACCTCAGTGGATGCGTGGGGGTGGGGGTGCTCAGATATTTAAGGGGCCCAAAGTTTTGGTGCGATAAAAAAAATTAAATGCAGTTGGGCTCAAATCCGAAAAGCAGCAAAAGGGGGGGGGGGGGCGCTGCACAGGGCCTTAATGGCAATGGTAATTGATCGCAATCTCAGTCCAGATAATGTTATTGACTTCAGTTTATTTAAAACATTATTTTGTCCAAGATGTTACAATTATATCTGCTGTTATCCAGTATGTTATATCTTGACCAATAAATGGCCTTGACTTTCCAGAGTTCTGCTGTCATTGATTGCCACTTTAATGGTACTGGGCACCAGCTTTGATCTTGTCTTTATTCAACTGCCCATGCAAAACTACAAACAAATACTGGGCTCAGCAGAACGGATGGAAGTCAAAAACAGCTCCCAAAAAATTTCAGATGAGGAAAATAGTTTGATTTCAGAAATGATTCATAATGACAAGACAGACGTGCCCAATGGAAATCTGGCACAGAACGGTGTACACCAAAATGGATACTACACTGCCACAGGTGCTGGAGAAAAGGCAATAAAAGAAAATGGCTACCATGAAGTCATCAGTACAGGTGAAAATGAAAGAAAACCTCTGTTAGGAGATAAAGCAAGGAGTCCAATGGAAAGAAACACATGTTATGGTAAATACATCAATTGGTAAATACATCAATTGGTAAATACATCAATGGGCAAATACATAATCTCATTTACTTATAACTTGTATATAGAAGCAATGCGGTAGTAATATTTAATTTAATTTGCTATTTTTTAGTATCTATAAACATGCATTTCTCAGAATGAGTTGTCCCAATCTATACTATAGACATTTTTCCTCACAATGATTTGTCTATAAATATGCCTTTCTCAGAATGATGTGTCTATAGTTATGCCTTTCTCAGAACGATGTGTCTATAGTTATGCCTTTCTCAGAACGATGTGTCTATAGTTATGCCTTTCTCAGAATGATGTGTCTATAATTAAGCCTTTCTCAGAATGATATGTCTATAGTTATGCCTTTCTCAGAATGATGTGTTCACCTATGCCTTTCTCAGAATGATATATCTAAAGGTATGCCTTTCTTGGAATGATGTACTGACTATAGACAGGATTCACATATTTTATTAACAGAATCCAGAGATCTATGAATTTACTTTAATAGACATTGTTATATCCCTTTTTCTTGCCTGTTGTAATTACATAAAACAAAACTGGAGTTGTTTCCCTTTGTCCCCATTCTTATCTTCCTCCATTAAGTTTATCATACAAAATTTTTTGATGATGAGAATTAACATTTTAAAAAAAATAATGAATTGTTTATGTTTAATTCCTGGGGAAAACAAATCCATTGGCAGGAATCCTGACTAAATTCTTGTTAGCATTCTCTGTGTACACCAATGGATCCAAGGTCCTAAACACAGCACAGCCACCTGGATCACTGTCTGCCATCAATGGAATCCGTTTCCTGAGCATGTCCTGGGTCATCTTTGGTCATCTTTACACCTTCAGCATGGGACAATTTTGTAAGTAGACATTAAGAGTGGGGGAGGGTGAACAAAGACTTCTGAGTTGATATTGTTGGTGCTGTTCCTGTTATATTGATGATATAATAAAGCCAAATAATTTAATAAACTAATAGCAGCAATGAATTCAGTGTTGGGTGTTGGCACAATTATACTGGAAATTATTGATGCTATAGTTATACCCAAAGGTGACATTTTCAGATGTTTAGACCATGATGTAAGAGTGACTCATTAAATACTTTAAATGTACATTTATATTTTTTGTTAATATGACATCCCACTGTTTACTTTACCAGGTAAACATCTTTTTCTTGGCATCTTCAATGTCCAAGAGTTGACATTCACACTTTGCAATCTCATGACATTAGACATTAATACATTTCTTTAAGGGTAATCTGTTGCTAACAGTCATTTAACAATACGATTTGTGATATAAAAATTTAAATAGGTGAGATATTGGCACAATAAAGTTGTCTCTATTTGTAATAGGGCTAAAACACATGTTCATATATGGCCTACCCATTATTATGCATATACTTTATACCTGTATAAATAGCCATGGTGGAGTGCTGCTAGTTACATAATATAACAAATTTGTTCTTTACTTTCATTTCAGTAAACACTGCCACAGAGTTACCTAACTTACTTCATAGGTGGACCTTTGATGCCATCTCAAACTCATTTGTATCCGTGGATACTTTCTTCACTCTAAGGTATTCTAGATTTGTGTATCAGTTGAATCTTTAATCTCAGGTGCCCGGCCATCACATGAATCTGCAACCTGCAGGCTCCTGCAGGGGACCTCACACATTTAAAGTTGTGATGTGTAAAAAAAGTTAAAAGAAATTATTTAAAATTGAATTGAAAAGCAATAAAACAAAAATTGAAACATGGCAGGTGTCCCCAAAAATTTGCATTTATAATTTATAATTTTTATCTCAGTGGTTTGCTGGTGGCTTACATCACATCAAAGGAAATCATGAAAAAAGGTTGGAGGATCAACTGGGCACTCTTCTACTTTCATCGTTACTGGAGGTAATAAAACAAAGCCTGAAGAATATCTTATTTTTTGTCTTAGAAAGTAATGAAAAAATTTACTTTAATTGCTAAATGAATATGAAAAGTATTATGAAAAAAATATTGGGGCCATCCATAAATGACGTCACGCAATTTTTGCCGATTTTTGACCCCCCCCCCTTCCCCCCATCGTCACAAATCGTCACAAAAAGTTAGACCCCCCCTAAAATATAACGTCACAAATCTCTACACCCCCCCCCCCCCTTTCTATAAAAAGTCACTTTGTCCACTATTGTCCTTTACAAACCCTTTAGAGAGTCACCTCCCGTGGATATCAAATTACAGCACCTGTGGAAAAACCCCAAACACTTCACTAGAACAGTGGTTCTTATCCAGTGGTAAAAGTACCTCACCAGCACTGAGGTGTGGTCGACCAGAAAAGTGCATTCAGTGGCGTAGCTAGAGGGGTGCAGACCGCACGGGGGTGAAACCATCTCAGGGGGTGACATCAAATTGAAAAATTGCGTATTTCCAGAGCACACACTGCTCGGTCTAACCGAAATCCACAAAAGGATTACAGATGACGCGTACATTTTCCACCCATGTAACCAATAAAAATGCGTTTTTAATTAAAAGTTCAAAGTTGATGCGTCAGCAATTAGGTTACCTTATTATTAAGTCAGAAACACGTCGTTTTGACCATGTTTCAACGCCGAATGGAGTGTTCGTTAACTTTTGTAAGTGACATTAATCTATACCGGTATTCATCTAAATTCTGTGAAATAAAACTATCCTTTGATAACAATGAGTGATTCTAAGTACATGTCACAGTTCTTAAATACAATTACCTCAAGGCCTTCAATTAATTTTTTTGTTCTTGTATTTGTTATACTGTGGACTAAGTTTAACAAGAAGAATTACATCGTGGAAAGGGTGTGTTTGTGTGTGGGGGGGGGGGGTGACCATGTGACACCAACCCTAGCTACGTCACTGATTGTAATTGCTGCAATTGCTAACTGTTGCTGCTTTCTTTTTAATTAGTTTGTGTGCATTTTGATTACAGCAGTAAATGTTTTTCTTGTGAATTTTGTCGGCGCATTTGGCATTGCTATTAATGGTAATTTTTTCCATTGTCTATAAAGTTAATTAAAGAAATAAAACTAAGATAACTAAATTGTTTAGTTATTGTTAATTTTATTACAATATAACTTATACGTTGGGGTGTGTGTTTAAAGCGGAGTGGGCCTGTAGCCCTGTAAAAAATGTTAAGAATCCCTGCCCTAGGAGCATTTACTAAGATACCACCACCTCTCTCCCCCACCCTGTCACGGTCAAACATTTGTTATCCTTACACCCCACTTCCTGTGGTTGCCGTGGAATGCGAATTCTAGGACTCCAGTGTCCGTCTTTAGCCATAAATTTTCACAGATGTCATTGCAACTACACCCAGAGTTTCCTCCTATTTGGCGTCTTGTAATATGATCTGAGTCTGCTTGGACCTCGCATACCTGCACTGATTCTCTCAGTGATAGCAGTTTAAAAATAAAATGATGGTTGTTGTATACATGAATATGTTAAAATGTCTGTAATTTAGCGTTATTAAGTGCATTTATTTACTACAATATTCTACTTTTCATGTGACGTCACATTGCTTGAGGGTCCCCCCTCCCCCTCGTCACACATCGTCACAAAAATCGGACCCCCCTCCCCCCTAGACGCGTGACGTCATTTATGGATGGCCCCATTAATAAATATGTATATGAACTTTATACATTTACAACACTGTTGTTAATAAACAGTATAAATGAAGAGATTAATTTGTATTTGAGAACAGGTTGACACCCCCCTACATGCTGGTCCTGCTCATCACCTTGGGCCTGCAAAGATTTATGGGATCTGGGGCCCTGTGGGCCAGCACTCAGCCTGCAGACAAAACAAACTGTGAAGATAACTGGTGGACCAACCTTCTTTATGTAAACAACTTGGTCAACACTAAGTACCAGGTAATGTACACGGGAAGGTGAAAAGATGCTATCACTAATACTTTCTTGTAATGGAATAATCCATTTTTATTGTTAAGCCAGGATATTAAATAATGGAAGACATTAACTATTATTGTATTTTTGATGTGTGTGAGTGTAAAGAAATGACTGATTTTGAAACAGAATGAATGGTATATGGTCCTTGTCTTAGCTTGTATGGCACAACAGATTTATGAGAAATAATTCTACCCATATCCATGTCTTAGCTTGTTTGGTACAAATTTGTATAAGATAAATATTTACCAATATTCTTGTCTTTGCTTGTATGGCACAATTCAGTATGAGAACTTTTTGTACTTAACTTAAATATTATCATCCCTCTTTCCTGGCATACCTGGCTTGTTGTGTGAGCAGTGTTTAGGTCATGCCTGGTACCTGGCCAATGACATGCAGTTTTATCTGGTGACCCCACTGATGCTGATTCCTTTCTACTTGTAAGTAGGTCACACTGACCAAACAGATAAGATACATGACAGTAGGTCATTCAAGACCAGACCAAAGATAGGGCCAACATGTCAGAACAAATATAATTTACTCTTTGATGGTTAGTTAATTTCATGGGAATCACTTGGTTAATCAACATTCATAGACATGTCCATGAGAATCACTTGGTTAATCAAAAGTTCATAGACATGTCCATGAGAATCACTTGGTTAATCAACGGTTCATAGACATGTCCATGAGAATCACTTGGTTAATCAACAGTTCATAGACATGTCCATGGGAATCACTTGGTTAATCAACAGTTCATAGACATGTCCATGAGAATCACTTGGTTAATCAACAGTTCATAGACATGTCCATGAGAATCACTTGGTTAATCAACAGGATATTTGAATAAATAAAATAATGCATCTCATTCCCATCTAATTTGTAGCATTCTGAAATTTGCAAATTTGTGTAATCTTCTAAACTCTATCCATGTTTAAGCTTATAATCTCTATCCATGTGTTATCCTATAATCTCTAGCAATGTGTATTCCTATATTATAATTTCTATCAATGAGTTATCATCTAATCTCCAGCAAAGGTTATCTTCTAATCTCTAGCCATATGATATCTTCTAATCTCTAGCCATGTGTATGCAGGTGTAGCAAGTTGCAGTGTGTTCCTGTTGGCACAGTGGATCACAACCGGGATTCTGTCAGCAGATAATGAGTGGTCAGATGCAGCACTAGCCCTTAACATGCATGTGAAGTGGGTCTAAAAGCTCTTTCCTTAAAAATTAATTGAAAAAAATAAGCATCAAATATTTGTGTACTTTATTGCTAGTAATTTGATAAACCCATGAAAAATTGAGATTCTGTGATTTTAGTTCATATTTGCCTGAGTGTCTTAGTGAAGTCAGATATTTCTCTGATATCTAAGAGTGTCTTAGTGAAGTCAGATATTTGCCTGATATCTAAGAGTGTCTTAGTGAAGTCAGATATTTGCCTGATGTCTAAGAGTGTCCAACAATTTAAAATAAATCTATTTGATCCACAGAGAAGGTTCCCTGGACTGGATGATACATTACTACGTCAAGCCATACTGTCGAATTGGTCCATACGTGATTGGAGTGTTGGGTGGGTACTTGCTAGCTATCAACAGTGGTCGTGTTCGCATACCAAAGGTTTGTTTAACAGTGGTTCCCATCCTCTTAGATTAAAAGGGCTACATATTTTGAAAAGATAAAATTGTTAGAAGACCATATTCATATTTTTAACAGTAAACACGATTGCATTCAGTTAAAAGCATCTTTAAAGAATGTATGTTGCAGTAAGTTGAAATAGTTGTCTGCAAAATTGTTCAAGAAAATTGTTATTTAATATTATTAATTAATTTTTTTTTATTTTTGTGAATTGTGTTTTTTTACAGTACATAGTTTTGATTGGCTGGGCTGTTGCCACAGCTACTGCTCTTGCTGTTTTGTATGGTCTCCGTGGCGACATCAGTGGTGATGACCCAAACAGTGTTGGTGCTGCTGCCTTGTACAATGCCGTTGCCAGGTCAGCGTGGGGTGCTTGTGTGGTCTGGGTCATCATAACCTGCGCATCCGGTTATGGAGGTACAGATTCAATAATTTTTTAATTTCTAACCATTTGTTTAGCTGTTATGCTTAGTTGACAAGATCTCTTGTTTGTGTGATTAAATATTTTAGAAATATGAAGTTAAATTTCTTCCAATGTTGATACAATTCGGCATATTGATTTATTGCTTATTATTTTGATTTTTTTTTTTTTTTTGCTTACTATTATGATTTGTTGCTTTTTGTATTATCATGATTCTTTGCTTATTATTTTTCCCCCTTATTTTTAATATATTTTTTTACTAAATTGTTCACATTGTGTTTCTAATTATAATTAATTTTTGTTTGAAAATGCGGCCGCATTGGTTGCAGTGGCCTAAGGCCGGCCCTGTAGTTTACTCAGTGAGCTGAGCTAAATTGTCAACTCAGTGTCTGTGCTATATTGTCACTCAGTGTGCTATATTGTGTACTCAGTGTGCTGTGCTATATTGTCTACTCAGTGGTCAAAATTTCATTTTTTAAAAATCATTAATGTTTGAAAAAGCTGTAATTCAAGCTGTCTGATTTTTAAGCTAAGATTAACCCATTAATTTGTTAACTGTTACTTTCTTTGCTAGGCCACAGTCTATCTGGGCTTAAAGTTTAACTGCCATGGTTTCCATAATTAAATATTCTTTTATAAAATTTCTAATGCAAGAGAAGATAGTATGAAAATGTATGAAAGTTACTGTTCAATCTGCTGAAAGAGAAAGGTTAGAATTATGAGTGTGTTTCAAATACAGCATTTTTTTGTCTCCAGGTCCAGTCAATGTCCTGTTGTCATGGTCACCATTTGTCCCACTGGGTAGACTGACATACATGTCCTACCTGATCCACCCTTGTCTGATCTATGCATATGCTGGAAACTTTGATTCACTTTATCATCTCAATGATACAAATATTGTGAGTATAATTTTCACACAAAGACTGTGAGTATAGTTTTCACATACCCTCCACAATAGTATTGTCAGAAAATTAATATTGATAACATACATTCCATTTATCCTTACTTGATTTATTCAATAAGACAACTTATCAAAACAAACATATTAAAGAAATGGTTAAGTTATAAAACTCCAAAATTTGTTGTTGTTAAAAGGAAAAAATATGCAAAGGAATAAATCTTATTAACATTCAAATGAACATCAGAAGTCAAATTAATGCATAAACCTGTCATCACTAAATATCCCTTACTTTCCCACCAGGTGATATCATACCTAGGTATGCTTGCATTCACCTATATGGCTGCCTTTGTGCTGATGCTAGGACTGGAATCGCCAATGATTGGCTTAGAGAAAATTTTCTTGGGAAATAAAAAACATTAAATTAAATTAAATAATATGTGTCATTTTTTTTATTGTGTCCAATTTTTTCAGTCTATTTGCTGTACTATATAGTCTACCAGGGCCGACCCTAACAATTGTGGGGCCCTATGCGAAACGGATTGCGCGGGGCCCATTCTAGGTAGAGGATAAGGATAATAAGTGAAAATTAAGATTTTGTATTAGAAAATAAATTCTGGACAGGGCCTATGAAAGTGCGGGGCCCATTGCGGCCGCATAGGTTGCATTAGAAAATAAATTCTGGGCGGGGCCTATGAAAGTGTGGGGCCCATTGCGGCCGCATTGGTTGCAGTGGCCTAAGGCCGGCCCTGTAGTTTACTCAGTGAGCTGAGCTAAATTGTCAACTCAGTGTCTGTGCTATATTGTTACTCAGTGTGCTGTGCTATATTGTCTACTCAGTGGTCAAAATTTCATTTTTTAAAAATCATAAATGCATGTCTTCTGGTCAAGTAATTGGTCAATATGTCAACTCACTGATCAAAATGTCATAGTGTACAGCTATTGGTGGCTCTTCACTTAATCCTTGACAGAGTTACTTCTGTAAAATAATCTGTACAAATAGACCATTCAGAAATTAATCATCACACAACTTAGTTTGGGGGAATAAGGAATGACAAGACAAAGGAAAAGGAGACTTCCAATCAAAATGCGTTTGAAGTGAAAACACTTTTTTTATGCTTGCATTTATTTTAATTTCTATCTGGGTTATGATCAGTGGCATAAGAGTTTGGAGTGGGGGCTGTAAAACAAACAATTTTTTTAATTATTTTTTTCCAATCTACACGATACTGGCTGTGTAAGAGATGATACTGGCTGTGTAAGAGATGATACTGGCTGTGTAAGAGATGATACTGGCTGTGTAAGAGATGATACCGACATTTCTTTCTTAAATGTTGGAGCGCACCCCAGCGAACACACACACCACACACCAACTTTTGATGGATATACGACATGTTATGTTAGCAAAGCTTGTTGGGGGGGGGGGGCCTTGGCGATATGCCAACTGGAATAAGGGTTGCTCCAAGTACTTGGTATCGTGTTATTTTGACCGATTAATCGGTTTCTCGATATCAGATGTTAGATGTAAAGTAGCTCTCTATAACTGTGATTAATAATGAAATATTATCTTTAAGTAGTTACCAAAACTACATAGGTTAATAAATAATCGATTTCAGCATAATTAAAACTAGCAAGATCGATACATCGACACATTTGATCATTGGTTCAACCAGGGCTGGATTAACCTCTAGGCCAGGGGTGGGCAAACTACGGCCCGCGGGCCGCATGCGGCCCGGCAACTGATATTATCTGGCCCTCGAAGGCATTTAGAAATTAAAAAAAAAAAAAAATTTAAGTTATTTTGTTGAATTTTACAGAATTTTATGCACCGTTATGATTTTTAAAACATTTTTGATCAAATTTCTTTCTCATTTTCTATTTTTTTAAACAGTCCTTGACCTTTGTCATGTAATGCTAAAATGCGAAACTACCGATTTTAATATAGGGAAATGTTTATCGATATTTAAAAATTGGACATAATATACATGCTGCCCCCCAATAACTTTACCTTTGTCAATGTGGCCCTCCGCAAAAAAAGTTTGCCCACCCCTGCTCTAGGCAAACAAGGCACGTGCCTTGGGCACCAAGCGTTTGGGGGCACCACAAGTCCTCAAGAATTTTTTTTGGAACAAATTTAAGTCCAGAAACAACTGAAAATTGAACAAGTGCTATGAAAATGAAGAAATACATTATAATAAAAATTCATACTCAAGTTTGGTACAATCTTGAATGCTTAAAAATTAAGCGCATAAAATTTTTTTTTAAACTCCTGGTAAATGGTAATGAGCAAAATGCGGACCATACGGACTCACTCGGCTTGTAAATAAATAATGCGGTCATATTCGAATTTTAAAAATGTTTGGGAAGTTTTATTAAAAAATTTAAACCATTTTTATATTTTCAATAAATAATATTAAAATAATAGCATTAATTAATTAATTCGACCGGGAACCCTTAAGTAATAGACACAAAATGAGCATGTGAACAGGAAAACGTGTGCTGATTTGTATTATTCACTAGTAGATCACTTGCATAAATCTAGGAATGAATTTGAAAGATTTGAAGAAGCTGCAAAAATAATAACACCAAGTGTAGATTATAAGTCAACTTTGACCCGTAATCGTAAACGAACGACAGTGGTCATTGATGGTTATGCCCCTGAGGTATCTCTGAATGCCATAGACAAATTTCGTACATTTGCATTCTACGCCATTGTTGACAAACTTGAGACAGAAATGAGTAGACGAGGACAAGTATATAATGATGTAGTTCGATTTTCTTGTTTGGTCGATGTGTCACTATCACAAACATCTCAGTGCTGTGAAGAACTAATAAATGATTGTCCTAAAGATCTGAACAATAATTTATGTACTGAACTACAACAGTTTCATTCATATATTCGCCACAAGTTTCCTGCATCAAAATCGGAAAACAACACGTTCAATCAGGGAGAATTATACAAAATAATAGTTAGAGACAACATCGAGTGTGCCTTTGCTGGTGTTGCGTAAGCGACCGCGTCCTCGAAGAAATTCGAAGGCGTCCACAAGGGTTGTGCCTCTACGTGGCGTGGCAGACAAGTAGGATGGACGTGACCATCTGAAACCAAACAACCCGGCTCAATGCCTAACGTCCCGACCGAATGACCCCTTGGGAAAGGGGGCTAGCGACGCAAAGCTAGCCCTTAAGGGGGGAAGCGTTCTTCCCAGACTCACAAAGTCATATGGCAAGTATGAAAAGTACGATTAGACTATCAAACGTGGAGCTGGCAACTCAGTCACTGCCTTCTTCGCTAGTGTCCGGGGACAGGCTAGCGGGGGACGAAGTCACTGCCCCTGGGTTGGAAATCCAAAATCCTCTTCCGTCAACGTCGGGGGACAGGCTGACGGGGGACAAAATTACTGAACGTGGCATGCGTGGCGCCAAGGGTCGCCCCCCCACATACCTATCGATTATACAATTGAATGTCTGTGGCATAAGACAGAAGGGAGGAGAGATCACCAAGCTGCTCCATGAGTGGGACGTGGACGTGGCGCTCTTCCAGGAAACTCTATTGAAAGGTAAGAAATTTCACATTACTGGTTACTCCCTCTACCAATGCAAGTGCAGAAATTGCAGAGGTCTGGCCACAGCAGTCAAAAATTCCCTACCGATGGAACTGCTTGAGGCGAAGTCGTGCCAAGGCACTGACACCCTTACCATCAAAATATTCAAAAACAGACAGTTCTTTGAAATAACCAATGTTTACAACACACCCCGTAACCCGATCAGTCTTCCGATCGGTGATAACATAAATTTTCAAAGGAAAATAATTGCTGGGGACTTCAACGCCCAGTCACCGGACTGGGGGTATGTTGAGCGTAACGCATCGGGACGTTACGTGGAGGATCTGTGCCTCACTACCAACCTCATCCGCTTACAAGACGAAAATAGTGTGCCCACACTGTTACATACGGGACTAAGTACGGAGTCCCGACCAGATTTGACGCTTATCTCAGCGGACCTTGAGTCCAAGCTCAGTCTGGAGGTCTTGGATGAGGTTGGGAGCGACCATAAACCGATCCTCCTACGAATTTTGTTAGCTACCACCAAGGCACGCCTTCGGAAAAGGCACTGGCAGTTTCGCAAAGCAAATTGGGCTAAATACGAGACAGAGGTCGAAGCCAGCTTGGCTGAGACCCATGCCACAAGACCGAATGATCTAAATGTGGAGTACGAGCTCCTCATAAGCAAGATTCTCGAGGCGGCAAGGAGAGCAATTCCGAGAACCAACGGAAAACAAACCTTCAGACCGTACTGGAATAAGACTCTGAAGGCGCTGGTGGAGAAAAGAGCGAAAGCACGGAAGAAAGCCGCCAAGAGGAAAACACCTGCAGCTCGAGCAGCGTATAACCTTTTGACGGCCCAAGTCCGTGCCGAAGTCTTCAGGGCAAAAAAGTCTAAGTGGGAGACTACGTGTGGAAACCTCAACCTTTCGGACGGAAGGAAAGTCTGGCGATTACTTGAAAATCTCTCTGGCATGGGGAAGCAGCGGAACATCCGCCCCCTTAAAACGCCAACTGGCACAGAGGCTAGCTGTGCTAAGCGCGCAGAAGCGCTTAACCGTCATTTTGCTAAGGTGAGCAAAAGTGCCAGAGACTCTGACGAAAGCCGGACCATCAGGAAACTCCGAAAGGCTGGAAGCAGAGCTCAACGAGTGGGCCCACACCAAGAGGTTTTCACGGCACCCTTTACAATGGCCGAGTTGCAAACGGCCCTAGGAAAGTGCAAATCAGGTAAAGCTCCAGGACCCGACAAAGTCTGTAATGAAATGCTCACCCATTTGGGCAAAACGGGAAAAAGAACATTACTAGACTTTGTCAACAAAACCTGGACAACAGGCGCCCTGCCAAAGGCGTGGCAGAAAGCGGTGATTGCCCCTATTCCCAAAGAGGGGAAACCAAGTGACCAGGTGTCTAGCTACCGGCCCATTTCCCTCACATCGTGTGTGGGGAAAGTAGCAGAGCGAATGGTGAACGCAAGACTCTACTGGTTCTTGGAACGAACCAAGAGCATCCCTTCCAACCAAGGCGGCTTCCGCAAGGGGAGGCAGCCAATGGATCAAGTGATCCAGTTTATCCAAAGCACCACCAATGAGCTTCAGATGAAAAATCATACTGTCGCGGTGTTCTTTGACCTCCAGAACGCTTACGATAAAGTCTGGAGGGCAGGTCTGCTGTACAAGTTGCACCAGCTCGGTGTAACAGCCAACATGCACAGGTGGATTCATTCTTTTCTATCAAATCGTACGATATCCACCCGTGTAGAGGACAAGGTTTCGAACATGCGTGCACTCGAGGACGGGCTCCCACAGGGGTCGGCCTTGAGCTGCACCTTGTTCCTGGCGTACGTGCACGACCTGCAGTCACATTTGGTAACAAAGAACACAATGTTCGCAGATGATTTAGCAATCTGGAGCTCTGGTAAATCCGTCCAGCAGTTGCAGAGCCGGCTGCAAAAAGACCTCACAGAGATACAGGCCTATGCTCGGAAATGGAGATTGGTGGTGAATGCGGAGAAGACCGTTTACACATTGTTCACAAACGGAAGGAAGGTGCTCAAAGAAGAAATTGATCTTCACATCTGCGGGAAGTCATTAAAATGGGACAAATCACCCACGTATCTGGGAATCAAGCTGGACCAGAAACTCCAGCTCCATAACCATGTACGGGAACTCGGCGCTCGAGCCACGTCGAAACTCAGCCTGGTTAAAAAACTTGCCAGCACTACCTGGGGAGCCGATGCAAGACTCCTGAGAGCTCTCTATCTCGGGAGTGTAAGAGGTGCCATTGACTACAGCCTCCCGGTTCAGGCATTCGCAAGCCGTACGGCTCTAGAAAGCCTGGATCGGATACAAAATCTAGCTCTCAGATTTGTATGCGGGGCGTTACGTACCACACCCACGGCTGCTGTGGAAATTATCTCAGACATAGAACCACTAAACATCAGGAGGGACAAGGCTATCCTAACGACCGTGGAACGCTACCGTCGAATGGAAAAGACGGAACCCTGTTTTCAACTCCAAGACCGTTGGGTAAAGAGGACAAGGCTTAAGAGACCCTCCTTCATGGATGCGGTCTATGCACTCGAGGAAAAGCACCCTTTACCAGAAAACAGGGAGAAAATACGCCTGATCCAGGAGAGATCACCACTGGATAGCCTTGAACCACCTGATGTCCGTCTGACCATGTCACACACAGCAGTTACTAAGTCGAGCCCCCAACATGAGCAAAAGGGAGCCGCACTAGAGACAATTGAGGCCTTTGGAGACGACATGGTACAAGTCTTCACAGACGGCTCCTATCTCGCCAGCGAAAAGCGGGCGGGCTACGGTGCACTCATTCAGTATCCTAAGGGGATACCTCCAGCTGAGGAGATTTCAGGCCCAAGTGGCACAAATAGCACTGCAACTGATGCAGAGATAGAGGCTATATTGATGGGCCTGAAACAAGTGCGCCGCAGACTAGCCAGACGCAAACCACTTCCACCCATCGTAGTGTTCACCGATTCACAATGTGCTCTGGAAATTGTGAAAAGGAGCTCCACGAACACGAAAATGGTGTACGCAATTATGGAACTCGTGCGAGACATACAGTCACACGGAGGCAAAGTGACCCTTCAATGGATCCCAGGACATGTGGGGATTCCACCACAAGACAGAGCCGACTGTCTTGCGAGGCAAGGCTCTTCCCGGCCTCAACCTAACCGGCCTATGACCCAACTGGGGGCCCAAGCCAGGATTAAGGACCTCTGCCACGAGGAGTGGCTAAAAGAATGGGAACAGGGGAACACAGCCCGTAAACTTTACCGGAGCATGCCCAAAAACAACCGCAAATGCGATGAGTGGTGGAGTCTTAAACGCCACCACCAGAGTCTCATTACCCAAATGAGAACAGAGCATTGCCCTACCCGCAGCTATTTAAATAGATTGCATCCATTGCGGGACCCGAGCTGCCGCCATTGTGGTCAGGCACCGGAGACAATCGAGCACCTTCTAGCCGAGTGCTCAACGCTGGCGACTGGCGTGACTGGGGTCCTCCCAGCCGACCATGTCGATAGTCTAATTTATGGGACTGCCCACCAGATGCGGCAGGCCTGTACCTTGCTTGCCGGGGCCATAAAAGAGCGATAGCTCGGCCCTTTCCAATGAATGTAATATTTCAGTGTGCCTTTGCAAATGTTGAAATCGCCTTGCGCATATTTTTAAAATTAATGGTTACTAACTGTTCAACTGAGCGCTCTTTTTCTCAGTTGAAACGTACAAAAAATCCAAATAGATCAACAATGAAACAAGAAAGGCTCGATTCCTCATCTCTGCTTATGGTCGAGGCAGATGTGTTGCGCAAAATTAACTTTGACGATATACTCAAAAACTTCGCTAGATGTAAATCTAGGGAAAAAAACTTTAAAATGTAAATGACAATATCTTTTTGATTTTTTCATCTAATAAAAAATAAAGTATTTTTGTCTATTATTATTTCAAAATTTATTAACTATTAATTTTAATACAGAAATTCTTTATTGTAGGTTTTATATAAGTGATAGTAGTACAAACTACAAACATATTTGTTAACAACTGTTTTCTTTGAATAATATTGAATATACCAGCGGTCACGTTCAGTGAAAGATCAGGGGCCCCGGGCAGAAGGGGGCACCCATGTGGGTTTGTGCCTTGGGCACTAAAATGGCTTAATCCGGCCCTGGGTTCAACACTGACTGGAATAATACAAGATCGATACATAGATACATTTGATACAAGGCGAATACACCGCTGTTCCACTCTAGTTGCCGTGTCGAGTCTTGCAGGTACGCGTGAGAACGTCCTTAACATTTTTTTTTAAACTTCAAAGTATTAAATATATATTTATTTAAGAGGAACATATTGGGGGGGGGGGGGGGTGTCTAAGGGTGAGCCCTTCACTTTTTCATAAAATTGTGTAATGGTTATTCGTGTGAGGGAAAGACGAGCTACTAACAAGTTAGTTGTGTTTCGTATTTTTTTGATTGGCAGATATTTAAGTGAGCTCGTCTCACCCATGGCTTACCATAGAGCCATAACGTTCTATCTTGTTTCATTACACATCACAGACTCTGAAGACATGAATTGTCCGAGATTGCCACGTGACCTCAGGGTGTGTGTTGTAAATTATGTTGTGTGTTGCCATCGCTGTCTACATTGGTACCCGGCGATTTCTGGCGAGCAGCTCATTCTGTATAAAAACTGCCCAGTTCTTGCTCGTTGTTAGTCTACGAAATGCTATCGTTGACATGGTGGACCCAAGTTGCTCTCTGGGTGGGAAATTATGGGACCAGGGCAGCAAGCAATGGATTGTCAGCTCATGAGACGGGTCAGAACGTCGGAGTGTTTTTGTTCAATCTTCAAAAACTTAACCCTGAATATTTGCTAACTTCACTATCGCAAGGGAGAAGCTTTGGTGGGGAGGATAAGGACAGATTTACTTCTCGGAATAATGGACGGCTGTCAATGTTAGACGAGGTAAAGAATTATGCTGCTGTTAATGACGTCAGGCACATGTCTGAGTTGCCCAACAGATCGGCAGAGTATTTGACAGACTGGACAATGAATGTGAGCACAGCGTGCGTGCATGATATACAGGTGCTGGTCAGTGGCATGGCTAGCAAGGAGTACTGGACATTACAGTGTAAGTTATGTCAGTTTGCGGCCCCGGGGGTGGGGCGGGGGGGGGGTGCCTATTACAAGGGTGGTCACTCTGCAAACATCTTATTTTTTAAAAAGTAGTCAGCTTAAAAAATGTTGAGCAAATACATAGAAATTTACCCCCCCCCCCCCCCCCCCCAATAAATAATAAAATACCGAGCTGTGTGTAGTTTACTGTAACATGAAATCATGTAACAGATATCCAACAAATAAGGCACATTTCCAGTTTGGTTTGGAGTCAAAACATTTCTCAAAACTCGCTTCTAATAGTCTTAATCTTAATAAAATTACATTTATTCATTCATTTTTGCTCTTAACTTTCTAGCCTTAACTCTGCGGGTCTTTTCCAATATTCTCATTCATAAACAACCAAATCAACTTTAAGATAATTCTTCAATGTCATAAGCACACAATTTAATGTAAAGGAATACTATTGTCTGAATTGCTCCTTTTTTCACCCACGACATCCACCATATATGGTTATGTTGTTACAACTTCTGATGGTCAGATAAAATGAGAAAGTCATTCCAATTAAACTATTTCAGTGCTGGACTCCTGGGGCAAGCCTGGACCATCATTACTGGAAGGGAGGCTCAACCTGGCTGGTAACTACAGGCAGTGTCAGGGTGTCCTGTGGCCGCCCAGTGGCAATGGAAGCAGGGGCAACTACTGTGTCATGAGATTATCTGTGAACAAGTGGCTGGTAAAATAATTTATTGTTCCTTTGAGTCTGTAGGCTACTTGACTAATTGCTAACTTGATGACTTAATTAAAACATGCTTCATCTGTTCCTAGTCCTTATGAGAACTGCCTATGTAAATCTTATCATCTTCTTAAATATCACATTGTGTAATATTCCTCATCAGGACCATATGTTCAATTTGAAAGTGTTATGATATTCCCACCAGGACCATATGTTGACTGTGTTTGTGAAGACATCCCTTGTTCAACTGGGCTCTTGCTGGCCAGACTCCTGTTCTGAATTTGACATTGGTCAACTTTTACAGTACGGTCAGTGGTCATCAAGTGCTTAAAACAGTTCTTGGAACGTGTCCAAAATTCCAAATCTGATGTAAACTTTGTTCTATTCAATGACTTGCCATCTGTAGGAATCTTTGATCTATTTCTTTATAACTGAGCATCTCTCCAAAGTTAACATTTCAGTTTATGTACAAACTTTTAATACATTTTGACCTGTATCACTTTAGGTCATTTTATTTTCCGTAGTCCTACAAGTTCTGAACCTGACATCCACTTTCAATTCTGCGGCTACAGATTGTCGAACTGACCATAGAGAAATTACAGCAGCCACTGTAGCTTCTATGTAAGTGTGTTAGAAAGTTTGTCTGTGTGTGTGATAATGTGGGTGAGGGCCAGAGCGGGTTTAAGTGGGAGTCACATACACATGTATGAACATAATGGATCAGACATCTTGTATTTATTATTTGAAATGTTTCTTATGTACAAGCTGGATACAGAAATGTACTGTTAGTAAAATGATTGTTACTAAATAGTTACTGGACATTTCAGAGTGATTGCTTCAATCATTGGTGGATTGTTGCTGTTTGGCACGATCTTTGACCTCATCTTTGTCTTTCGGCGGCACCAAATAACAGAGACACCATACGAGATCACTGTTACAGATGAGGTATCCATTGGCCTGCCCAACCAGATCTACAGGCTCAACCAAGCCGACATGGACAACAATGGGGTCAACCACACCTACCAGACAGATCAAGAAAGTAGTGACCAGATCAATGAGGCCAACTTGACCTCCTCATGGGCTGACCATGTTATCAGTGGGGTCAGCCAAGCCTCACTGCTAGACCAGGCAGGTTGTCATCAGGTTAGCACGGACAACTTGACCACCTGTTTGACTGAACAAGATAGCAATGAAGAGACCAATCCGACCATCTCAATGATTGAAACAGTTGACTGTCAACAGGTAGCCAAAGACAGACACCAGGAGACTTGTTGTACAGACCAGGAAACCTATAGCCAGGATGCACAGACCAATGATCTAGACCAGACAACCTACAGTCTAGACCAGGAGACATACAGCCAGGATAAGATGACTAAAGTCCCCTGCCACAAAACCAACTCTGTAGATGTAGCTCAACCCCTATTGGAGACCAAAGTAGCACAGGGAGATCAAATATCCCATGGTATTTATAACTCTTTCAGACTGTTTAGTAATTAATTTCAATGACATTTGGTGGTAAAGGAGGAAATTCCTACTGCTAGGAAAAAGAAGTTGTAAACTCTTTGAGGGAATATTAAGCTAGCGAAATTAGCCTTCTATAATATCTTCCTGATGAATCTCTTGACAGAGTTACCTTCTTGACCATTGGTCCTGCTAGAATAACAGAATTATCTTCTTGATCATTGGTCCTTTAGAATGACAGAATCACTTTTTTTTACCAGTGGTCCTGTTAGAATGACAGAATTATCTTCTTGATCATTGGTCATTTAGAATGACAGAATCACTTTTTTTGACCACTGGTCCTTTTAGAATGACAGAATTACTTTCTTGACCACTGGTCTTTTTAGAATGACAGAATTACTTTCTTGACCAGTGTTCCTGTCAAAGAACAGAATTACTTTTTTTGACCAGTGGTCCAGTTAGAATTACAGAATTAATTTCTTGACCATTGGTCCTGTTAAATGAAAGAATTACTTTCTTGACCATTGGTCCTGTTAGAATGACATAATTACTTTCTTGACCATTGGTCCTGTTAGAATGACAGAATTACTTTCTTGACCACTGGTCCTGTTAGAATTAAAGAATTACTTTCTTGACCAGTGGTCCTATTAGAATGACAGAATTGCCTTCTTGACCAGTGGTCCTGTAAGTAACAGAATAACTTTCTTGAACATTTTGCAATCAAATATCATACAATATTACACGTTTCTATCAACAGGTTTTTTGATGGATTTGTTGATGACATTCTCAGTGTACTCCAACTCATTAAAACTACTAAAAACTGCACAGCCACCTGGTTCTTTGACAGCTGTCAATGGCATTCGATTTATCAGTATGTCATGGATCATACTTGGTCATATGTACTCTTATGGTGTGGAACAATTTGGTGAGCCCACATCATGTCATCTGAATACCATCTGCATGACCTCTTTATGCCACCTGTATGTCATCTGTATGTTATACATTGTACCAATACAAATTATACTTTGCAGACTGAGTAACTTTCATTGGAAAAATATATTTCATTATAGAGTTGACATTCAGACTGTATCAGCCTTGATCTTGCTGTGTTATTGTGGGTTTAATCTGAGAAAAGATATTTAGCTGTGTTACTTTGGTAGCTGGTGTGTATCTGTGTTAGTAGCATGTGTATCTGTGTTAGCGCCATGTGTTAGCTGCTTGTGTACTTGGGGGTAATTTAATATTACTTTCCTTTGTTAACCATCCACCATTTTGCAATCTTCCATAGCAAACACACTGACTGTATTTCCACTCTTACTCCACCGATGGACATCTGATGTCATCGCCAACAGTTTTGTTTCAGTGGACACATTCTTTACCATTAGGTAATATGAGCCTTTTTTATTTGGTGGCAGAACCAAGGGAGACAATGTTTACCCCACTTTGACTGTTGTTTATCTTCAGTGGCTGAGACCAAGCATTTACCTCATCTCTAAGAATAGCTTCCTGAATGAGCTGTTGACTCCACACTGTTAATATCCCTTACAAGTGGTGGTGCCAACTCATTTTAACTCCTTTAACTAAGAATCGGTGCTTGCTCTTGGCTAATCATGTTGCTCAATTGGGTAGCTCCCAGTGGTGTAGGAAGGGGCGTGGAGGGGGAAGTTGGCCCCCTCCGGTACTTTTTTCATTATATTGAGAAGCGGCATTTTCGGCTGGCTGAATAGATTTTTCATGGATGATGGTGACAAAAAGCTTGATTGTACTAATCCTAGCTACTTGACTGATGGCTCCACACTTCAGCATCCCTTAGGGAGGCACAAGATAAGAGCTCCACAAGCAGGTGTGTTGTGATATGATAGCAGGTGTGTCATAAGATGATATCGAGTGTGTCATGAGATGATAGTAGGTGTGTCGTGAGATGATAACGGGTGTCATGAGATGATATCGAGTGTGTCGTGAGATATCGGGTGTGTCATGAGATGATATCGAGCGTGTCATGAGATGATAGTAGGTGTGTCGTAAGATGATAACGGGTGTCATGAGATGATATCGAGTGTGTAGTGAGATAGCGGGTGTGTCATGAGATGATATCGAGGTTGACATGAGATGATAGTAGGAGTGTCGTGAGATTATAGGTGTGTCATGAGATGATAACGGGTGTGTCATGAGATGATAACGAGTGCGTCGTGAGGTGACATCAGATGTGTCATGAGGTGATAGCAGGTGTGTCATGAGAAGATAGCGGGTGTGTCATGAGATGATAGCGGGTGTGTCTTTATTCTATAACCAGGCTGTCAGATTCTGGGGTAAAGAGATGTTTTATTTTATAACCAGGCTGTTAGACACTGGGGTAAAAGAGATATGTTTTATTTTATAATTAGGCTGTTTGACACTGGGGTAAAAGAGATATGTTTTATTTTATAACTAGGCTGTTAGACACTGGGGTAAAAGAGATATGTTTATTCTATAACCAGGCTGTTAGACACTGGGGTAAAAGAGATATGTTTTATTTTATAACCAGGCTGTTAGACACTGGGGTAAAAGAGATATGTTTTATTTTATAACCAGGCTGTTAGACGCTGGGGTAAAGAGATATGTTTTATTCTATAACCAGGCTGTCAGATTCTGGGGTAAAGAGATGTTTTATTTCATAACCAGGCTGTTAGACACTGGGGTAAAAGAGATATGTTTATTCTATAACCAGACTGTAAGACACTGGGGTAAAAGAGATATGTTTTATTCTATAACCAGGCTGTTAGACACTGGGGTAAAAGAGATGTTTTATTCTATAACCAGGCTGATAGACACTGGGGTAAAAGAGATATGTTTTATTCTATAACCAGGCTCTTAGACACTGGGGTAAAAGAGATATGTTTTATTTTATAATTAGGCTGTTAGACACTGGGGTAAAGAGATATCTTAGCTCAGTGGTTGGCAAATTGCTGCTCACCTGAGTGTGGCTTGGCCTGTCGGCCAGAAATCGGTTTTGACTCAAACAAATCATGGTTCTTTACAGGTTCTTGAAAAGAAATTTGGCTCTCAAAATTTTTTTAATTTGCTTCCTGCTGATTTTTGACTCTTTTGACTAATGATTTTGCTGACCGCTGTCTTAGCCTATTACCCGGCTGACAGACACTGGGGTAACAAGATATGTCCAATACACACAATTTATATAGAAAAACATATTGAAATGTTTTACCTTTCAGCATTACATGTATTGTCAATGTTACCTACATTATGTTATCTAGTATATGTTTGGATGTGGTGTGCCATGGATTTCTGAGATGTGCCTGAGGTGTGCCATGGATTTCTGGGATGTGCCTGAGGTGTGCCATGGATTTCTGGGATGTGCCTGAGGTGTGCCGTGGATTTCTGGGATGTGCCTGAGGTGTGCCATGGATTTCAGTGATGTGCCTGAGGTGTGCCATGGATTTCTGGGATGTACCTGAGGTGTGCCATGGATTTCTGGGATGTGCCTGAGGTGTGCCATGGATTTCTGGGATGTGCCTGAGGTGTGCCGTGGATTTCTGGGATGTGCCTGAGATGTGCCATGGATTTCTGGGATGTGCCTGAGATGTGCCATGGATTTCTGGGATGTGCCTGAGGTGTGCCGTGTGTGAAAGAAGGCTGCTGAGCTCTGCCATATTTTATAGAACATGTGCTACACAATCAAATATTAAAATGTTAGAAGGATTTTTATAATCGCATTAAAAATAGAGACAGTTTTGATGTTCCTATATGTCCCCACTGTTGTTGTCCCCATTATTGGTGTCCCCATTGTTGGTGTCCCGACTGTTGGTGTCCCCACTGTTGGTGTCACCATTGTTGGTGTCCCCATTGTTAGTGTCCCCACTGATGGTGTCCTCACTGTTGGTGTCCCCATAATGAATGTTCAACATAGTTGTTGTTTACCATTATTGTTGTTTACCATTATTGTTGTTTACCATTACTGATGTTTACCATTATTGATGTTCCCATATTATGTTATTTTCCTCATAACGGATGTTCCTATGTTCCATTGACAGTGGTTTCTTGGTGGCTTATGTAACATTCAAGGATGTATTAAAAAATGGATGGAGAATTAACTGGGCTCTCTTTTATATCCACCGTTACTGGAGGTAAGTGTTAGTGGAGGTGTGTTAGTGGAGGTAAGTGTTAGTGGAGGTGTGTTACTGGAGGTAAGTGTTACTGGAGGTAAGTGTTAGTGGAGGTGTGTTACTGGAGGTAAGTTAGTGGAGGTGTGTTACTGGAGGTAAGTGTTAGTGGAGGTAAGTGTTAGTGGAGGTGTTGCTGGAGGTGTTAGTGGAGGTGTGTTACTGGAGGTAAGTGTTAGTGGAAGTGTTACTGGAGGTAAATGTTAGTGGAGGTGTGTTACTGGAGGTGTGTTACTGGAGGTGTGTTACTGGAGGTGTGTTAGTGGAGGTAAGTGTTAGTGGAGGTAAGTGTTAGTGGAGGTAAGTGTTGCTGGAGGTAAGTGTTAGTGGAGGTGTGTTACTGGAGGTGTGTTACTGGAGGTAAGTTAGTGGAGGTGTGTTACTGGAGGTAAGTGTTAGTGGAGGTAAGTGTTAGTGGAGGTGTTGCTGGAGGTAAGTGTTAGTGGAGGTGTGTTACTGGAAGTAAGTGTTGGTGGAGGTCTGTTACTGGAGGTAAGTTTTAGTTGAGGTGTGTTACTGGAGGTAAGTGTTAGTGGAGGTGTGTTACTGGAGGTAAGTGTTAGTGGAGGTGTGTTACTGGAGGTAAGTGTTAGTGGAAGTAAATGTTAGTGGTGTTGTTACTGGAGGTAAGTGTTGGTGGTGGTGTGGTACTGGAGTAAATGGTGAGAATTGCTGGAATGAGCAGGTGAGACATTTAATGTATTGAGAATTTTAGTGTATTAATTTGAGAGTATTAGTGAGACTGTGAGTGTACTGGTGAGAATGTGAGTGTACTGGTGAGACTGAGTGTACTGGTGAAACTGTTAGAGTAATAGGGAGACTGAGTGTACTGGTCAGACTGTGAGTGTACTGGTCAGACTGTGAGTGTACTAGTGAGACTGTGAGTGAACGGTGAGACTGTTAGGGAATCAGTCAGACTCTTGTATATAGATGAACTGCTTCAGGTATTGCTGAGACTTTTTAAGTAACTTAAATAAATAGTGTATATATCATTTACTTTAAAATGCCTCAACGTTAAATGTTCGGTGGTTGGGTCCTATAATGACCTACTCTCTTCTCTACTACAGACTGACCCCACCCTACATCCTGACCTTGACATTTGTCCTCGGCTTCCAGAGGTTTCTGGGATCTGGAGCCCTCTGGGAGACTGTCCAGCCATGGGACAAGACTGACTGTGAGAACAACTGGTGGACAAACCTTTTGTATATCAATAACCTCATCAATGTCCAGCATGAGGTGAGACCATCTGGCAGACCATCTGGCAGACCATATGGCAGACCATGTGGCAGACCATATGGCAGACCATATGGCAGACCATATGGCAGACCATATGGCAGACCATGTGGCAGACCATATGGCAGACCATGTGGCAGGTTGGCTCGGGACTTAAAACTACAATGTATGCAAGTACAGCAGCTTAGTATATTATAAGACTGGTCATTGTGTAAATGTTGGTATTTTGTGAAAGCTTAATTAAATTGAATTTTTTTTTCTTCCTAAGCCTAAATGGATTACAGAAGACCGTGTGAAATTATTTGGTTAGTCACTTATAAAATATCATTTTGATGTTGTCTCCAGTGTTTTGGTCATGCCTGGTACCTGGCCAATGACATGCAGTTTTACTTGGTCGCCCCTCTCATGATGATCCCATTTCATATGTAAGTGTACAGGTAATTTTTATGCAATTTGAATTCCATTAAAAGTTGAATTAAACTTTTATTCTTCCCCAACAGTCGCTTATCGTAGTTGGCCTGCTGGCTTGAATCTGGGATTTGAATCCATGTCTCCACTAAATGGTCCTTCTGGGATTTGAATCCATGTCTCCACTAAATGGTCCTTCTGGGATTTGAATCCATGTCTCCACTAAATGGTCCTGCAATCTATTTGAATCCATATGCAATCTATAGTTTATACAAAAGAATATGTTCTATTCTGTCAAATTCTAGCCATGCCCTGTCTGGTGTGGGATCCTGTCTCATGTTCCTATTGGTCCACTGGTTGACCACAGCCATCCTCTCTGTCATCAATGACTGGCCAGCGGTCATGGTAGGTCTGGACGCTCACATTCAGTAAGTCTGGTTTCTGTTTCATGATTTTCTAAGGAAATTCTAAAAATATTTTAGTGTAATGATGATTTGTTTCTTCATGTTTTGACCTGTGGATATTTCCTCAGAGAAGTTTCTCCACATTGGCTCAAACACTACTACATTGTTCCGTGGTGCAGAATAGGTCCCTACATTATCGGCATTTTGGCTGGCTATTACATGGCAACCTCTAATGGGAAAATGTATCTTCGGAAGGCAAGTACATACTCATATTTTGTACACGATCATAATGCAAATTCAAGTGTGCACATTTTTCAAAAATAAACTGAATTTTTTGTTCATCTCAGATAACAGGTGTAAAGTCATTTTTTATATCATTTGAAATCTGATGAGTTTAACATTTTATTCTTTCCCAACAGTCACTTGTCATAGTTGGCTGGCTGGTTGCCATAGCAACAGGGGTGGTCATTGTGTTTGGTCTCCGCAGTGATATTGGGGGAGGTAATCCTCGCAGCTTGGCTGTGGCAGCCTTTTACAACTCAATGGCCAGGACGGCTTGGGGCGTGTGCATAGCCTGGGTCATTGTAACCTGTGGCTCGGGCTGGGGAGGTAAGTCCACTTAAATGCAACTCATTACTGTCAAAGTCAATTTTGATAATTTGGACCCTAAAACTTTAACTCAATGGTTCCCAATCTTTTTGACTGTAGAGCCCTTTTTGGAATCAATTTGGGGAAGCCCATTAGTATTAGGCTTACCCTATGTCTTACAAATTAATAGTGTTTATGAGTTTCCTGGAGTGACTATGAAGCCCTTGAGAAGTGCACAAGGAGCCCTGTGAGCACAGGTTGGAAACAACTTTTCTAACTCATGTGATTGATTGGTCTGAGAAACCTATTTCTTCTTCTTCTATATATTAAGGGCCCACGATCAATTTGTTGATCATTCTGGCTTCAATTTATAGCTTTATCTTAACTCCTGCAGCCCAAGTGTAGATTGTCAAGATTCTGCATTGTCATTTCTAGGTATTTACCTGTTTATGATCTAATTAAATCTACTTTTTCTTAATAAAATTAAATTTCTTTTTCAGGTCCAGTGAACACAATTCTGTCTTGGTCACCATTTGTCCCTCTTGGCCGCCTGACCTACATGGCTTACCTGATACACCCGTGTCTGACCAGAGTCTACTTTGGAAACCACGACGTCCCCTACCTGTTGAATGATACAAACTTGGTTAGTCCATCTCTTACCTTCAATGTCCATCAAATTTCATTAAACAAACAATTGTATGAACATTTTACAACCAAAGAAAAAAAGGAATTGTTTTACATACTCTTTGTTTACATATTTTGAAATCATTTCCAGCTAACTTTTAAAAATTCTATTTCAGGTGATTTCTTACCTTGGCATTCTTGTGTTCACCTACCTGACAGCTTTCTTTCTAAGTCTGGCCCTGGAGTCTCCAATGATTGGTTTGGAGAAGGTCATTCTTGCTAAATTAAAATGTGATGCATAAATTTTTTCATTGCTAATAAATGCCCATGCAAAAATGGATGTTTCTTGAGGGGGTTTACTTGTGTAATCTGGCATGAGGATCTGTGTTTACATGACAATTTGTGATGTGCCATGTGTGATGTGCCATGTGTGATGTGCCATATGGGATGTGTCATGTGGGATGTATCATGATGGGATGTTATGATGGGTGATGGGATATCATGTGTGACTGATGTCATTTGTGATGAGATGTCATTTTTTTCCCTGGATGTATTCGTAATGGGCTAAGAAACATCTCTTTACCCTTTTCAGTTTTTTTTCATCATATTGAATGAAAAGTTGTTTTAAAAATGACAGTTTCTTCTTTATATTAATTATATGTCAAGAAAATTGCCTGAAACACATACCAGTATTCATCTGTGAATGGTTTATTTTAAAACTTTTATTAACCAGGTGTCCTATGGCTTTTTGTTTAACATGGTGTGGGGCTGTGGATCATGGTCCCTATATCAATCCAATACTGACATAAACAAGCATGTTGATCAAGGATTTTTTAAATATGGTTATTATTAATAAGTCAACAAATAAAGACATAATGTGGGAAAAGTCATTCCTACACACTCAAACTCTCTTCTATCTTTTCCCAATCACAATTTCTATTCATAGCAGTTTAATATTTTTTAATATGTTGAAAAAAGTAATTTATCAAATAATAGATTCTAATACTGTGTTCTGTCTGCAATTGATGGTGGCCACCTTAGTTCTGGCATATGCAGGTGTCATCTACTGTCCTTTTGCCAGGCAATAATTTAAGGGGTTATGCAGTCTGGTGATGATATCAAATGACTAGGACTACATTTTCTTCTTTCCGAGGAATAATTTCTCCAGTCCAATCATGGGGGACTCCAAACCAAGTACAAGAACAAAGGAAGCCATGTTGACCAATCCCAGCATTCCCAGGAATGAGATGGACTGTCAGAAACAAAGTGAGAGGGTCGGTCAACTCTTTCATTGTATACATTCCAAATGTGTTCATTTTTATCACTAAATTCACTGCACTAGACGGGCACAACATATTTCCCCTTTATTACTTTACCCCAACTACTTCACTCCCTAAATTTAATGGAAATCCAAAATGAGTTAGCATTTAACCATTTATACATGTGCCCATTCCAACTACAATTATTCTTATTCTGAAAATCTCTTGTTGCTGACCATAAGTACAAAGTCATTTTGTTAGAGATTATTTTGTTAGAAGGAATGTTCAGGCGGAAGTATGTTTGAAATGAAATTTGTTAAACAGAATTAAAAAAGCAACCAATAATTTTTTTATGTTTTTGTAAAGGAGGTTGCGAGTGTGAAATAGGAAATGAAAATTTGTTTATCAATTTACATGGGTCTCTGCAACCAACTACCTATTATTAGGTTCAAGTGGGATAGAACGAAAATAATGATTGACCCGGGAGGGGGTGGGGGTGATCTTAGTAAATGCTCCAGGGCAGGAATTCTTAACCTTTTTTGCAGAGTTGGAGGTCCATTCCATTTTATCATCCCCACAGAACAGTTTAAATTATATTGTAATAAAATTTAAAATATGAAAAATATTAAATAATTTAGTTATCGTTGTTTTATTCCTTTAATTAATTTTTTATAGTCAAGGAAAGATATTACCTATACAATTAGTGCGCGAACAAAATTCACCAGCAAAACATTTCCTGCTGCTAATCAAAATGCATAAAAACTTATTTTTAAATATATTTTTTAAAGCAGCAACAAACTAGCAATGGCAGCAAATATAATTTTCTGGTCTTCCACACCTGAGGGCTGGGGAGGTATTTTCACACCTGGTTAAGAAATCAGTTCTAGTGAAATGTTTCTGACACAGGTGCAGTAATTATTTGATATCCACGGGAGGTGAATTTCTTAAGGGTTTTTAAAAGACAGTAGTGGACACATGGAATTGTTTGGGGGGGGGGGGGGGTTGGGGGGGTTGCTGAGATTTGTGACTTTATATTTGGGGGGAGGTCTAACTTATGTGACGATTTTTTACTATGGGTGAAAGTGGGGTGGGTCAAAAATCGGCAAAATTTGCGAGACGCCTTTTATGGATGGCCCTTTACTAAATTTCTTACATCCTAATAAAATGAACAGGTGACACAGCCAGGGCGTCAAGCAGCAAATTGACATCTTCAATCTGTAGCACCGATCGTCACAAGGGCTTTCTTACAATGTTTGTTGAGCTCACAATGTTTGTAATAAAATGTTTGTAATACTCACAATGTTTGTATCCGTTATGTAATAAGGAGATTCCTGATTGCCGAAGTAAGCAATAATCAGACATGGGTGGATGAGGTAGGACATGTAGGACAGGCGTCCTAGTGGGACAAACGGTGACCATGACAAGATTCTGTTGACAGGACCTAGGGAGATGTTTTGAGGAAGCAATAATTACATTTCTAGCATGGCTAGAGATAGTAACAGCTAGTGATAGCAACACAGCTTAGGATGGCAAAACACTGGGTATGATAACGTGTCTAGTATCTAGGGTTTATTACATTTGGGGATAACACATCTACAGATGGTAACACATCTACAGATGGTAACACATCTACAGATGGTAACACAGCTGAAGATGGTAACACATCTACAGATGGTAACACAGCTGAAGATGGTAACACATCTACAGATGGTAACACATCTACAGATGGTAACACAGCTGAAGATAGTAACACATCTACAGATGGTAACACAGCTGAAGATAGTAACACATCTACAGATGGTAACACAGCTGAAGATAGTAACACATCTACAGATGGTAACACAGCTGAAGATAGTAACACATCTACAGATGGTAACACAGCTGAAGATGGTAACACATCTACAGATGGTAACACAGCTGAAGATAGTAACACATCTACAGATGGTAACACAGCTGAAGATAGTAACACATCTACAGATGATAACACAGCCGAAGATAGTAACACATCTACAGATGGTAACACAGCCGAAGATAGTAACACATCTACAGATGATAACACAGCCGAAGATAGTAACACATCTACAGATGGTAACACAGCTGAAGATAGTAACACATCTACAGATGGTAACACAGCTGAAGATAGTAACACATCTACAGATGGTAACACAGCTGAAGATGTAACACATCTACAGATGGTAACACAGCTGAAGATAGTAACACATCTACAGATGGTAACACAGCTGAAGATAGTAACACATCTACAGATGGTAACACAGCTGAAGATAGTAACACATCTACAGATGGTAACACAGCTGAAGATAGTAACACATCTACAGATGGTAACACAGCTGAAGATTGTTATGCAAGGCAAATATTATTCTTCCCAACAAGAGAAGATAACCCACCACCAACTCCTGAAGCACAGGCCACGATGACCCAGGCCACACTGGCTCCCCAGGCTGACCTTGACACGGCATTGTAGAAGGAAGCCACGGCTATGCTGCTGAACTGTTCTCCACTAATGTCACCTCGGATTCCGTACAGAACGGACAGAGCCGTCGCTATGGCAACAGCCCAGCCGGTGACTACCACCATCTGTGATGTCATCAATGAGAAACATGTAAAATGCGTAATTTTAAACGTACCTCCTTAAAGGCCGATTTTATGCAAAGGTTAGTCAGAATTAGTCAGAGCTAGTTAGAGTTAGTCAGAGCTAGATTTAAATTGTAACATTATTTAGGTGTCTTTAAAACCTTTGACATTTGAAGTCTTCCATTCTTTGATGCCAGCAGATAACCAGCCAAGATGCCAACCACGTACGGACCAATCCGGCAATATGGAGCATAATAATAGTAGAGTTGCCAGTTCAAGGATCCTGGCCTAGTGACACATAAGAAAAGACATGTATTTAAATTGTTATATTCCCTCAAACAACCCAATCACAATACGTGTCCTATCTGTTTCACAACCCAATCATATACTGGGTCCTTTCCCTCACATTTTCTGCGTGCCCACACTTTAGCAGCCTAGCATGTTAGCTGCGTGCTCACACTTTAGCAGCCTAGCATGTTAGCTGCGTGCTCACACTTTAGCAGCCTAGCATGTTAGCTGCGTGCTCACGCCCAAGGGTCACCAAACCATTTTTCACAGTGGGCAGGATAACTGACAAAATGACGAGCGCGGACAAAATAATCATTCTGAACAACAATACTTGCAAGTCAGGACGATAGCAACGCCGGTCTTAGGTAAACCTTCGCCCTGTGCGAAGCACCCGTTCGGCGCCCCCTTCCATGCCCCTGTATGGCTCCGCTCTTTTTCCGATTACGACGTAGGCTATGGAGCACATGTTATGATGCTATACATGTAGCTAACCATACGTATTTTAACATGCACATTAATTTAGACTGTTAGGTTTTCTACGGTACTTTGTTCCATTTCCACACCAACTTTGGGGTCGTCCCGAGGCTCACACTTCACTATAATAAACTAAGGGAATTTAAATATTTACTGGGAGCCCTAGGCGCCCCTATGGCCACGGCGCACTGTGCGTACACCCTAAGGGCCGGCGTTGACGAGAATTCTGGGGAAAAAAGACGAAAAACTAAGTTTAGTATTCCATGTTTATCATTGGTGAATGGCGAGCAATGGACCAAAAAACCCAAACCAGATCAAAGACAACTGACATATTTATTTACTTTTAAAAAGTTATCAAAGAAGGCGACGTTAGTGCGCATATCTCACAAACTAAGCAGCAAAAAAGGTTCTTGAGATTTGTGAAACTGGCTTTTGTTTTCAAGGTATCACTGCAGTGTGATAAGGCAAGTCACAGAATTCACAATCAATTTCTTCATGAAAAGCAGGGAACTGACGGTGATTGAGTGCATGTCATCGAAAGAAGTTCATAGAAGAAACGACTGGTTTCAGTACACAAGAAACATCTAAGTCTTTCCCACAGAATGCTTGCTGGTGTATGATGCAGTGTACGAACAGAGCGCCCGGAATTTGCAAATCTTTCTACTGAGTCCTGATCTGCCCCACCAGACTTTTCCTCACTCCAGCCATGTTTTTTCCTCCATCAACTTGAACACCTCGAAGCTGATTCCACTCAAGGTTATAGTTTTCCATGAACATGTCTTTTCCAGATGTTTTTGCATGCATGATGCAAACGGATGACAACTATTTCGTTATCTGAAAGTCCAAATTGACACCACAAATAAAAACGAGAAGTTGTGACGTACTCAAAAGATCAGTAGACATATCCAGCGCTAGAGAATACAGCAGCAAGTTCCTAGCTTTCTCACGTATCTGTAGCACTATGTTCTCTCCAAGTTCTTCTGTTCTCTACACAACTGAACTTGCCAAAAGGCTGATAGTTCCAAAAAATCGGCTTTCTCAGGACACAAGTTGTTTGCTGCAAACTGCAAGCATTACAATGAAAATCTAGATACAATAATTTAAAATTTACAATGGTAAATTAAAGGCGCAAAGCAACCAGGAGGTCTCCGCACGTGTGAGGATCTTCTATGATTCGAAACATAATGTCTCCGCACGTGTGAGCATCTCCTATGATTCCAAACATAATGTCTCCGCACGTGTGAAGATCTCCTATGATTCCAAACATAATATTGACATTGAAGTACCGTCGGCGGGCTTGATGAACTGACGTCGCGAGCCGGATGTGGCCCGCGGGCCGTAGTTTTGTGACCCAGTATGGGGGATGGGGGGGCTAACATGTTAGTTACTCACTTCACAGGTCCATTGTAAACAGCTGTAGCTGTCCACTCATTGTCTGTAGCCAACACGGCTACAATCACCCACTGGGCAGTCAGGAAGAAAAAGCAGCTGGCCACTCCAGCATAGGCATGGCTGGGTAAAGAATAAGGGCATGCCTGAGTACAGTGACGTAGCTGGGGTGGGCATCACCCGGTGTGTTTTTTCTGTTGGTCATGTCCAATTAGTTTGTGTAAGCCGTAATGTCTTTTCTGTACCCAGTGTTGTAGTAGGGGCCATCCATTTGGTAGGTAGGCAAAGGAAGGTCAAATTCCCCCCCCCCTCCCTAAGTCGCATCTGTCCTTTTTTGGTCACCCTCCCCTCTGCCTACGTAAAACTAAACTTTTTTGCCCTATCCCCATTTGACAACAATCCAATGTATCCATTCATTCACAAAGAGGACGTCCAAGTAAACCTTGTTAAACACTTGACAACAAACCAATGTATCCATTCATTCACAAAGAGGACGTCCAAGTAAACGTTAAACATTTTTCATGTTTTTTTTTAATAAAGATATTAATATCGTTTTTTTTATTTATTTCGGAAAACCGGTTATTGGCTGGATAAATCCGGTTTTAACCTGGTTGTTGGTTTTTATAATGCAATCCTTAACTTCTCTGCTCTGCAAAGTCAGACTGACATATTTTATGAGATCGTTACTGGGAAAAAGTTTATATATTGAACTTTTCCCTTTCGATAACACACGTTTGTACCATTTCACCTATATTTATCAGAAGACACCATGCAAAAACATAGGCAAACTCGATCTATTTTTTTTGGAAACGACCTCCAATACAACCTATATTTTTAAAAAATAATAATATTTTTAAAAATATATATTCATATCAGTTGACACATTAAAAAAATATTTCTTTTTGCAATATTTTGCTCGGCTCCCGTGAGGAAGCCGGACTACACAAAACAGAACGCGGAAAAAACTGTTCAACGATTATCTGAATTTCGTTTATCGGTGTGGAAACCGGCAACCTGTTGATGATTTTTACTCAAAGATAATCGATTTATTTCTTAGAATTCTTTAGATAGATATTTATTAAAATCAATATTAAAAAAATATTAACAGATAAATTAAAGTCTTGACGTAATAAACTTAAAGCGTCATATATGTATACAATGTACTCGATCATACATGTCATGTGACATATAACTGATTCTACTTACAAGACGAAGGGTACAAGCATGAGTGGACTTAAGATGTAGAATTGCATGTCATTGGCCAGGTACCATGAGTGGTCAAAACACTGGAACAAAACAGATGATTGGTGGAACATATAATTGGTGGAACATATAATTGGTGGAACAGATGATTGGTCGAACAGATGATTAATAGCACATATGATTGGTAAAATACATGATCTGTAGAACAGATAATTGTTAGAATAGATGATTGGTAGAACCAATGATTGTTAGAACAAATAATTGGTAGAACAGATGATTGGTCGAACAGATGATTAATAGCGCAGATGATTGGTAAAACACATGCTATGTAGAACAGATAATTGGTAGAACAGATGATTGGTAGAACAGATGATTGGTTCACTGTCATACAGATCATGCCCGTTGATTCAGCCCATGAAATTATTTTATTCTATAGAAATTTGTCTCAGAAATTCTTTCAAAACCCTCCTAATTTTTTCACTGATCTGATAAGTTACCACACTGCCATTTATGACGCCCTCATACACATATCTGACGCTCTCATCCACATATCTGACGCCTTCATACACATATCTGACGCCATCTATCTTATATATATAAAAATGAATGTATGTATGTATGTCTGTTTGTCTCATATGCGCTCCCACACCATTCATGCGATTGCAACAAAACTTTGGTGAGTTGTTGGCCACCTACCTGGGCATTTAACTGAGTCATTAAAAAACTTTTCAAATATTTCGTTTTCGGCCGTTTGCCCTTCATTCGTTTTTTTTCTTATACGAGCTTTGTAAAAAATATTTCCGTCTGCGCTCCTACACCATTCGTCTGAATGCGCTAAATCTTGGGTAAATATTACAAGCACGCCCACAAAGGTTTGGAAATAATTATAACCGTTTTAAAATATTCCGTTTTGAGCCAGGGGCCCCGTGTTCGTTTTTTCTTATATGAGCTATATAAATATAGTTTCAAACCGTATGCGCTCCTACACCATTCATGCGTTTGCGACAAAACATTGGAGAGTTGTATTCCACAAGCTCGCGCATTTTACTGGGTCATTATAACACTTTTAAAATATTTCGTTTTGGCCGTTGGCCCCAAAATCGTTTCTTTTTCTTATATGAGCTTTGTAAACAATAGATTTCGTCTGCGCTCCTACACCATTTATTCGAATACGCTAAAACTTTGACGAGATGTTGCGAGCATGCCCACAAAGGTTTCTAAATTATTACAACCGTTTTAAAATATTCCGTTTTGAGCCAGGGGCCCCATGTTCGTTTTTTTCTTATAGGAGCTATATAAATATAATTTCCTACACCATTCATGTGATGGCAACAAAACTTTTTTGAAAGGTTGTCCATAACGTCGCGCATGTTAATGAGTAATTACAATACTTTTAAAATATTCCGTTTTCAGCTGTTGGCCCCAAATTCCATTTTTTCTTATATGAGCTTTGTACAAAATAATTTCGGTATGCGCTCCTATACCATTCATCTGAATGCGATAAAACTTTAGTTAGATGTTTTTCCCACGCCCACAAAGCTTTTCCAATTATTACAACCGTTTAAAATATTATGTTTTGAGCCAGGGGCCCCATGTTCTATTTTTCCAATATGAGCTATATAAATATAATTTCAAACCGTATGCGCTCCTACACCATTCATGCGATTGCAACAAAACTTTGTTGAAAGGTTTTCCATAAGGTCGCGCATGTTAATGAGTAATTACAATACTTTTAAATATTCCGTTTTCAGCCGTTGGTCCAAAATTCTTTTTTTTTCTTATATGAGCTTTGTACAAAATAATTTCTGTATGCGCTCCTATATCATTTATCTGAATGCGATAAAACTTTAGTAAAATGTTTTACCCACGTCCGCAAAGCTTTTCAAATTATGACAACCGTTTAAAATATTCTTTTTTGAGCCAGGGGCCCTATGTTCTATTTTTCCTATATGAGCTATACAATACAATTTCAAACAGAGCTAATGTGTGGATGGATAGATTTTTAATCAAATACAAATAGCGACATTAAATTGTGTGTGTGACATAATAATTAGGTTTCTGAATTAGTTACAACACTTTTAAAATAATCCGTTTTTGGCCGTTGGCCCTAAAATCGTTATTTTTCTTATATGAGCTTTGTAAAAAATAATATCCTTATGCGCTCCTATACCATTTATCTGAATGCGATACAACTTCAGTAATATGTTTCTCTTTTTTTAATTTTATGATATAATAAGTAGGTTTCTGAAGTAATACAACAATTCTACAATATTCCGTTTGTGGCCGGGGGCCTTAATTCGTTTTCCACCTTTATATTATCTAAATAATTATCGTATGCATTCCTATACCATGCATCCGAGTGCGATAAAAACGTTGGTGAATTGATATGCGCGCTCCCGCAAATGTTTCTAAATTAGAACAACATTTTACAATATTTCGCATGGGCCGATGTCCTTCAATTCGTTTTGTTTTCTTTAACAAACTTTATCAAAATAATTTCATACAGAGCTATCAACTCAACCGCCCTTGAACAAATGCCAACAGACATCAATTTGTAGCAATAGCAGAGAAAACACGTTTTTGCATGTTTAGTGTTGAGAGTATTTTTGTGGTTTTTATAAATAAGCTTGAATTTTGTGACGTATTTTAGAATCGGATATAGCTTTGTAAATGTGTTGTGATTTTGAATAGCAATGATGTAGTAAAAGAACCGATACGATTTAAATACGTTCCCATTTTTTAAAACAATCATAGTTTTCTTCTATTATTTTAAGGAACTCGAATCAATGGTAATGCGAAAAATATATTGTATATTCGCTGTAATTTTAATAAAATTTTAAGTATTAATAATATAAATTACAAATAAATTTGGAGTAACAACTAAGGAACTATTTTATACATTTTATATGTGGTTGAAAGTTATGAAAATTAATAAAACAAATTATGATCAAAGAATTACACTGTAATCACATTTATCGGGGAAACCAAAACATCTGTTGATTTTAGTGCATTTTTAAAGTACGTTCCAAATATTGCGTAATAAAAGTAAAACTAATTTGAAGGGCCGAGTAGAAAAAGTACTTAAGTGTATTTTTGAAGCTTTGAGAAAATTGAGTTTACAATTTTAAAATTCTTATTTAGATACATTAAAATCTGTTCGAGGAAACACTTGTTGAATTTTTTCATGAATGATATTTACAGGAATGATTCAGGGGAAGTTATCAAATATAATGCCTGTCTTAACTCATTTTTGAAAAATTTTAACTTAAGTACTTTTTCTACTCAGCCCTTCATTTGTTCTAAATATTAACGCAAATGACGTCAGAACTCAAATTGTCTATTTATTCAATGCAAAAATTTATCTGATTTAATAACCGCGCCTAATAAAATTGATAATGTATTTCCCCCTTCCTAAAAGTAAAATTAATAAATATAATAGATTGCTTTTTAAATTGCTACAATTTAAAAAATGAAATACAATTTTTGCTTTTTATTTTTAACGTTTAATAAATTTTTACTTTTATTCTTTCCAAAAATATAAATTTATGAAATTTATAAATTAGTAAAAAAAACAACAAACAAAAACTAACCTTTAAATATACTTTTACTACGAAAATGCCGTTTAATGCAATCAGTGCAGCGAAACTACATATCCAAATAGCATCCACTAATGCACTTACCACTCATTTAAATAAGAACAAAGCATTTGAAATGCAAAAAAATTGTTTTTGCGTAAGTAAGTGGATTACAATTCCGTGGATGATTTTATTAATTTCTTTAAAACTCTGTTTGGGGAGGGGGAAGTTGTAATTCAATAGTTTAATTTGCACATGGCAGCACACTATACGTCTTAAAATGAATTTGACAAATAATTTGCCTTCTTAGGTACATATATATGGGGGTTAGGAAATAGGGTGTGTACAATTTTATATCTTTAAATCCAATGATATTACTGTTGTGAAAAATAGATGCTATATTCTCATTTTACGAATTAAGAAAATCAATGACGTTAACACAATGTAAGTACATTTACAAAAGTATATCCATGAATATCAAAACCCATTCATTTTACAAAGAATTACCAGTTTTGGACCGGGGCCCTATAGTAGTTTTTCTTTCTAATTTGAGCTATTTAAATATAATTTCCGTATGAGTTCCTATACTATTCATCTGAATGCGATAAACTTTCAGTGAGTTGTTGTGTGCAGGCCCGCATTAGGTTTCTAAAGAAGTGCAAATATTTTACAATATTCTGCTTTGGGCCGGGGGCCTTAAATTCTTTTTTTTTCTTATATGAGCTATGTAAATATAACGTCAAGCAGAGCTATTGCATAAGTGGGTGGAATTACATTAAATATAAACTGTGACATTTCATTTTGTATATGTGACTTAATAAATATGTTTCTGATTTAGTACAAATATTTCACAATATTACTTTTGGGGCCGGGGGCCCAAAATTTGTTTATATGTAATAAATGAGCCATATAAATATAATTTCAAACATAGCTATTGCATGGGGGGATCAATCGCTATAAGTTTTGGGACTAAATTTGGAAAATCCATGCTTCCCACACGGACAGCTGCGTGTTGTCTGCTGACACTTCTTAAAACCTTCTAATTAATTCGAATACGCACCAGACGGTTAAAAAAAGGTGTTTATTAGAAGAACTTACAAAAAAATTATTAAAACACGGACACTTTATTTCGATGAGTGGCATTGCAAAGCATGCCGGGTACTCGCTAGTCATAAATATATCTGACGCCCTCATACACACATCGGCGTATCCGGATATTTTTTGGAACGGAAGTTTGTTCAAAATAAAAAAAATTTCAACGGAGATTTATTTATGGAAGGTTCCACTGAGAAATGGGGACGGTTTGTCTAGAACAACCACTGTGCACACACATCTTACCATTTTGTCGTTCCTGACCAAGTTGTTGACGTAGAGTAAGTTGGTCCACCAGTTGTCCTCACAGTTGACTTTGTCTACTGGCATCTGCATGGGCCACAGCGCCCCTGACCCCATGAACTGCTGGAACCCCAAGACCAAGAGGATACTTAGCATGTAAGGAGGCGTCAGTCTGTGGACACGTGGACAACAGCGGTCAGCTTTTCGATCATGGTGTATCATGGGACTGTTTTTCTAGTGAATAATAACTTAACAGGCGTAAGAGTCTACACTTACAAGATTTAGATCCACTGTTCATTGAACACTTTATAGCTTTAAAACCACTGTTATTTAATACTTTATTAACTTTAGAATTACTGTTCATTGAACACTTTATTCGCTTTAGACCCACTGTTCATTGAACACTTTATTAATTTTAGAACCACTGTTCATTAAACACTTTATTAGCTTTATAAAAACTGTTCATTGGAGAGCTCTTTTGTACACACAAAACTTTATCACACAATGACAGACCAGCGGTGTACACTGTACACACCTAACACAGGGGCCTAACACGCAACCTCATTGGATTGGTGTGCCACTTAGACTGAAGTAAATTATCATTGCTAAACAGATATTTACGGATCTGAATGTCATTTTGTAGCTAATATATATTTTTGTAAAAATCCGCATTTATACCTACGGTATGTCGTCCACGGGCCTATGTGCATCTCAATGACATACACATCAGATATGTTTTCTTGTTATAATATATTTGAACGCTATTATGTGTCAATTATGTGAAGTTGTGACCTCCATTCATGTCAGTTAAACACGCCCACAACAATCCCCACATCCCACCAATGGCCAACCCCACAAATGTCTACCCGCTTACCAGAAAATAGTTTGAAAGAAATTTCTTGGCGGAAAATTATTCGAACGGAAGTTTGTTAGAAATGAAATAATGGGGATAAAAGCAAGCATAGTTTAACAAATTACAGTTATCATTTTCCCTATTCATCTTTTTTTTTAAAATCAACCAATCAATCATTTTTAAACAAACTTTTGTTCAAACAAACTTCTATCGAAAATGTTTACTAATACGATGTATACCCCCAATCCCCCACCAAATCCCGTCCCCCCACCAATTTTCTAGTCCAGTGGTCAGCAAACTCATTAGTCAAAAGAGCCAAAAAAATTAGCAGCTGGGCGATTAAAATTTTTCCGAGATAAAAATGTATTTTCAAGACCTGTCAAGAACCATGTTTTTCGTAGTCAAAACCAATGTGTTGCCGACTGGCCGAGACACACTCAGATCGTTAAAGAGACGCTTGCGGCTCGCGAGCCGCAATTTGCCGACCACTGGTCTAACCCCAGCAATTTTGTTTACCTCCAGTAGCGATGGAAATAGAACTGGGCCCAGTTGATCTTCCAACCTCTCTTCATCATTTCTTTAGATGTGATGTAAGCCACCAACAGGCCACTGGGGACACGCAACACATGATGAGACACATACCGTACAACACTATTTTTATAACGCACACTACGTATATACTATAATTGTCATTTTATTAACTTTTACATATTTTGTTGTTGTTGAAGAACATCAATACCACATGGTAAATAAACGTGCTTCTTTTACACTCATTAAGGCTACAAGTGACACGAGAATGATCCCTCTAAAGCAGCGGCTCTCAAACTTATTCCTGCAACCCCTCCCCCATTTTTTTTCTAGAGTCACTGCTGTAGAGCAGTAGTGCAGCTTACCTCAGTGTGAAGAAAGTATCGACAGAGATACTGGCATTAGCGATGGCATCAAAAGTCCACCTCTTGAGGTGATCTCTGATTTCATATAGGGGTGTATTTCCTGTTGTTTTGATTTCAAGTCAAGAGAATTAAAAAAACACTCTGTCACTGTGCTAGTATGTTACAAAAACACTCTGTCACTGTGCTAGTATGTTACAAAAACACCCTGTCACTGTGCTAGTATGTTACAAAAACACCCTGTCACTGTGCTAGTATGATACAAAAACACCCTGTCACTGTGCTAGTATGTTACAAAAACACCCTGTCACTGTGCTAGTATGATACAAAAACACTCTGTCACTGTGCTAGTATGTTACAAAAACACCCTGTCACTGTGCTAGTATGTTACAAAAACACCCTGTCACTGTGCTAGTATGATACAAAAACACTCTGTCACTGTGCTAGTATGATACAAAAACACTCTGTCACTGTGCTAGTATGTTACAAAAACACCCTGTCACTGTGCTAGTATGATACAAAAACACTCTGTCACTGTGCTAGTATGTTACAAAAACACTCTGTCACTGTGCTAGTATGTTACAAAAACACTCTGTCACTGTGCTAGTATGATACAAAAACACTCTGTCACTGTGCTAGTATGTTACAAAAACACCCTGTCACTGTGCTAGTATGTTACAAAAACACTCTGTCACTGTGCTAGTATGATACAAAAACACTCTGTCACTGTGCTAGTATGATACAAAAACACTCTGTCACTGTGCTAGTATGTTACAAAAACACCCTGTCACTGTGCTAGTATGATACAAAAACACTCTGTCACTGTGCTAGTATGTTACAAAAACACTCTGTCACTGTGCTAGTATGATACAAAAACACTCTGTCACTGTGCTAGTATGTTACAAAAACATCCTGTCACTGTGCTAGTATGTTACAAAAACACCCTGTCACTGTGCTAGTATGATACAAAAACACCCTGTCACTGTGCTAGTATGTTACAAAAACACCCTGTCACTGTGCTAGTATGATACAAAAACACTCTGTCACTGTGCTAGTATGATACAAAAACACCCTGTCACTGTGCTAGTATGTTACAAAAACATCCTGTCACTGTGCTAGTATGATACAAAAACACCCTGTCACTGTGCTAGTATGATACAAAAACACCCTGTCACTGTGCTAGTATGTTAAAAAAACACCCTGTCACTGTGCTAGTATGATACAAAAACACCCTGTCACTGTGCTAGTATGTTACAAAAACACCCTGTCACTGTGCTAGTATGTTACAAAAACTAAAAAACCTTGATAACTCTAATGAAGTACTTAATGACTGCTTGCTACACATACATTTTAAATAAGATTTCTACATTTTGAATGGTAGAAATACTACAAGGGAATAAAGTCAAATCAAATAAGCCAATAAATAGTCGTGTACTCGTCACCAGTGTTTCTGTCAGGCATCTCTCTGAAGATCGGTGCCCTCCTCCCCCTCAATCAAGTCAACTGACCCCCCCCCCTTTATTTTCACAAAAATTATGTGTAGCCTACCGGTAAAAAAAATAAACTATACTTTATACTTCCATTGGACACAGTATGGTGCCTTATTCTACCGTGTATCAACCGTAGCGCACGGCGCATTGGGATCAGCTGATTACTGTCAGGAAGTCGGTAAGAACTAGACATTTTACTGCAACGTGAGGTCATTTCTAAACAAATTGACGACAGTTGTTTTTAATAAAAATTTCAAGGTCTTCGTATTTAAAGGCGTGTCTTCTACGATATATATTATATGCTGGGTGGCTGAGAGGTCTCAACTGAGTCAATCGTGGTTGGAGCTCAATCCCCACAAAAGCCAAGTCAAACAAAACCATCACTAGCATCCCTGGACTTGTCAATCTTGGACGGCAACTCATCAAGAAAAAGAAACTCTGAATTCATACCCGGAAGTCGAGTCCCGTAGGCGGATAACATTGGCAAAATGAAATATTCCGTCAAATCCTGCGAGGCTTTTTTAATTAAATAAGCATTTTCATTGAGTGGTATTGTAGTGTGATAGTTTAATTTTAAATTGAAGTGGTTTTGTTGGGTGATAATTTTAAATTTTTCCTTCTCGCATCTCCGTTTGTAAAATGTTCCGCTTCGAAGCGATTATAATGGGATAGAGTGAAGTGTACATACCGGCGGATATAGAGTGAAATGTACATACCGGCGGATATAGAGTGAAGTGTATACACACCGGCGGATACCGTTATTATTAAAGGTGGTTTCGCTGCTTCCCCTCCTTTTCTGGGTGGATAGTTAATATTCTAGAATGTTCCAATAACTGTTGGTGAAATGAATTTCGTAATGAGACACTTCACAACAGCCTTCACGTCCCAAGGATAGAAACGTTGCTCATGGTCTTTTCACCGTTTCGGACATGTTATTTTATTTACGTACACAACTTGATGCTCGTAAGGAAATATAGAACTGCGTAATCTCAGATGATCCGGTGTTTCCTGGCGAAGGTCGAGTAACAAATAACCACGAGGGGACGCTGTGGCGTATTTAAAACTTTCTTCGACATAGGAAACTCGACCGGGGTACATTTGTTTTGCCAAATGTGTAATCTGTGACCCGTCTCAGTGGCGTAGCGAGGGGGGCAAGGGGGCATCATGCCCCGGGCGCTACTCACAAAGGGGCGCCAAATGTTATATTTTACATATAATATTGTATGGTTTTCGAATAGGGGGGGGGCGCAAAAAATGTATTGTGCCCCGGGCGCGAGTTAAGCTCGCTACGCCACTGACCCGTCTCGAGGATTTTTGAACAGTACTATGTAATGTAAATTTAGGCTGATGGTTCTGTGTTTATTTTTCCCAAACAGATGTTGTACAATGTACATTTCGCAGCGGTGATTACCTTTAGTCAACAGTTTGGTGATCCTGTCATCTGTTTCGATCATCCAATCGTCTATGACAACTGGACGGCGCCGCCTCCTATCGCCCACCGACTATTGTTTCATGTCAGGAAGTCATTCCATAAATTGGACACATTTCATAGTCTAGTATATTCCCCGTAACACCATATAATCTCCTCTAATGTTGGGAAGACCATGTCTGGTAGATGTGCCAAAATCATGATTGCAAACACGGTTTTACCGCTACCCGTTGGACCAGCGATAAGAGCCGTAAAGGGATTTTCCATATTTATAGGATTCATCAGTAGTAGTGTTATGTTGTAGTATTTATATATATATATAGTGTTATGTTGTAGTAGTGTTATGTTGTATTAGTATTATTTTATTTTTTTATCGCTTATCTATTTTATTTTCTCTCTCATAGACATCGTTTCCAAAAGACGAATTACAAAACAAATTAAGAACCGACCAGATGGCCCACTTATGTGGCTCACTCATGTTTCATGCGTGAGACATTGGCAGAAAAAATAGGCGCGCCACAGGGCAGTGGAATGAACAGTATACTAGTGGTCTCAAACTCACGGCGCGCAAGACGATATTTATTTTGCTGCCCGCTACCTGACAGTAAAGTTTAGTGTTTATGCGGCCGACGCGTTGTCTCCATTCTCATATCTATAACGTGACCCTCTGTGACGGGTTCAGTCGAATCTCACCGACTAGTCTAATTCTGATCTGATTATGTTTGTATAGATATGGACGTTGATTATAATGGTAAATACCATGTAAGATCTCACTCAAAGTTTTTATTTGTAGCATTTTTGTAAGACAAACATGGTCAAAGTGCGGTTTTAAGAAAAGTTAGTGGGTAATGCACAACCACAATTGTGTAAATGTAGCAATCTGACACAGTATCAAAGAATCCCTATTAAAATTACCGCTAGTGTTTACGAGTGAGGGAAATTCCCAGCCTGTCAGCTTGGTCACTTTCAGAATAAGGTTAATCAAAAAAGCCTTTTCTAAGATAAAAAATTAAAATTCATTCTCCCTATACAAGCTTCTTCCTTCGCATCAATAATTCATAAATATTGCCTGCTCGTGCCAACTGGTTGAACACGTTTTAGCCTTCAAAGCCTTCATTGAGAAGGATGGGCTGGTTGTTCCTGTACTAAGGTATCCAAACGGCTCATGGACTTGGCTTTTCTTGTTGACATTACACAGGAGCTGAATGTACTCAACAAGAAGTTACAAGACCAGTGGTAGCTTGCAGTGTTGCCTATGACAATGTCAGGGCATTCTGCACAAATGTGTTAAGGTTCTCAGAGGAACCTCTGCAATTTACCAACATGCAAAGTACTCATGGACTCGAGCACACCATTCAGTAGTAAGTACACAAATTTTATCACATGTTTGCAGACGTCAAAACACACAGAGCATATTTTCAAATTTTTGACAACCTTTCTCCTTCAACGTGGAAGATAGCCACCACCACCCCACCCCCCTCAAACGTTGCCCTTCAAATGGACCTGATTGATCTTCGGTTCAATTATGAACTCAAAACTAAGTTCAAGGGGGTGAATGGAAAAACAGACGAGAATGGACAATTTATGAGAGACTTGCACTCCACCTTCCCTGAGATTTCCATGTTATTCAGCGGGTCACAAATTTTTTGGGAGTACGCATCTATGAGAAAAGTTCTTTTCCACTATGAACTTTAACAACTAAAAGTTCAGTGACTTACTGATGAACATATTCGAGCTATACGGAGTGTCTCAGGTGCTTCCTCACTAAAGACAAATGTTGCTCAGCTGTGTAAGAAGAAGTACTGCCAGGTCTCTGGCAACATGGAGTATGAAGGGCGTGAACCCTTAATGTTTTTATTTGCTATTAATAAAGGTAATCGTCTTTTGTGGAATACTTGATGCGGCCCAGTCTCATGCGGCCCAGTCTCATGCGGCCCAGTCTCATTCACGTACAGACTCCTACATTTTACCAGCTTTGCATTCGTTACTGGTCGATAATTCTTGCAACGAATCCGTGACGAAATATTTATAAGCAAATGAACTAAATGTTTTTTGTTTGTTTCGCCTTGATTGGAGATCGGGAAGTGGGTAAAAATTGAGATGCAAGTTTGACTGTAACAACTCTAAAGTTTTTGGATTACTTGTTTCATAACTTTTAATACATTTTTGGAAAAAAAAATTTTTTAAATGTATTTTATATTATAAGTATATTTATTTATTTTTTTAACATTTGTAATAATTTTCCTGAAAGTTTGACAGTTCGCAAATATTTTATTTCTATCTCTAACGCTGTAAATATAAGGCCAAATGTTGCCTTGTTTTTTCACAAGTGCACCCGCTAGATGGCGCTCTAGTGCAGGTAGTAGACTTATTCAGAAATGTATGTCCCACGTGCCTGTGACGTAATTTATTCGGCTACGCCAGTGGTTCCTAGAATTTTTCGATATCCTGTGCCTTTGTCAAAAATAGGTTTTCACCAGGCGAAGTGTATTAAATTCTTACAGGTTCACTTGGAAATAGCGATTTCATTAATAAATATATACATAAATGAAAGGGTTGGTTTAAAATAAATAAAACACGCATGTACATCACTAAGTGTCTTTTAGTGACTGCAAACAGTTATTGGTACTCAAGTGAGTTTATGTTGTCACATGCAATATTTCGTGGCGCCCACGTGAGGATGTCATAGCAACCCAGGGAAGGGCCGTGCCGATGGCAAGCGGCTCCCTGGGCGAAACCTGAAAATGATACCATTTAATATACAGAAAAAAGTGCGGCCCAGGGCCTGGGTATAACAGTAGAAAGACGATTTTTTATGTGCAACTTGTCTTTGGGAAATACATCGGATATTAAAGCTTGAATCACTATTTTTAAGGTCCTATCTTTGACGCGCCCCTGATATTGGCTCCCGGGTTGAGTGCCCCTTCTCATTGCCCTGCCCCTGGGCAATGCAGCACCCAGGGCGACGCGACGCAGATTCTGGGAACCACTGGGCTAGCCTAGCAGCGGTGAAAACGCATGACATATTTTGAAAGAAACACTTCTGGTGACTTTGTTCAGTCGACCGGAAGTGAACAGCTCAATACCAAGTACCAAGATGGAACAACTCACCAAGTACCAAGATGGAACAACTCACCAAATATAGAGAGGGCTACGTTGAAAGTATGACCGATGATGACCCATGACATGCTCAGAAACCGTATCCCATTAATTGCGGTCAGAGTGCCAGGAGGCTGGGCCGTACTGAGGAGCTTGGACCCGTTGGTGAACACAGAGAAAGCCAGCAAGATATCTGCCAGAACTTAGAAAACATAAAAATGGTTGATAAAAGATTTTAAAGTTATTTGTAAACAATGCCTTAATTCTTCAGCGAATTTAATTAATAATAAAAACAGATATCTCATTAGAAAAAATGCAATTCACACAGACGAAAGACGAGACACCCCAGTAGCTTAATGAGACTAAACAATTTGTGTAAATAAACAATATAGGTTAAGCTTTAATTATGGTTGCATAGAGTACAATAGCAAACGTTTCGGCAAATGCCTTTATCAGTACAACAAAAACATTCATCATATATCACATATATATATATGAAAGTGAACATTTGTGGATTGGTTTGTTTGTCTGTTCCACATATTTTTTACATTGCTTGGTGGGTCTTGACTGAATTTGGGTTTCGGCGACGAAAGTTGCAATATGATCACTTTCGGCGTAGTTTTGGTTTCGGCCAAAACTGAAAATTTAACTTTCAGTTTTATTTCGGTTTTCAGTATCGGCAGAAAGTAATTGAGGTTTTTGGTCATCTACCAGAAGTAAGACTTTGTCTCTAGGTCGGCAATTAGATATTTATTATTGCTCGACGTCCTGCTGTCATCGTATGTCATATGACTAATACTCTGAGAAAACTGCTCACAGCTGTATGATGACCTACTTGCCTTTATGTCCAAAAATTAAATTTCTATTAAACCTAGGCTAATGTGAACAGTTTTGTGGGAAACAAAACTATTTGAATGGTTAAATTATTATTTTTGTTTTATTTTTTTTCAAAAATAAAGTTTGGGAGCCCTATGTTTATTCAATTCATTCATTCATTTGTGATATTCATTTTGATTTATCATTATCATGCTTATCAATGTTGTCATAGGCAAAGGTGAATAATATTGAATGATCCTAGGGAATCGCAATATTTCCATTATTATTTTTGTTTTATTTAAATTTAAAAAAATTAGTGAAATGTAGGCTTTTTCAATTCATTCATTTCCTTAAATTCATCATTATAGTGCTGATAAAGATTGTTATTGACGAAATAACACACGTGTGCATGTATCACTGGTTCGTATAATAATTATGTAGTAGGTCTACTGCAGACCTGTTTACTTTTATGATTTTGGCGACAAATTTACTATTTTGAGATGTCTTTTGTGATTATACGATTGATGAGACCCGTCAGAACTACGATTTTAAGAGACGGTTAAAAAATATCCCCCCCCCCACAACAAATGAGGGTGGGGGAGGTTGGTAGCCGAGCGAAATAATTACGTCACCAGCACGGACAGACTAGTACTAGGCTAAATATTACTACAGCTATATATCGCCAGCTAATTATAAAAACACAATGCGTTAGTCATGACGATAACCGCGAAACATTTTGGTCATATTGTTATTATTAGTTTTATATAGCGTGATTTTTAGGTTGGCTCTGTCAGAGACTGTCAGGATAATTATTGTAGAATTGATGGATAAATATAGATACTTCGTTCGGCGACCAACCTCCCCACCCACATTGGTTTGGGGGGGGGGGGGAGAATATTTTTTACTGGGTCTCTTATAAATACTCAGTGCGTACGTAATATATGGACTGCCCCTTACTTTGGCAGGATGGGAAAGGGGGTATGAAAAATAAGTTGTTGTTTTTTTGCGTACGTTATATTTGGATGTCCAATAGTCTAATCAATTCTGACATTTAATTTGGGCTACATTGACGGATGTCCACATTGACGGACGTCAACATTGCGGATATGGTTTTAATACTACGTAATTTTAAAAAATGCATTGTCAACTGCTCCACACAGTAGCCTTTGATCTGGTTCTAGTTCTGGTTCGGTACGTTGCTGCATCCACATACTGGCATATGTGCAACGGTTGGGGAAGCGATGTTGCAATTCCAACGGCTCCTAGCAGATGCCAGGGCAGCCTTGAAGCTTTCGATCGTTGTCGAGTTCACGGCGGTATTGTCCAGGTTGTTCCATAAGACAGATTCTATAAGATCTAAGGGCATTTCAAATCTATTTTTAGAAGTCAGAAAGCAGCTGCACAATTTTAATCCCCCTGTTTTGTTCCATCCCTTCTCTTCGCTTGTACTTTTGCGGTAGATTCAAACAATATTTTCAATGGAAACTAAATTCAGGCTCCTAGGCTTAATGCACGTTAAATGTTGTGGTTGCCGGATGTATCACACATGAACTTTTAATCTTTGTTTAAATAGCAATTATTTTAATGTGTGTCATAAACGCAAATTTTTTATATCTGTGTACATTACATTGAAGTACGTCGTAAATTAAGCGCTGTAATTATATTAATTTTGCATGAATCCCCCCACCCCAATTTTCTCTTAATATTATATTTTAAAATACATTTTAACAACTTAAATTATTTTTGATTCAAATGGAAGAAAACCTAATATATTCATTAGATGTTTTCTATTCATAATCAATATAATCTCATTTTTATAAAAATAATGTTTATATTGATACTCCCTTCCCCCACCCCCATCATTTTTGATGTAGGCAAAATGTGTGCGGGAACGAATTTCAAAATCTTAATCTTTCGGTTTCAGCCGAAAGTCTCGTTAAACTTTTGGTTTCGGACTAAATTAATTTTTAACTTACGGTCTGGTTTCGGTTTCGGCCGAAATCAGAAAATTATTGTCGGTCTCTTATTGGCACACATATCCATCATTATCAGAAAGGAATTCTGGGGGGGGGGGGGGTAATGAACTTTTTATAACATTCTGTTTGGGGCCGGGGACCCCGAATTCGTTTTTCCCTCCTTATATAAGCTATATAAGATAAGATTCTTTTATTGATCCAAATAAATGGAAATATTTGTTGATTGCATTGTACATTTTAGCATATAAATAAAACAATTTGAACACGATACATACACATTAAATTATACTCAAATGAGGTGGTTTTTTTTCTTAAATGAGCTTTATATATAAATTATCAACTAATACTCCTACCTGAATAGATAGATCTTGACCAAACTTGGTACACATACATTTAAATATCCATATTAAAATACCAAATGTAATAAACTCATGATATCCATTCCTCCGGGGCCGGGGCCCATTGAATTTTTCCGTATATAAGCTATATAAATACCAATCGGCTTAGACAACTCTATAGGTTCTATGTGAATTGATCAATATAGGCCAACCTTTTTAGCAATACACTTCATTGTCCGTATTAAAATATCGGTGGATTTAAAATTAATAATATCCAATCCATTCAGTGCTGGTCTAGAATTTTCTAGAAGGTTCGATTATTTAAAAAGGCTAGATCTATGACATTTATAAACAGATTTTAATGGGATATATTTTAACTCCATTATTTATCTGAATTATTTTATAGTGCCCCCCCCCCCACTATCTCAGCCATAACTAAAACGGTACCTTACGGAATGGGCCCCCACTGTGACCTCTCTTTTAACTTAAATGAAAAATGGTTATAGTTATGGCATTTAGTTGTAGAATTTTTCGTATTCGAAAAATATTTGCGTAGAAAAGTAATTTTTATCCCCTTTCGAGGAAGATATTAAATTTAATCTAGAATATTTCAGAAAGTTCTATATTATTCTACGAGGATGTATAGTGGGATCTAAAAGCTTATTGAAATGTTAGTTTAGTTCTATTCATTTCTATACTTTGATGGGAATTTCCTCTAAACTTATCCTTCATTATCCTACCTGGAACAAATCCCACTGGGAACATGATCCCTCGGCGGAACAGTATCCTAAGGGGGTACGAGATCCGACAGTAAACTAGAACCCACTGGTAACGCGATCCCACCGGGTAACGGGATAAAAACGTGATCGGGATCATTTTGGGAAACGGGATCCCATTGAAGAAGAGGATCCCACCGGGAAACGAGATTCCACTGAGAAATGGGATCCTAATGGGAACGGTATCCTAAGGGAACTGGGATCCCACCAGAAAACTCGATCCCATCGGGATTGGGTTCTGACCGGGACGGTATCCAACGGGATCAGGATCCCACTGGGATCGGGATAGCACTGGGATCGGAATACCGACGGGTTCGAGCTCCCACCGGGAAACGGGATCCCACCTGGAAATGGGATTCCACCAGGGTCGGGATCCACCGAGATCGGGATCCCACCAGGATTGGGATACCAACGGGATATGGATCCGAACGGCATCGGGATCGCTCCGCAAAACGGGATACCATCGGAAAACGGGATCCCATCGGGAAACGGGGTCTGATTGGGATTTGTACCGGACTCAGGGCCCTATCGATTGCTTTACAAAAGTTATTATTTACATGGATATATTTTTTAAATTTTATTTTTTAACATGGCGCTAAATTAAAATTTTAATTAAAAGGCTGTACAAGTTTTTTTTTTTTTCAGAATTTCATGCCGGGTAACGCCGGGTATATTGGCTAGTATAAGTAAAAATTATAATTACACAATATATATATATTCAAGGCCTGCAAACAAGGGTTAGATTGCTCCCAATGCACGCTTTACGTAATGTGGTCACATAATTTGAATCTAACTTTGATTGAGGCAGTGACACATTTAATGCTAAAACTAAAATGTTTAAATTTATTTTGTTGAAACTTTGTAAATGTATAGGCCTACGCACCCCCCCCCCCCCGGGTAGTATCAGGGGTTTAAGTCCTGGGGGGAAAACGTGTTGGAACTCACCCCCCCCCCCCTCCTTTGAAATAAATGTATTTCTTCACAAATACAGAGCAACACTAATTATAACGTGCCCACGTAAAGAGCAACATAAATTATAACGTGCCTACTTAAAGAGCAACACTAATTATAACGTGCCTACTTAAAGAGCAATACTAATTATAACGTGCCCATTATACTTAAAGAGCAACACTAATTATAAAGTGCCTACTTAAAGAGCAACACTAATTATAACGTGCCTACTTAAAGAGCAACACTAATTATAACGTGCCTACGTAAAGAGCAACACTAATTATAACGTGCCTACTTAAAGAGCAACACTAATTATAACGTGCCTACTTAAAGAGCAACACTAATTATAACGTGCCTACTTAAAGAGCAACACTAATTATAACGTGCCTACTTAAAGAGCAACACTAATTATAACGTGCCTACTTAAAGAGCAACACTAATTATAACGTGCCTACTTAAAGAGCAACACTAATTATAACGTGCCTACTTAAAGAGCAACACTAATTATAAGGTGCCTACTTGTATTAAATGAATGATAGAACAGATCTAAGAAGAAATAAGTTAACCTGTCTATATAAAACAAGCACCAAGCGGGTGCTGATTCCCCCTCCTTTTCCTTTTTCCACGCCTGTCACACAACTCGCGCACCTCAAGTGGACTGTCCCGCAGGACTGCTAAAGGGAACCGGCGTTCACGCTATGTAAAAGCTACAGGAACGCCGATCCTATGCGTTCCTGTTGGACTCGTGCCCTGGGTTTAGTGTTACAAAATTAACAGAGGCATAAACTCTAAGACTGCGATACTTGCAGCTGTCTAGCTTGCAGAATTTGCAGGCACTATGTGCTGCCTTGCAAATAATTGTGGACTGAAGATTTTAACAAATACCTGAGACTGCAGCAAAGCTATTTTCTCAGACATTTTATATTACTACTGTTTACAAGCAATGGGCATTCTCAAAAGAAAACTTGTTTATTTTAGTTAGTGGGCCTTTTAAAAAGTTTTTCTCTTCCCAAGAGTAAAAAACCCTGACTACGCCCTTGACCCCCACCTTACCATTAATCCTCACAGCTTCTTTGTATCCTAACAACTTCGTTGTTTCTTTGTAAGAAGTGGACTTGTCTTCATCAGGGGTGTCAGGTTGATTGTTTTGTCCTACTGTTGTACTTATTTGTACAGAGTCTGGTGACGACACCCCTAGCTCCTCGTCTTTAGTTGATTTGTTTTCGATTACCGAAGTCTGTTTGGACAGCACCGACTCTTTACTTTTTATCATCCTTTTTGGCCATTTAACGACAGTTAGGTCGTAGATGGAGCCAACCAGACACAATAAGCCAATGATTGCGAAAATAACACTGAAAAATAAATATTTTTTAATGAACATTTTAAGTTCACCTATAAAGTACAACTAAAACATACATGTAAACATGACAATTTATGGCATTAAGTAAAGACGACTGAACTTGGTACTTTGATCCTTGGTATTTACAGTTAACACCCCCCACACAGAGGCTTAGCTATGAGATTTTGCGCCCGGGGACGAACTATAAAATTAGCGCCCCAACCTCGCCCCGTTTAAATACACTTTTTTCTATTACATTGAATAAGAAAATCAATTTAAATTTTAATAAAACATTGTATTTCAAGAGCAAATTTATAGAAATTATAGTACATGACCCACTCAGTCACTGTTGTAGACTGGTTTACATAGTATACAAAAGATTTATTTTTCTTGATTTCACTGTCGATAAACTGGTCAATTACGCAATCATAATCTGTTTTTTCCAAAGTTCTATTTGAACACTAAGAAGAGCAAGATCGCTGAGACGATCATGTACACTAAGAAGAGCAAGATCGCTGAGACGATCCTGTACAATAAGAAGAGCAAGATCGCTGAGACGATCCTCTACACTAAGAAGAGCAAGATCGCTGAGACGATCCTGTACACTAAGAAGAGCAAGATCGCTGAGACGATCCTCTACACTAAGAAGAGCAAGATCGCTGAGACGATCCTGTACACTAAGAAGAGCAAGATCGCTGAGACGATCCTGTACACTAAGAAGAGCAAGATCGCTGAGACGATCCTGTACACTAAGAAGAGCAAGATCGCTGAGACGATCCTGTACACTAAGAAGAGCAAGATCGCTGAGACGATCCTGTACACTAAGAAGAGCAAGATCGCTGAGACGATCCTGTACACTAAGAAGAGCAAGATCGCTGAGACGATCCTGTCCCATTGACGCAAGCAATTGCGACAAAATACGTTTCAATTTGCTGAACGCTCACAGCTTGCAATGTAAACTGCTATTGTTAATAAAATTGTGCCGTGAAATTGCAGATTCGAAAATATGTCGTTTCCATAAAACACAATAAAACCCAGAAGATCCAAAGGAGTTTCTGGTAGAACTTCATTCCGGTTACTCAGCAGCATTCTGCAATCTCCAATTACTGTGAAAAGTTCTTGGCCATTGATGTCCGTGTCGTCGAAATTTTCAAAATATGTGCAATTTCGACGAATTGCATCGACATCTGTGTCGAATAGAAGAGTCTTAACGTCAAGCAGAAACCCAAATTTCGTGTTCAGATCTTTTAGTCGTAAAAATCATGTTGACATTCCCTGTTGAAGTCGATCAAATACGCTCTTCATAACGCGCGCAATTTCTTCATCTGATGAAAGTCTTGCATCTCTCGTCAGTTCTCCAGACATCTTCTGATGAAAGTCCTGCATCTCTTGTCAGTTCTCCAGACATCTTCTGATGAAAGTCTTGCATCTCTTGCCAGTTCTCCAGACATCTTCTGATGAAAGTCCTGCATCTCTTGCAAGTTCTCCAGACATCTTCTGATGAAAGTCCTGCATCTCTTGTCAGTTCTCCAGACATCTTCTGATGAAAGTCCTGCATCTCTTGTCAGTTCTCCAGCAGTCTTCTGATGAAAGTCCTGCATCTCTTGTCAGTTCTCCAGACATCTTCTGATGAAAGTCCTGCATCTCTTGCCAGTTCTCCAGACATCTTCCGACGTCGTTTCATTCGTCTGTCCATCTTAATCCCCCACGCTGTGCATTTTGTTTTGGCGTTTTCTACATCAACTTGGCTCATACCATTACGAATCCTGGGCTGGTCACTATTGGAGGAACGACGGCGACTATCCTGGCTCTCCATGATTTACAAGATAAATAATGGGCTAGTCCACTGCTCTGGCATTAAACAGAAACTCGTCCCTCTCCCCCACAGACAGCGACGAGGCCATGACAGGCAGTTCCGGCTCATACCAGCGAGAAGCCAGTATAGGAACTGCTCATTCCTACCAAATCAGGGACTGGAACAATCTTTCAAAAGGAACAGTTGAGGCGACAACACTTGACTCATTTACGTCTATTACCTCAGGCCTTCCAACTCCCAGTGCATGATACCCTCACACAGTTACTCTTGTGACCAGTGAAATATCCACATCAACACCAGGCACAGAAACATTGCAAATCCCATCTACATTTATAGGAGCCATAATGATCAATAAATTGATCGTGGGCCCTTAATATATAGAAGAAGAAATTCTTGCTCCTTGAAATTTATAGTAGGGTCCTGTACACGATCAATTTTTCCAAGAATGAAATTCCAGACATGTAATAATAACTATAAAGCTAACATTCAATACGCACGTCTGTAACTGTTCTGCATCACTTCTGGTTTCAGGCATCATAGTTGAGTCCTCCGACAATTTTTCTAGCAGCCCTACTAGTTCATCCAGTCCTTCATAGATAGCTTTAACAGCTTCTCCAGCGTGTTTGAGACTCCCGTTTTACTGTGATAGGCACATCTTTTTTTAAAATCTTCCCAAAGAATTGCTAAATGAGAGAAAAATGAATACGTATATACGTTGAAGTGTTCCAAATGGTGTGACAACTGGATCCGCTAAGTTGAGTGTACTCTTGCTAAGTTTAAGATGTGATTATAACAGTTGACAAACATTGCTCTGTGATATCTGTCACATATTCGTTGTTGAAGGCCAGATATATGTCCAGTCATCACAGCAGCCTGGTCATAACATTGTGCCCGACGGTCGACTAGAGGTATGACGTCAGATTTTCGTCTCTCTACGACGACTCTCTCTAGGCTTGCTGCATCTTTTGAATGTATCTCGATATAACCTAAACATGATGCTTCGCCAGTTACTTTTTTAGTTTGAAAATCCACATCCACAAATCTTATGACCCGAGAAAGCTGTTCATGATGACCTAGATCAGGAGTTGAGTCAAGTAAGATACCATAATGCATGTACTTGTTTTTCTTGATATCACTGAATAATTGGTTCTTTACAGCTGACGATGTATGTGAATAAATTCACTATGGATTTCCGGTGATAAAAAAGAAACTGATCTCGGATTTTCTTCTGCGTGTTGGCTGAAGAGTGTGTCAACAGTGGGTCAACAGTGGGTCATACTGAGCAACGAGTTGGATGTGTTTTGTCAACAGTGGATCATACTGAGGAACGTGTTGCATATGTTTTGCTAACAGATGTTCATACTGGGCAACGAGTTGGATGTGTTTTGCCAAAAGTGGGTCTTACTGAACAACGTGTTGGATGTGTTTTGTCAACAGTGGGTCATACTGAGGAACGTGTTGTATGTGTTTTGTCAACAGTGGGTCATACTGAGGAACATGTTGGATGTGTTTTGTCAACAGTGGGTCATACTGAGGAACATGGTGGATGTGTTTGTCAACAGTGGGTCATACTGAGGAACATGTTGGATGTGTTTTGTCAACAGTGGGTCATACTGAACAACATGTTGGATGTGTTTTGACAACAGTGGGTCATACTGAGGAACATGTTGGATGTGTTTTGTCAACAGTGGGTCATACTGAGGAACATGTTGGATGTGTTTTGTCAACAGTGGGTCATACTGAACAAGGTGTTGGATGTGTTTTGTCAACAGTGGGTCATACTGAACAAGGTGTTGGATGTGTTTTGTCAACAGTTGGTCATTCTGAGGAACATGTTGGATGTGTTTTGTCAACAGTGGGTCATACTGAGGAACATGTTGGATGTGTTTTGTCAACATTGGGTCATACTGAGCAACATGTTGGATGTGTTTTGTCAACATTGGGTCATACTGAGCAACATGTTGGATGTGTTTTGTCAACATTGGATCATACTGAACAACGTGTTGGATGTGTTTTGTCAACAGTGGTTCATACTGAACAACATGTTGGATGTGTTTTGTCAACATTGGATCATACTGAACAACGTGTTGGATGTGTTTTGTCAACAGTGGGTCATACTGAACAACGTGTTGGATGTGTTTTGTCAACAGTGGTTCATACTGAACAACATGTTGGATGTGTTTTGTCAACATTGGGTCATACTGAGGAACATGTTGGATGTGTTTTGTCAACATTGGGTCATACTGAGGAACATGTTGGATGTGTTTTGTCAACATTGGGTCATACTGCGGAACATGTTGGATGTGTTTTGTCAACATTGGGTCATATTGAGCAACATGTTGGATGTGTTTTGTCAACATTGGGTCATATTGAGCAACGAGCTTGGTTAGCGCGAGAAAGTTTCCAACATTTTATCATCATCTGCATTCAAATTTTCCTCATGGCCACGTGGTGCCAAATTTTATGAAACCATAAACTTAATATAGGTGAGTATTCTTTGCAATATATCTCGCCAACGTTGTTTTTCCACATGAATCTGAGCTTGAACCAGTGCCAGTGACGTAGCGAGCTTAACTCGCGCCGGGGCACAATACCTTTTAGCGCCCCCCCCCATTCGAAAACCATACAATATTATATGTAAAATATACCATTTGGCGCCCCTTTGAGAGTAGCGCCCGGGGCATGATGCCCCCCCTTGCCCCCCCCCCCTTCGCTACGCGACTGACCAGTGCGTCAAGTCCAGTACCATCAACTAACCTTCGTTCGGTTGCCTTCCATGTTGTGAAATCTATGCGGTGGCTATAAGGATTGTTTTCATGAGACTTTTGTTTTTCTGTCTTTCTCCACTTGTTGAAACCGTTTTTAAAAAACTCAAACGAAGCTCGTGAGTTTGAAGTCGATGATGTAAATAACAGACAACAGAAACAGTAAGCAGCGTTATTGATTGGTCAATATAATGCTATTTCGGCTTCCCTTTTTCTTTTGCGACATTGGGTCCCACTACTTTTTGCGACATTGGGTCCCACTACTTTTTGCGACATTGGGTCCCACTACTTTTTGCGACATTGGGTCCCACTACTTTTTGCGACATTGGGCCCCACTTCTTTTTGCGACATTGGGCCCCACTTCTTTTTCTTCCTGACATGGCTGACCAAAATTATAAATATATTATTATATTACTGAGACCACAGAAGTGAAAACATAAGTATAGGCAAAAATAATATCACAGTGGCACTGGTAATACTGGTATAGTGCTACTACATTAAAAAAATATCATTAAGGTTATGGTATACATGCAGATTAAAGTTACTACTTATGCCCCTAAAGGCAGATTATGCTTCAGATATTTAAATATGTAACAAATTTTATTCTATATGCAAAAAAACAACAATAAAACATTACAGATAAACCTTGTTAGCCCGCCACCGTTAGTCCTGCTTTTAAGTATGGCTAGAAGCGAGAATGGTGGTCTAACAAATACAGCCCGCCCGATCACGGAACAGAAGCACTGCCGTGTCCATGTTGTTATCATAGCACAACAACAGACATTACCTAGCAGTTATAGACAGCTTTATACTAGAACAAATGCTACTAATTTAATAAACACTTTATGTACACAACATACAGCCTACATTTATCTTAATAGAGTTTAAGCTATATTTGTTTTCTGCTACAATATCAAGTGCCTCACATATGCTGTTTTTTATCGATGCTCAACACGTCACGTGCAGACTGAACCAGCTATATACGCATAATCCATATCTCGGGTGGCTGCATTGGTTGGCAGGAAGCATGATCACTGTGGATGGCACACGTATCCGATGACACGTCTGCTGATCCGCTGCAGCGATCTTGTGACCGATTTATTACCATGTTTACTTATTATAATGTAACGTTGAAAGCCTCATTTTGGCGCCCCTGTTCCTTGGCGCCCGGGGACATATGTAGACCCTGCCCCCCGAGGTACGCCTCTGCCCCCACCTCTTTCCCCAGACCAAGTTGTTCCCCCATATTTCTATTCGTCGATTTACTCAAGGCGAAAATAGTTGATCATGCGTAAATATAATTGTTGCATGCCATCTTTCTAATTTTGTAATTTTATAATAGAAAAGTTTCAATTGTATGTAAATCAACAGGCGTGCATCAAAACTCACAATAACCTTACATGGCCAAGATGGTTGCCGTGGTGAACTCCCTCTGGTCAGTCCGACACTCTAGTTGGGCAAGGGTCAGCGTCAGGTTCAATGGCTCCAAAACTTGAAGAAAGATTGGCTCACATTTAATTCATACTTTCAAAACACCAAAACAAACACAAACACACACACGCACGCACGCACACACATATCATCAATCAGCTATCCAAAAGATATACATCTTAAGGTCACCAATTAGCTCTCCAACATACATACATCGTATGGACATCTATCAGCTATCCAATATACATACATATATACATACACGCACGCACGCACGCACACACACCAGCTTAGCTCGATCCCACTGGACACTGCGATGCGAGTAGTTATTGTATTTATTTTACATACTGTATGTTTATTTATTCACTTGTAACATACTCTATTGTACGATTTTAGGGGTTCGAGGGTAAACAGGTCTGTAATAATCAAGAAAATCTAGATACAATTATTAAAAATAGAAAATCATAATTTAAGGCGCATAGCAGCCAGGCGGTCTCCCCACGTGTGAAGCTCTCCTAGTAATCTAACATAATATTGAAATTTAAATTGTATCGCAACTTCTCGTGTTCCATAGTTTTATCAAGCAAGTTCAAGTACCGTCGACTGGCCGGATGAACTGGCCTCGCGGGGCCTAGTTTGGTGACCCCTGAACTAAATAAACAAACTAGATAGAACAACTAGATAATTAGATAGACGAACTAGATAGACAAAATCACCAACCTTTCGAAAAAATATCCCCGGCCTCTCTGTCCGTGCACGTGTCTGGAAGACAGGATCCTAGTTGGACCATTACCGCCAAGTTCTGGGAATTAAATGATGTCATTCAGACAAAAATCGTAAATAATTAATAACTACAAAAGAAGCATGTCGTACGAGACATTTATGCCAAGACAGACTGGGATAGCCTAAGAAGTTCGACAACAGAGCTGAGCTGTAACATGCAGGAGATTCAGAGTACAGCGAGCTGTGGGTGAAGTTTAAGACAATAGTTACTGATGCGGTGAACCACTACATACCACACAAGAATACAAAACCTAAAATAAATCAACCATGAGTCACGGCTGAAATCCGTAAGCTCATCCACAGGAGAGACAGCCAGTAAAAGAGAATGAAGAAGATTGGAACGGTTGAACTGAAAGCCGAGGTACTGAGGCTCCACCGAATCATCCAATGGTTACTGCGCAGATCTTACTGGAACTACCTGAACGGCATCGTCTCAGTACTCTCAGAGGCAGATACTCCGACCAAGTGTGCCAAGAACAAGCACTTTTGGCGCTACGTCAAGCACCAAAATTTATCAAACACTGCGGTTTCCCCCCTTGAGACGGGGCGGCCATTTGACGTTTGACGCAAAAGCGGACAAACTCAATCTACAATTCCAGTCGCTCTTTGGTGACGGTAGCGAGTATTCAGAGGTTGTGTTCCTTCAGAAGAAAAACCTGATGAGCAGAGCCAACCCCGTCATAGAAGATATCCATAATTCAGAGCAGGGTGTGTTGGCCCTCCTTAAAACCATTAACCCCTACAAGGCATGTGGTCTCGACAACATCAAACCACGAGTGCTCAAAGAATTGGCCAATGAAATCGCTCCTACAATGACAATCCTCTTTTAATCCTCGCTGTGCACAGGAAATATTCCATCAGACTGAAGAGAACTTCATGTCACTTCAATCTACGAGAAAGGGGAGCATTACCACCCTGCCAACTACCTCCGTTATCCCTCACCAGCGTGGTATACAAACTGTTTAAGCACATAACAGTAACACAGTCATGCAGCATCTTGAAAGCCACAATATACTCAAAGACTGTCAGCATGGCTTCCGGGTCAATAGATCATTTGAGACCCAGCTCCTTGAATGTATAGAAGACTTGATGACCAATTTGGAGAACAGCTATCAACCTGACGTGCTTGTGATGGACTTCTTAAAGGCCTTTGACCGTGTCAATCATAGTTTGCTATTACACAAATTGCAGAGATATGGGATCCATGGGCACTACCAAAACATGGGCCTCTAGCTTCCTCGGCGACCGATAAGCACAAGCTCCTCCTTTGTCTGTGTTAAGTCAGGGGTCCTTCAGATCTCGGTGGTATGCCACTTTTTGTTCCTAGCATACATCAATGATCCGACAGTGAAGCTGACCTCCCAAGCAAGACTGTTCGCAGATTACACAGCGGTGTATAGGACGATCGCCAAAAGTACTGACCAGGGCCAGCTACAACAGGACCTCCATCGGTTAGCTGCGTGGGAGATGAGCTGGGACATGGAATTTCAGCCTGCCAAGTGCCAGACCCTGTCACCAGCATGCTGAAAAAACTGGGCTAGTCACCATTGGAAGAACGGCGACGATTTTCCAGGCTCTCCATAATGTTCGAAGATTAAAAAATGGGCTGGTCCACTGCTCCAGCATTAAACTGAAACTCGAACCTCTCCCCCCCCCCACTCCCCCAGACAGCGACGAGGCCATGACAGGCAGTTCCGGCTAATAACAGCAAGAACACAGTACAGCAACTGCTCATTCCTGCCAAAATCAATCAGGGCCTGGAACAAGCTTCCAAAAGGAACAGTTGAGGCGACAACACTTGACACATTGGCGTCTACTGCCTCCTGCCTTCCAACCCCAAGTTCCCAATAACATTGCTGAGTAGCCCTTGCAACTTGCCAGTGAAGTATCCTCTTTAAAACCATGCAAAGTTACACCGTGAGCCCCCTCTACAAATATAGGAGCCAGAATGATCAATACATTGATCGTGGGTCCTCAAAATATATTTTAAAGAAGAAGATGGCAGACATTTTTAAGAAGGTAGACGTACATTTTATTAATCAATGTCTAAGAAGTGAAATGATGTTTTGGAGATGCATATCCTGTGATGTTGCTGATACTATTTTGATTTTTCCCCCGAGGATTCTTTACTGTGCTTTTCATGGAAATAAAGTGCATAGTGTGTACCATTGGACTCAACATTTCATGTGTGTCGAAGTGGCAATAACAGTTATCTTAGTATTTAGATTTTAAAAACTACCATCACTGTGTGTCCCCCCCCCCCCCCCCACACACACACACACAGGATGAAGAGATACAAAATACAATAATGGAAGTGATCATATGATTTTTGTGTGTACAATCTAATTATAGAATCTATACAGTGCATTTATGTTCATGAAATTTCCAGTTAGGCATCTGCTTGCCATTACGTCCTCAAACTGAGTTTGACACTCCCTACCAGCTTCTCACATCTCCCCACTCCCTAAGCCCAGCTTTCCACCTCTTCCACCTGCCATACCCAGCTTCTCACCTCTCCCCACCTGCCATACCCAGCTTCTCACATCTTCCCACTCCAAAATCCAGCTACTCACTTCTTCCTACTCCCTAACCCAACTTCTTATATCTTCCTGACTCTAAATCAACACATTTCCCCTCTTCTTTCCTCATCCATTCATCACCCCCTCAATGACTCTTTTTACACCACCTCCTCATCTTACCACTTTCTCCCTCCTTTCCCCAGCTCACATACTCCACCACGAATCCAAATTACCTCACCCACCCTGAACTCAGATTACCTCATCTACTTTGAACTCAGATTACCTCACCCACCCTGAACTCAGATGACCTCACCCACTCTGAACTCAGATGACCTCACCCACTCTGAACTCAGATTACCTCACCCAATCTGAACTCAGATTACCTCACCCACTCTGAACTCAGATTACCTCACCCACTCTGAACTCAGATCACCTCACCCACCCTGAACTCAGATTACCTCACCCACCCTGAACTCAGATTACCTCACCCACCCTGAACTCAGGTTACCTCACCCACTCTGAACTCAGATTATCTCACCCACCCCGCACCTGCTTACCATGATCATCCCTACAACACAGTAGTTGCCACCGAAGGTGCCATTCCCTCCATTTACAGATGGCGCCCTAAAATTCCGGCATTGCTCATAACTTCCTGCCAGGTTTAGGCGCCCCTCCATAAGAGACGGGCCAGGTTTGCCCCAGGCATCAAACACTGGAACAGTTGGAAACAAGCAGCTTTGATAGCAAATTAAGATTACAATTACACTAGAGAGGTCTAATACATTGGGGCTCAGCTCAGTGGTGTAGCTAGAGTTGGTTATAATTAATTAAGGGTCAGGAGGTGAATGTATTGAAGAAATGTAACAACGTTAAATTATAGTTATTTTGACATTGCATTTACTTTCCTATTCTTCAAAGCTGCAAACCTGTCAATCATTTGATCAAAATCAATATCCTTCACCGTATTACTTTAAAATGATAGCAGAGCCAGATCAGAAAGCCCTGAGTGTCCCATGGTGGATCGTAAATAGTTCTTAATAACCCTTAGTTTTGAAAAACTCCGCTCACATGAAACCACAGACACACAGATCGTAAAAAACAACTGAAGGCTTAGCTAGACTACTGGAAGAGATTCTAAGAAGTCCCATTCAGATATGAGTTTCAAGACATTGTTATTTCAAAAGTTCATCTTCTGATAACTCATAAAAAGAGGGTAATTTTGGAACGGACACCAATAACTTGTCTTCACTTGCTGGTTGAGCATCCCCAAACATTTCTGTTACTTCTCTCATCGCTGATGATCTAATCTGGAGTTCAGAATGAAGGCGATCAATACACTCCCGCATCTCCCTACTGTTTTCTTCTCAAAGATAGAGTCCAGCGTCCATTAATTTCTCATGCCAATCTCTACTTAAACCTTAATCTTCTCTCTACCGAAATTCCATATTGGTCTGACTTTAAAAGTATCTATTCAATAGCATGTTCCACTAAGTGACAGCATATTCCACCAAGTGACAGCATGTTCCACCAAGTGACAGCAGTTCTCGTTCAGAAACAACCTTAAGACCTTTAGGTTGGTACCACTTTGTCAAGAGTAAATCCTTTAGTCTGAAGATACTGCTGTGTAAGATTAACTTCCTCTAGTAGATCAGCCCAAAGTTAGCACGTGAAATCATAGACAGCATGTAAAAGACCTTGTGCTGTAATTAATACAATCGTGCTCATCTGTTAAGGGGAGGTACTAGTGAAGAATCGGCTAAAAACAATATTTTCGAGTATTTCTGGGTTTCGATATAATATATGGTTTCAAAAACCGTTTTAAAAAAAAAAAAATTCAATTTAACTTAATTACTAAAAGATAATGGAACATTTTGTAAAAAAGTATTTTGTATGGCGTATAAATGGATAAAAGGTAATTTTTTTTTTTTTTACCTATTTGATCCATGTACTTAGAATAGCCCGACCACATTATATTTGGAATCAATGGAAAGCTTTAGTTCCCGGAATTCAGATAAATATAACTTCCTGTCACGAAAGTTACCGAACACTTCAATTGGGACTGAATCATGGTAAAAATGGTGTTTTTCTGACCTGATTATAAGGTAATCTCGTTTCTGACATATTAACCTTGAACTTTCAATAAAGCACGCATTTGGGTTTGTTTCATGTTTGGAAAATGTACGTGTGATCGGTTATCCTTTCTTTGCGGTTAGATCGAGTGTGTTTGCTCTGTACATATTCATATACTATTTTTCAATTTCGTGTCACCTCTGAAACGGTGTTAACCGGTGCGGTCCAAACACCTAGCTACGTCACTGGCCGACCCAGTTACCGATCCGGATACCCGGAAATCCCGTTTGTGTGCATCTTTGAATTTCATTTAAATATTATTTTGCATTGATCGGAGTAGTTTGTTAATGTAACTACACTCTGACTACATTACAGCCTACAGCTACATACAAATTAAAAAACAACAAATGATTCATTCGGAAGATGACAGCAGCTAATTAAGCTAATTTAATATAAATATTTTGGTCGTTTCTTTTCCTTAATTTTTTATAAAAAAACATTTTATATGATTTTGTTTTTTCCCCCTTTGTTTCATTTTCCCCCTAAATTAAAAGTTGTTAGCTTCCGGGTGTGTGATTGGATAAACTTTTCTTTCTGTGGATTGACTTACAGAGCTCCCTCTCTAGAACCATCCACCATTCTTAGCCTTTATTTCTGCTTCCCTCTTCCATTTAACCCAGTTACAGTACTAACACATTTTTATCTGCACAAGAAAACTCCCCCCCCCCCCCCCCCAAACTCCTTTTTCTCAACAAGTTTCTCAATTTCAACGCATAATTCTGGTTGTGGGTCACCCCAACTTGGCAAATGTTATGAAGGGGTTGTGGTACTAAAAAAGTCGAGAACCGCTGGATTGTTATATTATTAAGCCATTAGTGTGTCTAAAACCTTCAAATTTGACGCCGTTGTGATCGCTATTGATTCTACACAACATGTATTTAGCTATTGATTCTACACAACATGTATTTAGCTACTGATTCTACACAACATGTATTTAGCTACTGATTCTACACAACATGTATTTAGCTATTGATTCTACATAACATGTATTTAGCTATTGATTCTACACAACATGTATTTAGCTATTGATTCTACACAACATGTATTTAGCTATTGATTCTACACAACATGTATTTAGCTACTGATTCTACACAACATGTATTTAGCTATTGATTCTACACAACATGTATTTAGCTATTGATTCTACACAACATGTATTTAGCTACTGATTCTACACAACATGTATTTAGCTATTGATTCTACACAACATGTATTTAGCTATTGATTCTACACAACATGTATTTAGCTACTGATTCTACACAACATGTATTTAGCTACTGATTCTACACAACATGTATTTAGCTATTGATTCTACACAACATGTATTTAGCTATTGATTCTACATAACATGTATTTAGCTACTGATTCTACATAACATGTATTTAGCTATTGATTCTACACAACATGTAGAGAGGATAACTCTTTATTGAAATATCCGGCCCCACCGGGTATTATCTTAAAATAACAGGAGCTGGACGTGAACCCGGCTCAGTCCTAGATTAAATCCCCTTTGAATTTAGAGCATTATTTTAATATTTGTCACACATATGACGCAGTTACAACTAGTTTGGCCTAAATTACATAATTTGTGAAATTATTCACACCCTCACATATATGAAAAGAATTCTATTGGAATGTCTATGAGACATCAATTGCTCACAGCGTGTTTCATAAGCAGGGGTGGACTGGGCCCCCAGGAAAAATCCATATGCACTGGCGGAAAAAAGTACAGGTGGAATGCCGGGAAAAATACAGGTAGGCCGCCGGGATCGGTGATATTTGCGCTCCCTGTACATAAAATAAAACTTGCATAGCTAGTTTCTACTTTAAAGGGTTTTGTACCGCTTGTATATTCCAAACCATCATTGTTCATAACCATAATCCCCCCCCCCCCACCAAAAAAAACAATTAACAACACAACACCTCACTACAAACAATGCCCTCTACTCTTGCCCCCCTTACCCCACTAGGCCCTCACTTGTCCTACTTACTCCGCAATGCCCACTGCTCCTCGGCCATCAGACCGGACACAAAGCGCTGAAAGTCACGCTGACAATCAGTTTGGTTGTTTGGATCAAATCCAGTAGACTCTCTAAAGACGCCATCTGATGATCTTGGTCCGGCAGACCTATCATCAGCAAACCTCTGCTGGCCAGACTTTTCCAAAAGGCCCTGGAGCCCGCCATGTTTCCTGCCAGTTAATTCACTGTAAAGTATTTTCAAAGATTCCTGGTAGACTGCACCACCGGATCTAGGCTTGTGAGTATCTCCCCAAAACTCTGTCAACCCTCCGGTGTCATTATGGAGTCTTTGACACGATGTCTCAATGAAACACAGCCACGCGAGAACAAACAGAGTGAGCATCGATGCCATGAGAAGCTGTTGTGGCACTTATCACAAGTTCAATGAAAAACTAAGTTGGAGGAAGTACAGGGTGGTCCTTTTAAATAGAACTTCTTGGACTTTCTAGTAGAAGTACCTTATCCGTCGATCACAATATACGTGTACTAGGTCATGTGACACAAACAATGACTACTATAATGTGATTAGAATGAGCTGTTAAGACAATGGCTCTTTGGTGTTCTATCATCTCAAGTTATCAGCAGGTATGTGGTGAGGTTCTGGTCCATAGATCTCGGGGTAAAGGTGAACTCTCAAAATAGCAATTTCTTCTAATAAACTCTTAAATAAAGTAAAAATCTGCCTCTAGACTAACATGGTCTCTGAAACCCCCACCCCAAATCCGAAATGTAAGATCCACAGAACTCGACTTAGTGCCAGGTCACACATGATGTACCATATGACGGACATGCTCCACTGACAGTTGCTTCCACAATCATACGTTCCACTTACTGAACCGAGGTCCGTATTTCTGCCTCGAACTTGGCCTCGTTGTCATTTTGAGGCAACACGTGTTCTAGATCTATATATAGATGAACCAACAACGTTTAAGCAACTAACACTATCATCAGGGTGAGGTCATTAGTTTATTATAGAATACAATGTAAAGCAAAAACAAGTACACCCCATGAAGTAGATAATCTTGGCTCTCTCCTTCGATAGGTCAGCTAGTGATGCGTGTCAGGTAGTGATGCGTGTCAAATGGTGATGGGTGTCAAGTGATGCGTGTCAGGTGGTAATGAGTGTCAGGGGGTGATGAATGTCAGGTGGTAATGCATGTTAGGTGGTGATGCATATCAGATAGTGATGCATGTCAGATAGTTGGTCTCATGGCTAGCATGTCTCATGCTGAACAGTTTCATGGCTAGCATGCCTCATGGTGAACAGTCTCATGGCTAGCATGTCTCATGGTGAACAGTCTCCTGGCTAGCATGTCTCATGGTGAACAGTCTCATGGCTAGTTTGTCTCATGGTGAACAGTCTCCTGGCTAGTTTGTCTCATGGTGAACAGCCTCCTGGCTAGCATGTCTCATGGTGAACAGTCTCCTGGCTAGTTTGTCTCATGATGAACAGTCATATAGCCTATCTGAACTATCTTAATTAATGCAAGCCTAGTGAAGCCAAAATCTCAGTCATAAAATGGGCTTAATAGAAATATTTTATGATAATAAATGAAACGAAGCAAACAGAGAACATATTCCATATGAACATATGAAAGCCAAATTTACTAGCACATATAGCTGAATGACTTTAGCAACCCATCAGCTTCAATTGGAAGCTGCGGGGGGGGGGGGGGGGATAAGTCATCTTAAATATCTGTTATGCAATAGCTTGTCAGATAGAATACATGTGTTAGTCAAATAGTACTAGTACATCAAGATGGGACTGACACTTAATTTAATAATTTTTTTTTACTAAATCTGCAATATTTGTTTTACTAGCAATGTCTTCTTGCCATTAATGAGGTTGAATGGCTTTAGGAAAGTCAGAAATTTAGAAAACCAAATTTAATTTGATTACATTTCAGTGCATGAACACACCTTTCGTCAAATGCAAAAGTTCATTTTAAATAATGGTGTCAACATTCAGAAATAACTAATATCAACATTAATAACAATAATATAAACATTCAAAATAAAAAAAATTTGATTTTAAGACACAAACTGGCATGTAAAAAAACAACCAATAAAAAATGCTTTTTTAAAAATCAAATTTTCAACTTCATGAACCCTACCACACATTAATGATACATTTCAAACACAAATATTACATTTGATAATATGTTGTGCTGATAAAATTCACTAGTCAAGAAATTATTTAATTTATTTTTCACCTCAATAAAATTATGACAAGTTTAATAGCACCCAAGCACAATGGACACACTCTACCAGGTGAGTTAGTTTACCTCGCCAAAAATTCACAAATTCAATCAACTCCCTCTACCAGGTAAGCTACCCGGGCATTAGTTTACCTGGTTATAAATTCACAACCTCAATAAACTCACTCTACCTAGTGCGCCACCTTGGTGATATAGAACTACAAGACAAGTGAAACTCATCAAAGCATTACAAAAGTTACTCTTAACTGTCTTAGTTACGGTTTTGTAACTCTTTAATTGTTGCCATTTGATATTTAAAAATGATGTAAGTAAAAGTTGAGTTAAAAATCTGGTTCTTAAAAAAGCTTCCTCTCTTGATTGCGCCGCTTGTGTTTTGTCAGTAAACCAGTTGCTCTCTGCTCTGTTTCAAGGAAACCCTGAAATGTTGATAAGATAAATGTGCAAAGTTGTCATATCCAAATAAATGTGCAAAGTTGTCATGTCCAAATAAATGTGCAAAGTTGTCATGTCCAAATAAATGTGCAAAGTTGTCATGTCCAAATAAATGTGCAAAGTTGTCATGTCCAAATAAATGTGCAAAGTTGTCATGTCCAAATAAATGTGCAAAGTTGTCATGTCCTAATAAATGTGCAAAGTTGTCATGTCCAAATAAATGTGCAAAGTTGTCATGTCCAAATAAATGTGCAAAGTTGTCATGTCCTAATAAATGTGCAAAGTGGTCATGTCCAAATAAATGTGCAAAGTTGTCATGTCCAAATAAATGTTCAAAGTTGTCATGTCCAAATAAATGTGCAAAGTTGTCATATCCAAATAAATGTGCAAAGTTGTCATATCCAAATAAATGTGCAAAGTTGTCATATCCAAATAAATGTGCATCATTATTTAGTTCCAAATGTAAAAATAGATTTGATGTCATTATTTGTAGCAGCATGACTGTGGTTTCATGGCCAGAATAATTTAACTATTGGTTCATGGCAAGAACAATTGAAGTATAATTTGAATATTACTATCACCTTATAAAAATAAAATAGTGTTCTAATTTTTTTCAGCATGAACAAATTAACCCCATCCTCATGCACAGTTGGTCATGGCCAATCCAGCTTGAACTTCACCCTATGACTTGCTTACCTTGACAGCTGCCCCGACCCCATTTAAGTCTAGCAGGAAGGTGTCATGGCCAAACAGAGAGTTGAGCTCATAAAATGTTACCTGGGGGTTGCCTGGTGAAAAAAACATGTCAGAATTTTTATAGATTTGATACCTAATGGTTTGTTCAATTTAATTTTTTTTAAATAAGCCTAAACATTTTGCTAAATTTACCTCCCTTTTTGTTTTGAGACATTTAGAAGATAAAAGTTGAAATTTCAACATTTTATGATCTATTAAAATTTGATAGATTTTAATATCCTGAACAACTAAACTGTAAAGGAAACTTTACCTCTCTGATGCAAGGGACAGTTTGGTTAAACATGACCCTCAAGAAGATGAAACCGACATGACGTCAGTCATGACAAGTTAAATAAAAGGCTTTAAAACAACTTGCCTGCCTGCTGCAGTATTGCAGCCAGCTCTCTCTGCTGCCATATGGGAAACAAGACGTCAGTCTGGACACCAATGACCATCACTGGACATTTGACTCTGGAAAGGCCTTCTTCTAATGAGTTGTAACCCTCCCCTATGTCAAACATGTCCATGGCCTGGAAAGTGACCACAAAAGAATATCAGTACGGTTGGAATAACATATTGGGGCAACATATGGATGATGCAACTTTCATATAATATGTATATAACATCCAACATGTACAAACACATGGGGATAACATTTAGAATACATTTAACTAATTGGTATAATTACTCCATAACATTAGAATAACGGTTGTAACAAAAAAGATAACAGCAGACGGGTGGGTATAGCATTAAATTAATGGGTATAAAATACCAATAACATCAGTAAAATATATATAACTATAAAATATTAAATAAGGTCTTGGAAATGCCCCATCTTAAATGATAATAAACAACTTTGGCAATTTCGTACAAGCAAAAGAGATCATAGAATTCTACAAACAATTAAAAAAAAAGAATGAAATTTAAGGTCCACAGTAGCTTGGGACCTAAGCTAACATAACCTTTAACCTTTGACATGTAAAGCAGTGAGTTGGGATCATATTTGGTGCTGAAGCTCTCCCCTTGGTGCTCCAAGTAGGACTCAATGAGGAATGTCGGACACAGGGATGGAGGGTCGTCGCTGATCCTGTCCCGCCCAAACCGTTCATCCCACTCTGGTCCACTTCTGTAAGTGATGGTTGCAATCTCTCTGGTCAGAGACAAGTTAAGTTAACAACATGGAAATATTAGTTTATTTCAATGAACAGAGTATGTGACTTGTTGTATATTATATAGCTATATAATCTATATATTTCTTACAAGTTAAAGCTTAGCTCAACGGATGGTGGGAGAACAATTAGACATGAGCCCAAATGATATATGACATAAAGTCAGGCCCAAAAGGATCATAAATGAGAAGAAGAAAAAAAGAGTCCTACTAGGACATGTCAGGGCAGATCTATAAGGGTATATAATATAATATAATGTCAGGTCATAATCTTAAAATATTATCTACAGTCAAGCCTTCAAATAAACATGAACCAAGTCTGGTGTAGGATCAGTTCACAACCAATACATTTGAGACCTACCTAGCCAGTTTCATGCCAATCTTGGGATATGTTTTCCCATAGTAATGTCCCTGATTCCAGTTGGGGTCACACATGATACATTTGCGTTGTAGATAACGCATAGCTATGGATGATGGGTGAGACTGTGCACATGAAGAGATTGTAACCAACCTGGGGAGAGAATATTCAAAGAAAATATTTGTTGGATTAAATATGTTGCAGATGCTAGAGGGCCATTGACAATTATTTCTGATTTCACATGTCTTTAATATCCTTAAAAACTTCTCTGTCAATGTGACAAGGGAAATAGAAATGCCACAAATTTTCATGAAACAACTCTGTCAATGTGACAAGGGAAATAGAAATGCCACACATTTTCCCCAAACAACTGTTTCAAGTTACAAAACAGCTGACTATTATAGAAACAACTGACTGTAAGGACAACTCACCTTCCAACTCTATCCGGGAAAGAAACAGCCGACTGCAGGGACAGCATCCCACCAAGTGAGGAGCCCACTGACCCATGTAACTTTCTGATTCCCAACTCATCCAGCAGCAGGAAGATGGCATTGGTCATATCTTCTATTCCAATGATAGGGAAAGTTGTTGCATATGGCTGTAATATGAAAACATGTCATTTATAACTGGAGACGAGCAGAATTTTTTTTTTTTTTTTAAATCTGGTAGCATTTGAAGGATACTGTAGAAAAAGTGATTAAGTGCATTTTGATTTTTGAGCAAAATAATCTGAAAGTTTTGTTTTTCAAGTTAAAATAACAAATAATTATTTTTTTAAAATTTCCCATTAATTTCGTATCGATCAAGAATACATGAACCCTATATTTAGGATAGATAAAGGGGAGGTATTCAAACATAAATTTGGTCCTAACTAATTTTTTTTAGTACCTTTTGTTTTCTTATTATGCCCTCCATTTTTGATTGTCATGAAAATTGGTGTCAATAAGTTAATGATTCTATTGATGATGATGTTGAATAAATAATAACGTTGACAAGAAACATGATGTTTCAAAGTGTTTGATGATTTTATATTATTATTAGTTGTCTTATATAGCGCGGTACCCCAGCCATAATCGTGACAATAAAATAAAATACATTTATGTAATAAAGAACAGCTGTAGAAAGACAAAACAAAAACTAATGCATATTCATCCCACCCGCTCCAGAACTTTTACATGACAAGCCATGGACGGCGGCCAGCAGCATCGTTTATCGGTCAGATGTAGGGAATCAGTCGGGGTAGTAGAATTTAAAGAGATGTGTTTTGAGTGCAGTTTTGAAGGCTGTGATGATTGATATATTGCGGATGTGTAGTGGAAGAGAATTCCATTGTTTGGGGGCACAGTAAGAGAAAGATCTTTCACCGTAAGTTTTTGTGCGACAGAAAGAATACACCCGTCTACGGAGGAGCGAAGCTGTCGAAGGGGTGAATAGACAGATAGAAGTTCGGTTAGATAGGAAGGGCAGGAATTCGAGAAAAAGTTGTGGCAGAGAACAGAGAGTTTATAGTCAATCCGTGCTTGTACAGGGAGCCAATGAAGTGAATGAAGTAGTGGTGTGACGTGATCACGTTTTTTTGCCTTTAAAACCAGCCTAGCAGCTGAGTTTTGAACCTTTTGCAGTTTTTCTATGAAGTCTTTTGGTGAACCTGACAGAAGAGAGTTGCAATAGTCAAGATGAGAGAGAACAAGAGCACAGACTAGGGTTTTTGTTGCACTACTTGTGAGGTAGTGGCGGAATGAGCTGATCTGACGGAATGTATGCAGAGCGACAAATGTGGGATATATGATGATCGAGAGACATATTGTTAGACAGAAAATAACCAAGATTCCTAGTGGAATATAATATTTTGTTCCATTTTAATGTTGTTTATTTTCTAAGCTGATACTTCAAGAAATATGCAGCTAATTATTTGTAAATTTACATCAAGAAAAGAAGTTAAGATAAAGCTTTAAATCAATATTTTATTACTTAAGTAGAGGTTAAAATTTTATAGAAAATATTTATTTTCTTAAAATACAAAATTATCAATAGTTGTGTGCGGAAATCCCAGGGGCTATATCCCTTTGGAGTTTAAATATTTGACTGTTCTTACCCTATTGGTGTTGACATTGATTGAGGAGGGCCCACTGAAAAAGAAAGCCTTAAATTATTTATTATATATTATATGCTCCCCACAACTTATTCAATAATTATTTAAAGTTTTAAAATAATTTTTCAAGTATAACTTTCTTTAAAAAATACCTAATAATTGAAATTCACACCATTTTAATAATATGTTTTTCATTTTAGATAGTAATACTAGGTGCATATGCACTGTTAACAAATAAAGTACTTGAAACTCCCAGTAAAGACTACCAATTTGTTTGGAAATATAACTAAATGTTTGCTTGTATCAATGAAACCAAATAAAATACTCACGAACTCCCATAGCATCCTCCCAAGTTGTTGGGACATATGACAAAATATTTGCTTGTGTCTACAGCACAGCCAGGGCCTATGAATCTCTCCCACCAGCCAGGTTTCATATTATCCTGTGGTCAAATTGATTACATGACTTAAAGTAAGTTATTTAGTTTAGCCCTGACGTCTAGACAACAATCGGGATCCCACCTGCCGGCATTGCAACCTGGTCCCGGAAACGCTGGCGCATCTGTTGACCGAATGTCCCTCACTGGAGCTTCCGGGGGAGGCCAGGGCGGAGGGGGAACCCTATGTGAGGAAAATGTTGTATGGCACAGCTCAGCAGATGGAGTTGATTGCCAATTTACTAGCCGGGGCCTTAAGAGAGTAATCTCAGGCCCTCACCAGAATATGTGTGTTAGTTAGTTTAGCCCTGAGGTGCTAAAACACATTTAAAATTTTAATTAAAAAAATGATTTGTAAAAGGGTCAAATTTGTAAAAAGGTCCCTTTTGTACCAATCAACAAACTCATTGTGACTGTCAACAGGAACTACTAAGTCCATTTTTGGTGCCTTAGTACCTTGGCTTGGGACTATACTGTATACAGCTAGTGCTCAAATTATGACCACGATCGGTTCCGACAGGCCGGTCATAACATGATTTGGTTGTAAGTTGAGTACGCTATGTGTACAGTAATTTGAAGTGATGTTATACAAATATTTAAGTTAAATTATAAATTTCTTTTATTATTGTTATAAATAATAATTTTCAATTGTTCATTTTATGCCATTTGTATAATCTCTACACCATTTAGTTTCTTATTTTTACATGGTCAGGTTTAAGAAAAACCCTGCATCAACTGTACATGTACAAATGGTTTAATATTTGCAAAACATACAAAATACAGGAGTGGAAAATAATATAGGAAACATTTTCCCAATCCCAAAACACATCAAATTGTCATTAACATCAAAATATATAAACATGTACGAAACATTTGCAGTCCTTGGCTGCAGATCATTAATGTCGTCATCTAAGGCAGCAGTTGGTACCAGAGTTGGTTTTTTCATAAACATGGTGAGATTTGTCTGAATTGAAGGTTTCTTTTTTTCAGCATAAATTTCAGGATACAGACAAAACACATTGTGCGGCATCCGTTCAATCCTTGCAAATCATTTGGATGTTTGGGTCCATTGCTTCAAAATGTATAGTTTATTCAGTAAAGATAAACCTTCTGATAATTCCTTAATGGTGAACTTTCTTTCTGGCTCATCCTCTTCTTTCTTGGCTTCTCTTCTTTCTAATTTCCAGTTCCATTAACTCTTCATTTGTAAGTTCTCCGGATTCTTTGTCTAGCAACTCTTCGACATCTTCAATTTCACACACCAAAGAAAGGTCTTCGGCAAGTTTTACTATTTTTTCCCGATCGTTTCAAGTTCATGTTCACTGTCAAATCCATGAAAATCATTAACATAGCGCTTAATACAATTTTTTCAGATGCCATTCATGCACTTTGTCGTCACAGCCTCCCAGGTGGTAGTAATATTCTTGATACACATTAAAAATCTCGCAATGTTAGTTCTGAGTCAGCATCTATTGTGGATATTGCTTGAACGAGGGTGGTTCGGAGATAGTTGGCCTTTACGTGCTTGGGGAAGTCAATGGACCTAGGGTTATTGAGTGTGACCGTGTTATTTCTTTGAAATTGATGACGCTGGATAGCAGCATGCCTCCCTTTCCTTAGTTAACGACCGCCGATGATTGCAGACAACGCCATTCGACTGCTAATTGTGGTCGAAAGAAATCTGAAATCTAATATGGCTAGTGATTGTGGTCGTAAAGTCGAATGGTCGTGGGTCGAGCACTAGCTGTTCCAACCAGGTGTGTGTTGCCAATCAAGCAGCAATTGGTTCGGTACGTGTTAGTTATAGAAAAAGCGTCAATTTAAAAGCTGTCTAGTGAATCCATTGCTTTTGCTAGCTGGCGCCATGTATACTATTTCCCGACTCTAATAGTGAAATAATAATTACTTCTTGACTCTAATAGTGACATAATTATTTCTTGACTCTTATAGAGACAGAATATTTATTAAGTGGGAGACTGACAACTTCAATTTTAAGTTTATAAATCATTTAATTTCTACATTTTCTTTTTCTATTTGTTTGGATTTTGAAATATTTTTTATATTGTTTTTATTATTTTGACATTTTTAACAACCGGTTTGGTGGAAAAGTCAACCGGTTCTAGACACACAGCAGCTTCAAACTACAACCGGTTCTAGACACACAGCAGCTTCAAACTAGATTTTTGCTATCTTAATCAAATTTTGTACTCACCACTGAGCTTCTTGCATGAGAGCTAGCAGAAAGACCTGCCAACACTAACACAGCATTGCTGGCATCTTCATTCAGGGTGCCCCATGTCTCATACGCGATTTCCACATTTGGAAGTACTCCACTGTTGAGTTTTAACAGGAATGGTTTCTTGGAGGTGAACAATTTGTAACCTTTGGTCACATTGTCATACTGGGGTTCAGGGCCAGTGTTTTTTCTGTTAACAGAAACATTTTTTTAATTTATATTTTTTTATGACCAAAAAGAAAATCAATTATAATTTTTTTAAATCTGACAAATTTTGTTTTCCCCACAGAATCAAACATAAATTTTTTAAAATTCGTTTTTTTTTTTTTGTGAACTGAAATTGCTGATTAAAATCAAATTGTCCCTGATATGGCTACTAGAGTCCTGCTCAGATCAATGGCATCCATCTGCCATCTCAAATGTAAAATTTTAACTATTAAAAACTCCAAGGGTAATCTAAATCTCATTTTTTTATATTGTTCCCCTGTGTCCTATATGCGGCAGGTCCAATGCAACCTGCTCATGTTGAATTGATAGAGAACACTTGTAGCAAGCAACATTAGTTTTAGTCCTTTCCCCTGTCTATCGGGCCTCTTCGGAAGTTAAACACGTGATATTCTGTAAGGTACATTTTATTATGAGTTTATGATGAACAATTCCTGATCATGTTAGTGGTGTTTCAGTTTAATTACTTGTTGAACTCATTTAATGTACCCCTAACAATGAAATTGCCACAGTTGAACATATGGCCACACACAACACTATGTCTTTTATGGACCCACTTGTGGGTGCATGTTTTATCAAACGGTTATAATTTACTAGCCGATATACCCGCACATTTGCCGGGATAGCATTCGGAACGAAGGAACGTCTACAGTAGACAGCCTTATAATTATTCCGATCCCGGTGGCCTACAGATCCCGTTAGGATACTGTTCTCTTTGGGATCCCGTTTCATCTAGGGACCCTCCTTTCCAATGTTATCCATTTCCCGATTTGGTCGTGACTTAGATTTAGCTTTTTAAAGATATCGAACTTTCTGGAAAATTCTAGATTGGATATTCTTAGTTTTAAATCCACCGATATCTCAATACGGACAATGAAGTGTATTGCTACCACGTTAGGCCTATATCCATCAATTCACAAAGAAACTAAAGTGTTATCTAAGCATATGATATTTATATAGCTCATATTAGGAAAAATGAAATGGGGCCCCCGGCCCCCTATAAATGGATATTATGAGTTCAGTATCCATCAGTACTTGAATATGGATAATCAAGTGTACGTGTACTAAGTTTGGTCAAGATCCATCTATTCATGCAGGAGTATTTGTTGTTAATTTTATTTATATAGCTCATATAAGAAAAAAAACGAACTCGGGGCCCCCGGCCCCAAACGAAATGTTATTAAAAGTTCTCAGCCCCTTAAGAGTTCCTTCTGGATAATGATGGATATATATGCCAAGTTTTGTCATGATCCATCAATCCGCTTAAAAGCATTTGTGGAACAAACAAACCCACAAATTTTCACTTTTATATATATACTAGCCGATATACCCGGCAAATTTGACGGGAGAGCATTCGGAACGAAGGAACTTTAAAAGTCTACATCGTTATAATTTTTCCGATCCCGGTGGGCTCCCAATCCCGTTGGTATCCCGCTCCCGTTAGTATAACCTTTCCCGGTGGGATTCTGATCCCTCTGGATCCCGATTCCGGTATCATCCCAATCCCGTTGGTATTTCGATCCCGGTGAAAGCTCGATACCAGTGGAATGACGATAGCTGTCGGATCCTGATACCGGTTTGGTCCCGGTCTAAGCCTATTGATATTTATATATAGCCTATATAAGGAAAAATGAAATGGGGCCCCCGGCCCCAGAGGGATGGATATTATGAGTTCAGTACCCTTTTGTATTTGAGTATGGATAATCAAGTGTATGTGAACTAAGTTCAGTCAAGATCCATCCACTCATGTAGTAAGTATTAAGCCTATCGATATTTATAAAGCTCATATAAGGAAAAATGAAACGGGGCCCCCGGCCCCACAGGAATGGATATTATGAGTTCAGTACCCTTCGGTATTTGAATATGGATAATCAAGTGTACGTGTACTAAGTTTGATCGATATCCATCCATTCATGTAGGAGTATTTGTTTGTAATTTTTTTATATAGCTCATATAAGAAAAAAACGAATTCGGGGCCCCCGGCCCCACACGAAATGTTATTGAAAGTTCTCAACCCCTTAAGAGTTCCTTCTGGATAATGATGGATATATGTGCCAAGTTTTGTCAAGATACATCAATCTGTGTAAAAGCCTTTGTGGAACAGACAAACCCACAAACAAACAAACAAATTTTCACTTTTATATATATACTAGCCGATATACCCGGCGTGGCCCGGGATTGCATTAGGACCCCGATCCCGGTGGCCTACAGATCCCGTTAGGATACTGTTCTCTGTAGGATCCCGTTCCATCTAACGACCCTGCTTTCTAATGTTATCCCATTTCCCGATAAAATCTATTGAATAATGCCATAGATATAGCATTTTAAGAATATCGAACTTTCTGGAAAATTCTAGATTGGATATTATTAGTTTTACATCCACCGATATTTCTGTACGGACAGTGAAGTGTATTGCTACCACTCTTGGACTATATCCATCAATTCACATAGAAACTATAGTGTTGTCTAAGCCTATCGATATTTATATAGCTCATATAAGGAAAAACGAAATGGGGCCCCCGGCCCCAGAAGAATGGATATTATGAGTTCAGTACCCTTCGGTATTTGAACATGGATAATCAAGTGTACGTGTACTAAGTTTGATCGATATCCATCAATTTACGTAGGAGTATTTGTTTGTAATTTTTTAATATAGCTCATATAAGAAAAAAACGAATTCGGGGCCCCCGGCCCCACACGAAATGTTATTAAAAGTTCTCAACCCCTTAAGAGTTCCTTCTGGATAATGATGGATATATGTGCCAAGTTTGGTCAAGATCCATCAATCCGTTTAAAAGCCTTTGTGGAACAGACAAACAAACAAATTTTCACTTTTATATATATATATGATATGATATATATGATATGATATGATATAGTTCTAGTTACACATGCTGAAATGCGCTAAATTTGAAATATCAGTATCTAATTAGCGATTATACTTTATAGTCCTCAAGTTAAAAGTACTACCATGTGCTCAGGCTTACATCGACCTGGTAAGAGCGATTGTATAATCCAAACAATCATATCATTATAGTAAATATACTGCCATGTGGTTTAAGTCTGACATAGACACCATGTGTGCGACCTTATCATTGCAATAGCCAAGTACCTAAAATTGTAGGTTAACTCCCACATCTAGTACCTCAGGGTCTCAATGCTCAAAATAGGTATGGGAATCAGTGAACATAAATATATTGAGATTGTACTGGACGCCCTCATGTCAGAAGCCCTCATATCTCACATAGATTCATGGTGCATAACTGTGTACTTACCATAAACTAAACCCCACAGCATAACTTTTGTAATAATTAAATATTATAAAGGGATTATTTTATTTGCCCTTTGGATACTCATGTTGGGGTCTATTAATCATTGTTCCTGTTCAACTGTATTATCTAACATGATTATGACTTGTTATGAAAAATATGTTCATTGCTTGTTATGTATATTTGTCATACTTTGTATAGACTGTTATATACAGAGTTATTCCCATGTGTTTATGAAATGATGTCATACTTAGGATAGTCAGTAGTAAAACATTTGTTGACCAGAGTTATCCCATCTGTTTTTTTGCTAGTTATGTTTGTCACTTAAATAAATTGTAATTTACAATGTATATTTTCAGATAGTGTCCTTTTTCTTCAGCTTTTCATTCTCCTTTTTCTATTTCTGCTTGCCATACTCTGAGAAAAAATAAAAAAGCTACAGTTCTAAAGACCTGATTTCCTTGGGTCTGTAAACTAAATTTCAAATTGTACTGCCAGCAACCAGCCATCACTCGGCACATATTTAAATATGTTACTTGGAATATTATTATTTTTAAATTGTTTGTAATTTGTTTTAATGGACCGTTAGTTTGTTAAGTTACTTAAAATATTGCTTATAGGTGAGCCTCTCTTATCAAAAATTGTCATAAACTCTATACTTCATGACTCAGACTTACATTCTACTAAGACATGGAAAGTTTGTCTCTAGCCCCCGAAAAGGAGTTTCCTCTGAACTAGTTTGTGTGAACAAGGATTCAGGAGGTGGAGTTTCTATCTGCCAAAAAAAAAAAAACCCAACCATTCATCATCACTATTATTATGATTTTTGTTTAAAGTGGGCAAACGGTTGGAAAAATGAAATATTGTGATTTTTCAGAAATGCTGTCCCTTAAGGATTGATTATCTAAGTATTTTACAATATCCTTTTTAAAAAAGTGGTAAGTCTAAGCATCACAAATGTATGTGGACATTATTTGGTAAAAATATTTTACAACTGCATGACTATTTTTTATTATATTCACTCTTAATATATTCATAATTTGATGAATAAACCCATTGCCCATTATTAATTTGTTATCTTCTGACTTTAATTTTAAAGAAACATTTATGTATTAAACTATTAATATTAAAGAGGTTTTTTAATGCCGTTTTCCCCATAGCCTTAGAATCAGTACAAATGTATCAAGTATAAATGAAGAAATGTGACTGCTTACTTGTTTTAAAGGTGTGGAACAACTGGAACCCCCAGAAGAATATTGCCTTAAGCCTTCTAAATACCATTGGTTTATGGATTTTAAAAAGGTCTTTTTAGAATCACCAAAACTTTGTCTTCTGGTATTACTATTTAAAATGGTATTCAAGGACCTGTATGCATTGCAGCAAGTTCTCTTTAACAGACATGTCATGGCACTAGATTGCATTAGGGTCATCCTCAGAGCTCTGTTTCTCTAATTTGGAATCTGGAAAGGTCAGAACAGGAAAGTTCATATCTTATTATGTACCGTATATAGGCATAGGCCTTTCGACCACATTATTCACATATTACTAATAATTACTAAAGTGAAATTTTATGTAGGTCCAGCAGTCCGGCCAGTCATTTGTAGAAGTACTATGGCTGTGCTTCTCAAGATCAGATTAATAAATATCAAAAGGCATATTTATTTTTGTGTTCTGTTGTTTCTGTTAATATTCTGGCTTTTTTAATACATACAAAAAATTTTTGATAAGGGGTGATTCATAAATGACATCAAATTATTTTGGACAATTTTAGACCCTGCCCTCCCCCCATCATCACAAATTTGTCACACAATTTAGACACCCTCAAAATAGATTGCCAAAAAATCATGACACCCCAAACTTATTTTGAGTGTTTGGTGCCCGGGACCAGATTCATTTTTAGGCCTCCCTCAACTCTGAAACCCATTATTTTCATCAATAAAGTACCATCAAAGCCCATTTTGGTGCCCTTAATAGTCAGGCACCCAGGGAAATCTGCCTACAATTAAAATAGCTACTCCTTTTTACAACATCCCCACACCCCCTTTCCTTGATGTGTGATTTGATTATTAGATAAGATACTTTTTAATTGATCCAATAAATGGAATTTAAAAAAAAAATTCATTGTACATATTCATTTTCAGCACATAAATAAATAGATATTTTAGTTAAGACTACACTTTACAATTTTAACAATTTAAACACAAGACATCTAAAGTATTTATTGTAGAAATGCGCCATCAATGAACTCCTTTGGTGACATTAATGACTTAATTAGTGATCATTTAGATTTAGTAACTGCTGAGGGAACACGCTGGTAACTTCATTCAGACTGGGGAACAAAAGAATTTTTATATCTTTTGGCCCTAACTTTAACATCTGATCTTAGCTACCAGTATCTGTAATGAAGCGGGTGGGCACCCGGTGAGATGGGTTACCGGAAATTTGTTTGAAAGCAATTTCGTCAACAGAAAATTGATAGACGTAAGTTTGATCGAATGGAAATAATAAAAAAATACATGTAAAAGATTTTTAAGGGTTATTTAATTTTTTTAATGTAAAAAAAAAAATGTTTAGGCCTACTGCCAACTGTGGCTGAAGTTAAAGAGATTTTTAATAATAAGATTTAAGATTAGCAGGTTTGCATCAAATTTCTTTTTGAATGCATTATTTTGTTTTACTATATATAGTATAGTGAGCAAACTTCCAAACACGGGTGGGATGTATTATCCAAAATTTGTTTAGTTATACAACAGTATTTTTCTTCAAATATGGTGCCAACACTTCATAATTTAGTCTAATTAAAGTATTAGCCCTAAAGTAGATCTCTAATACTAAATAGTAATGTAAATAACATTAACCTTCCGACGGGGCGCGCTCTTTTCACAACGAGCAGGGGAGCTGTGTATCAATTTGATATCACTGATGAGTGACTGGTTAAATTAGTTTATTTTATGGAAATTTTGTCAAATAATTTTTTTTTTTTAAATAATATAACCAACCAACAGTTTAAAATTCCTCCCCAGAATATATTATTTTAAATTTCCTTTATAGTTATAGCCTTGAGATTCTTAAAATCAAACATTTTTCTACCACCCGCCATGTTAGACAGCAGAATTAACCAGAATTATATAACAATATAACAGTCAGCATACATATCTTGTTTGGGCACAATGTATCAAGATGATTTATATTATTTAATAATAAGATAATGTATCAGCTGTATACTAATTTGAAAAAAGTAACTTCCCAGAGCAAGCAAATAATAGAATTGTCAAACTTCAAAAAAGTAACATGCAAATGCGTGGTGTATCAATTTGAACAAAACAGCCAAAGTGTATATAATATTATACTGTGAAAGCATTTTCTACACATTAAATGGTCTTGGTCTATAAAGGAAAGGAAAATATTAAGTCATTAAGCGGTGCTAGCTGTCATCTCTCATTAACATGTGCGAAACAAAAATGGTTAGCTTTTATTTGTAATTGTAATGTATCAATCAAGCGTGCGCGACGGAAGGTTAACAGGCTGCCATAGGCCTATATTATATTCTAGGCCTATTAAACTATTATTGTCTAGGTCTATATTATATTCTAGGCCTATACTATATACTATATTATATTCTAGGCATATAAATATAATATCTATTTTTTTATTATATAGTCTATAGACCCCCCCCCTCACTATTATACTATAACGCTAGGCTACTCTAGGCCGACACCTTCTTGATATTTTTTCATTAAGCCTTAAGCTCTTATTAGCAAAGTTCTGTTACTGTTACACGTATAATGAGTATAAGTCGTATTTTTTATTCAATTAAGTTAAGTAAGTGTAAGGCCTGAAAGTTGTTAATAAGAGAACTATCCAGTTTCAGTTAAATTTAATACCCCAGTGTCAAAGACACATTGCTGACTCTGTGGCATATAATTATAATATAATATAACATTTCTGAGGTAATCTTATTTTAAGTATTTTAAATTTTAACGCTGAAAGTAAAACTAAAGCTGATTACTTTCTAAACTTTCTTATTTTTAGTAATCTTTTCTTAGTCTTAGTCATTAAATCTTAAATTTAATGCTCCAGTTTCAAAGACACGATTGCTGACTCTGTGGCATATATCATAGGCCCCTATATAATATTTCTGAGGTAATCTTATTTTAAAGCTGATTACTTAGTAATTAAAATATAACTACACTACTACAGTCTACAATCACAAGTCACGACAACATTCATTTTCATTGATATCAGTCATCAGTGAGTTGGTGACAAAAGCCAAACTAGCGACTCACTGGACACTGCCTGGAGAATTTAGTTATAGTAGATGTGACTCGGCAAAAACTTGTTAACCTGTTAAACTGTATTTGTAACACACCGTCGCGTCATATTTACTACATCCCTGTAACTGTAACAAGTCTTGAAATAGTGAGACCAAATCTTTTTTTAAATACAATAACAAAAGGCAAAGTTTTTCAAACGCTTGTTAGTAAACGGAAGAAATAAGAAAATCAGGTCAAAGGTTACCACGATTCTTGCTATACAAAATTATCACGTTGGCGCGGCGTGATTTGGAGTGTTATATCATGGGAGCAATACATGAAATGAATGCCGTCACTGAATACAATTTTCTGGTCTTCCACACCTCAGCCTCAGGGCTACGGCTAGGGAATAAAATAATATTAACAGCAGTAGGCCTAAATGTTTTGCTGGTGAATTTTGTTAGCGCAATGCCTGTATTGGTAATTTTTTTCCTTGTTTATAAAAAGTTAATTAAAGAAAGAAAACTACCATAAGTAAATTATTTAATTAATTAAAATTTGATTGCAAAATAATTTATACGGTTTGGGGAAGGGGGTGTTTAAAATGGAGTGGGCCTGCAGCGCGGCAAAAAAGGTTAAGAATCCATGCCCTAGAGCATTTACTAAGATACCCCCCCCCCCCGCGGTGGTAAACCATTTTTGTTCCACCCCACTTCATGCCGTAGGCACCCTGGTCCTGATTCCCGTGTCCACATTTAGCCATAAATTCTCACGACGGTCATTGTAACTACATTCCGATTCTCCTCCCCGCTGGCGTCCTGTAACTTGATCAGAGGCCATTTTCGGACCTCGCATAACTGTACTGATTCTCACAGTGATCGTAGTTTAAAAATAAAATAATTATAATTGGTGTGTAAAAGAATAATGTTAAAAATGTCTGTAATTTAGGGTTGTTAAGTGCAATTCTGTACTACAAAATTCCGCTTTTCATATGACGTCACATTGCTTGACGCCCCCACCCCTCGTCACAAAAATCTGACCACCTTACCCTTTCTAGACGCGTGACGTCATTTATGGATAGCCCCTTTGCTGCCATTGCTTGTTGTTGCTATCTAACCTTTTTTTTTTTTAAATCAGTTTTTATGCATTTTGATTTATCAGCAGTAAATATTTTTTCTGGTGAATTTTGTTTGCGCATTACTTGTATTCTGGTAAAGTTTTTCCTTGTTTATAAAAAAGTTAATTAAAGAAATAAAACTACGATAACTAAATATTTTAATTATTTTCATATTTTTAATTTTATTACAATATAATATATAATTATTTTTTTTTTTGGGGGGGGGGGAGTTTAAAAGAATCTCTGCCCTAGAGCAGTGGTCGGAAAATCGCGACTCTTTAACTTTAACGACTTGAGTGCGGCTCTGCCAGTTGGCCAAAAATGGGGGTTGACTCCGAAAAAGATGGCTCTTGATAAGAAATTTGGCTCTAAATTTTTTTAAAATCATCCTGCTGCTGATTTTTGGCTCTTTTAACTAATAAGTTTGCCGACCACTGCCCTAGAGCTTATACTAAGATGACCCCCCCCCCCCCGGGGTCAATCATTTTTTTTCCGTTCAACCCCATTTCACGAGGTAGTCTTATTTCTATGACTCCCGTCTCCACATTTTGAAATAAATTCTCTTGACTGTCAATGTCTCTGAACTTAACACATTTTGTCCTACTTCGTGGCGGCCTCTAACTTGATCAGAAGCCATTTTTCGGACCTCGCATGCCAGTACTTATTTTCTCAGTGATCGTAGTTTAAAAATAAAATGATTATAATTGTTGCAAAAAAGAATAATGTTAATGTCTGTAATTTAGTCATTTAAGTGCAAATTTGTACTATAATATTCCGCTTTTCATGTGACGTCATAATGCTTAAGGTCCCCCGCTCCATCGTCATAAAAATGTGATCCTCCCCAGACGTGTAACGTAATTTACGGATGGCCCCTTAGCGCCGTTATCAGGAATTTTATTTCATCTTACTCTTGAAAATATGAAAAACTGATTTTTGGGTGGTGGGGGTTGGCCTAAAAATATGAAAGAATGCGTTGTCATGGGCAACGAGACTATGTGCCGAATTTCAGCTCGATAATTTATTGGGAAGTGGGTCAATTAGCCGTCCAAAGATTTTTGCCAGCCACACATGAAGAAAGCTAAGTTAATATATATAATTTAATCAAATAACCCCTAAAAACAAAGATTTTCATATAAATCATTTGTAAAATGTAATATTGAGTAATGGTCATCCCAAATATGACTAAACATTCATACAAGTAACACACTTTTTAAGAATCCCAATTAGTGCCCCCCCCCCCCCTCCCCTGCAACCTCACTTTATTTTCACGCCCGTGAACTATTAATATTCTAATGACCCACCGGCTTTTACACCCCGCATATTTATTCCACCAACAATTTTAGAAAAACCAAGAAAGTGTTTTTTAAAAAGAATCTCATGTAGCACAATTATCAGGGATTTTCCTTTGAAAAACAGGAGAAACTGAATTTTGGAGTTTGAGTGAAAATTTGACAGAATGTGTTGTCATTGGCAATGAGTCTATGTTCCAAGTTTCAGCTTGATGGAAAGTGGGTCAATTAGCCATCTGAAGATTTAGCCCGTCAGCCATCCAAGAACAAAAGCGAAGTTAATATAAAAGATTTAAAAAGGATATAAAAACACACACAAAATCTCTTAATAAGATGTATACTGTTAGTGAAGGCTCACTAAATTAACAAAATTCTTCTTTTTTGCTAGGTACTATTGGTACATAAGCCATTCAAATTTTTTTCCATTTATTTCTGTTCTAACTCCTGAATTTAGACAGCCTCTTCCCCAAAAAGTATATAATAATACACAATTTTAAGATCTTTACTTATGCAGTAATGCAATTATAGGGATTTTGTGATAATAATATGATGTAATGTGACATTTGGGATTGTGATGTGAGGTAATACATCATTTAGGATTATGTGATGAGGTAATGTGTGACATTTGGCATTTGGGATTATGTGATGAGGTAATGTGAAGTTTGGGATTATGTGATGAGGTAGTGCCACATTTTGGATTATGCGATATGAGCTAATATGACATTAGGGAATATGATTATGTGATGAGGTAATGTCACATTTTGAATATATTTTTGTGTCTTGCTTGTAAAATTGAAGTTTCCATTTGAAGATGCAGGCCAATTAAGTCGACTATATAAATATATTTATATTAAGATATAAACTTTTGTTACAGGAATAGCTTTTAACGAAAATGAACGCATTAAATGTTAAAGAGATTTGGTATTTCCCATGATAACTGAACTCTTTGATGCCAAGTAAATAGTACAGAAATAATGGACTTTGGCTGATGATAATATGCAAGTAAAAGAGAAATTCACTGAAAGTGCATAGACATAACAGGACATTATGCTGCTGATTATAGAAGTGAAAGGACATTGTGTTGTTAGTATATGCACATGACAGGACATTTTACTGATGGTGTATGGAGAAGTAACAAAGACAATTTAAAATCAAACAACTTTTACTCATTATAATTCTAGTCAACAAATAATTTCATGATAAAATTCTCGCTATATATCCAACATTACAATAATAATGTCACAAATAATATTACATCCATATTGAATTTTGATGGCAGAAACAGATTAAAAAGATTGAACCTTTATTAAATTTTACAACATCTAGAGTTTGAAATAGATCAAGGCAGCCATTTATGTTATATGAGAAGATATAGAAAAACCTTGTCTCTATCTGCAGTGTACTGAAAATTCAGCCCAGTGCTGACAGCAACTGACAAGGTGGTCACAAAGCAAATGGTCAATTACAGTTGATAAAATGACTTGTCTGTATAACATGCTGCATATATAGCTTTAAATGGCTTTGATTCAAGTCCTGTTAGGCATCATAGATATACAGGGCAAGTCCTTATATTTTATCACAGCACTATTGACTTGTATAACTGGCCAAACACTAACACTTAAATGCATTTCCTTCTTATTTGTGGCTCAACTAATTTGACCTTCTTTGTTACATGTCCCTCAGATTCTCTTCTTTAACAACATTTACTTTTCCATATTTCTCTGGGTTTTCTCCAGGTATTCTCTGGACCTCCCAGTTTTTTAAAATATATATACAAATACATAGCGCTTTAATTCATTCACAAAGACATTCAAATAAATTAAAATTATACTGAAATGTCCTTGTGAAAACAGTGACAGAATTATGGAAGTTAAGCTAAATAAATAAGCCAAGTCACATGTTCAGTCAGTTCCTGGGAGTTTCATTCACACAAATATTTTTGTTATTTTTCCCATTCTATATTTAAATTAAATTCTAAAAAATATAATAAAGAAATCAATAAATCCTAACCCTTCCCTTTCAAAATGAAATAAAACCAACACCTGAAAGTCACTGAACTGCATGAGTGTACAAGAACAATGTTAGAGAAGAACAAGATAAATCAAACTGTTTGGGTCTTAAATGGATCATAACACTACTACTACTAGTCTTTAGGACTGGATATGGCTATACATACAAAAACAAAAATGAACCATCCAACTGAAATTGGTTGCGCAAAAACATTGTTTTTTTTGCTTGTTTTTTTGTTTGTTGCTGTTGAGTGTTATTGGGTGGATTTAATCAAACTACAAGAATGAGTTTTGAAGAATACGAATAAAACAAATGAATATCTTGTTGAAAGTTGGTCAAAATACAAACCATTTTATGTTAGAAAAATATATAGTGAAACAAAATTACTTCAATACAATGGTCTTAAGAAAAATAAAATGTTTAAAAGTCTAAAATAAATGAATTTTTAAAATATTATCATAAATAAAATTTATGTTAATAAATAACTTTTAAATCATAATACTTTTCACAAGTTTACTGCCATCACGCTGGTCATTGTCACCCATTTGCAGTACCAATTTACTAAATAGAATCTAAAAGTCGCGACTGTCATCTTCAAACATAAGATCATCAATACCACTTTCAGTGCCAATTTCGCTAGATTCTAAATTGGTCTTTTCCATAACTTCATCATCCAAACTTGTGAAAGTGCTTGGAAAAGCCATGCTAAAATTGTATAAAAGCCATGCTAAAATTCTAATGATGCCATGTTAAAATTCTAACAAAGCCATGCTAAAATTCTAACCCTTGTAACTTAAGTAATGAATGGGGATGAAACCATTCAGACTTCTTGATAAAGATGATCAAATGAAATCAGATTTCTTGATAAAAATGATCAATGTTCATGTAAGGATAGCAGTAAGGTTTTGCAGTGGTGTTCTATGGGAGTTAGTTTTAAACAGCACAAAAAATGCAGAGTCAGTGGGTTTGGCAGGAGTTTTGTAGGAAATCCAGGAGGGCACCGAACAAGGTTTGGTCAAAGAAGTTTGTGTTGCTTAATTTGTTTTTACTAACTTATATTTAATCACTCACATTAGTCCAGGCAAATCAGACATATTTATACTTAAATAAAAATAAGTTATATAATTTTTGTTACACAAGAATCTAAGCAATAATTTTTTTCATTATTTCCTTAGAACATAACATGCCTTTTTCATGATGTATAAGCAAACAATATGGATGCCATGAATACATTTTAAATGTGTCCTCTAAAATTATCTATGGATATAATAATAATAATGTTGGTTTAACAATAATCTATTGGGGATTGACTGGTATAGGAAAAGTAAAGGTTTAAAATTTCACCTCTGTTAACAAAGTATTTTGAAAAAATATATAATGATTCAACAAGAAACGCAAGTGCATTAAATAAATAATGTGATCGAACCTTTCACATCTTAATATTACTTTTTTTTTAAAGGAGACCCAGCAGATTTGACATTAAAAACAAGAATAAAATTGAAACCATTTCAAATAATATATAAAACAGTAGGGTAAAAAAATCATGATGAAAGGATGTGACAAATAAGATACATGTCAGTTTTACCAAATATTTCTTTCAACATGAATATTTGGCAGACCTGTTTACTCTTACGATTTTGGCGTACAATGTACGATTTTGAGGTGTATACATTATATATAATATATGTTTATTATTTACTATTAAGATAATGTATTGAACGATTTTGTGATGATGTTGTACGATTTTAAGAGTTTGAAGGTAAACAGGTCTGTATTTGGACAAATAATTCAACAAGAATTGAATAAATTGTTTGACCATATATCTCTTCCATTCAAAATATTTGGATATAACATCCTCAAGATGGAATACATTATTTTTTCATATATCTCAGCCATTCCAAATATTGGGAAAAACATTTAACAAAATTGAATAAATTATGTCCTTACAGCCAAAAATGTATACATCTTTAGAATAAACAAATGTAATTTTTATTTAATAACCCATCTTTTTACAAGGTTGCAAGGGAACATTGAGGAAATGTGCTGACCGAGAGAAAGTGGGGTGTATGTACATAAAACGCTGAGAAAAGTTGACTTGACAAGAACAGAGGTATAACATGGAGCAACTGGCATGAAATAATTGACAGTCATGCATTGAGATGATGAGACTTGAAGGCATCAATCAACAAATGTTCTCAATCCAATCTAAGTAATTTCAATGAAATAACCTCAGTGGAACTAACTTTTAGGTATGTTTACCATACTCAAGGAGGGTATGTTTATCATGTGTTGGTCATCAATATTGAAACATCCTGAGGCTTGAATTATTGGAACCAATCAGCTTAATTAAGAGTTGAGTCAAAGGTCACTTGGGATAGGCTCGACGTTGACCGTATTTCAGACCCGGGCCAGCAGCAGACAGGGCCTGACCAGTGGATCCGGCTTGCAGACTGGAAGGATTAAATAGGACAGGCATGTTCGGTTGGCCTGAGGTTGTGGCTGGTTGGCCTGAGGTTGTTCTTGGCTCCCCTGAGCTCTGAAAATAAATTTAGCACACATTGGAATGTTACAGTTTAATTGTTAAGTTAATTATTTATTTTATATCAAATAGAAAATTGGTGATCATGCTGAGAGAACAGCAGGTAAACTTCAAAGCTCCTGTATAATTGTTTGACTTACTGTGTTACAGATAAAGGCAGAAACTCACCTTGAACATAGTTTATATGTCATTTGATTTTAACACAATAATTTAGGCAAGCATTGAAACAAGTCTCTTGTCACAGGAATAAAGAATTTTATGTAGTTGCCATGTCTTTTTCCTGTTTGGTTTTTACATTTTACTTCAAATCACTTCCTTTCCATTCTTCTTTACCTTGTTTTTGTCTGGGTTTTGCGCCTACTCCTATTCTTTATACGTTTTAGGTAGGATACTATATTATGTATTATATTATGTAAATTTAATTAACACTTAATTATATGTTTTGTTATTGTACTGATGAAGGCTTTTGCAGAAACATTTACTTGTGTATTATGTAAAATTATAATTAAAGCTGAACATATTTTGTTTTATTGACACAAATTGTTCATGTCTAATTAATCTATTTTAAAGCTTTATCGCAGTCTGACACTCTTAGAATAAAGAAGTAAACTTGTCTAAAAAAAAATTCAATAAAGGTGAAATAATAATTTAAATAACTGGTTTAATAAATTGGGCTTGTTTAAATGGGATCTATGTTTAAAAGAATACAGGGTGGCATACCCCCAAAAAGTAGATCTGTTTGAAATTAATACTTGAATAAATCTGATGATTATTTCTATTCTGATTATTTCAATAATGAATGTTCTCACAGTTTCTCTGTGTAAAGTAACCACACAAGTCATGTAACTAATGCAAAGTGTGAGTTAGTCAAGCCACTGACCCTAGAACATACATACAGTGAGTCTACGGCACACCTACAGTCTACAGTGGATCTACTGCTCATTAAGTGCTACATAAAGCCACTATTTATTGTCATAATAACAGCCTCCTGGCAAGTGAAGCCTATTACTATTTAAAGTTTTGTGTTATAGAAATCTTGGTAGTAATATTCTACTTCATAAATAAATGAACAGCTTTAAAAGTTTCAAAAGTTTTAAGGTTCATAAAATCAGATACAACACAACATGAATGTGAAACTTGATTTCCAGGTACTATTTGCATCTAACATGCCATATGGCTAATGTTGAACGCACAAAATCTCCACACAGTTCAATGTCAGAAGTAGAAATTTTAATATTCAAACTGACAGTGATATTACAATCATTGAATGTTCAAACTGACAGAGCAACTTTCTGTCATTTGGTCAATGAAAGGGAAAGCTGATCAGAGTAACTTTCTATGGCATTAAAAAGATTTACTTTTATTGAGTTTAAAAAAAAAAGAAGTGTGAAATCAATGTTTAATTGTGATACCAGTGATTCAGTAGTAACAGCTGGGTCTGTGTCTTGAGAAACAGTTTGAATTATATCACAGTCCTTCCATTCACAGTTTAACTATATCCCAAGATGGCTTAATTGCACACTTTAAAAAAAAAACACCAAAAAAAATAACAACCCATACCTCTTATTCTCTAGAATTGTCTTTGAAAACTACATTTCAAGTAAGGTATATTTGTGGGAGTGCAGCTATGAAGAACACATTAAATCTTTGCCTACTGAGCTTTTTATTAAATTTGGACTGAAATGCTCATTTTTTTTTAAAGTGCTGACAGGGAACAGTCTCATTAAAATCTATTTTGCAATTATGTAAAATGGAATGGTGATAAAATAAATATTTAAAATACATAATATGAAGTTGACAGCCATGGAAAAGTAGTGGTTTCAAAATTGAAACCCTTTCCTCTATGCTCTTTAAGTATTTATACATTTTAACCATGATGCAATATTCTATAACAGGTAGTTTAAATTTGCCAGAGGTAGACATTTTGTGTAATACAGTAAGTGTTGTAAAAAGTTTTGTAATACAGTAAGTGCTATAAAAAGTTTTGTAATACAGTAAGTGCTATAAAAAGTATCAAAAGTAAATGAAATAAAATAATTACTTATTTTTTTATCAGCACATGGTCCAAATTGATATTTTGGCACACATTAGGCAAACAGTAAAGAGAATATGTTTTCTTAGCATAGGTAATACGCTTATTACTGAAGCACAAAAGAAACTTGTCAGGATTTAAGAAAATAGTGTTAAAATGTATATCTTAATATTATTTTACAGCCATTAATAAATCATGCAGTACAGGATGAGTATAATTTGGCTTGTGATGCAATGGATGTTAGTGGTAAATAGATTAATATTTAAAATAACTTGAAATGGAACATCAACTGGTTTACAAACACTTAAGAAATCTGCTAATCAGCACAGTAATTTCAGTAAAACCAACCTCTATTCCCTCAAGTTTATAACTAAAGTATAGAGATCCTGGTGCAAGAACCATAAAGTTTGAGTTGCTCAGATTCTCTAGTGGTACTGCCATAGTACACGAGTTTCAGTTGAAAGAAGTGAACCCCTGCGTAAGGTTGTCGTCTCTAGATTATTGTAAAATGGAGCCCTCTTTTTCAGCATTCATGAAATTTAATGTTGCTACAATTTTTATTTCTTGAATATATTTGAAATGAATTAATTAGTATAAAGATGTGGTAACAGTTATGGCCAAATGGTTGAACGAGTGAAGATGAATCAAGGAATACAACTAGTGGGCAGCAAGAAGACAGATATGCTTCTACCCATGGGCATCATTACTTTCTTCAAGGAATCAGTTTATTGTGATCATTATATACTATAGACATTGTTTGTTTTTACCATTAGATACTACAGAAATTGTTTGATTATATCAACAAAACGCTACCGTTATATAAATAATTCACAGTGTTGTAATAACAAACTTCCAAACAGGGGCTCTTAACCTGGGCTCCACTGGACCTGTATGTATGAGCCCATGGATTCAGTTGACTTAGAAAAAGGGAAACAACTAATTAGGATATTGTGTTTGTCATAAAAACTGTGTTTAGTTTTAAAAACTTGAAAAGATTTACTTTGGGAGTAAATAGTACAATTTTACTTTAAGAACACTTGTGCTGTTACAATCACTAGATGCTAGAGGTTTAACTCATTGCTACTATAGTCACTAGATAGTGAAGTAATATAAATTGCATTTATAATCCCCGGATGCTACAGGAGAATATAATTTATTGTAATTGTAACATTATCTAGATGCTGTAGGAGTGTGCAAGAGATTACAGAGGTTAAAACAAGAAGGTTCCAAGCTTGAGTTTACAACACTGTAAGCTTTGCCTACAGTTCAACGGTAGGCCAAACTACTGTTAATACAAGGATTAGAATGTTGATAGGAAAAACTGGATTACCTCAGCAAAATAATGTTGAATTTCTTGGGACAATGAGCTCACAGAACTAGAGCGAGAAAACTGCAACATCAACCACAACAACATCAGCAACTAGGCTACGCACCAGGTGCTTAAATATTATAGTTTCTTTTTCTCAATGCAATTAGTTCTGGCTAGTCATTTGCTGTAGTTAGCTCATTGGGAGGTGCTTCAAATTAATAAATTATATAATGCAAGCAGATAGGAAAATATTTACACTGAGTTTTTGAACATTACAACAATGAAACATTTATTCTAGAAAAAGCCAAGATATCATTAATTAATTAATCATTGATTCATTTCTCAGTCAACACAGAAGGCAATATTTCTATTTATTCATATGATAACAGCCCAAACATGGGAGTAAGTGGCTATTTGTAGGTGATCCTGTCACAGAGTTTGTTACAGGTCATGCTTTAAACCTGGCTGATGAATCAAGTAGGGATGTCAAATTTACATGTAGTTTGAATAACTAATGGGGTTCTCCACTGCACTATTACTACCTACATGTTTGTAAAATATTAGACAATTTGCACAAAATATATTAATTCCAAATGGCTACTGGAGCTGTAGACAATGAATATCAACAGGAATTAATATTTTTCTGTAAATGGAAACAGATTTTTCATCAGCAGCCAATAGGAACTAATATCTTTATATAAATGGTATCAGAATTTTTAATGGAAACAGAATTTTCTTCAGTAGCCAAAATGATGTATCTCAGGAAATGAACTATATTTAGGCAATGTACTTGATTTATTACATTTATTTATTAGAAGCCATCTGGTGTTTCTAAACAATCTGACTTTATTTTTACCACCTAGAGTGCATCTGTATTGAACGCATAAAGGTTAATAAGAGGACAAGAGAAATTGGTGTACTATTACAAGACTGACTGAGATATTTCTCAGGGAAATAAAAAAAATAACATGGTTTCCTGATCCCAATTTCAATATAACATCTGTGTGAATATAAATATAAGTACCTGATCAGTGTTTGCAGGTACCCCTAGTAAGTTACTGTTATTGGCATCTTTGGTGGTGGCTGAAGCTGTGGACAGGGAACATCAATTTATTTTTATTAACCCATCAAACAATGGCGGCGGCAATGCCTAAACTTCCTATCTAATCAAGTTACTTGGCAAAACATGCATTAAGTAATACACTTTTTACCAATCCCAATTAGTGCTAACTTCTGGGAGTGTTGGACTGTGATAAAGCTTTAAAATAGATTAATTAGACACAAACAATCTGTGTCAATATAACAATATATGTTAAGCTTTAATAATACTTTTACATAATACAAATGTAAACATTTCGGCTAATGCCTTCATCAGTACAACAAAACATTTAAATAAGTATAAATTAAATTTACATAATATATATATACATATTCTAATTTAATTCTGGGTTTATAGTAATAGCCTGCTAAAGTAGCATGGATACCAGCGCTATAGAAGTATCCAATCAATCAATCAATGTCTTACTGTACTTCATTATAAATAAGGGCTTACTTATTTTTATTTTTAAATTGCATCACATAACATATCTGTGTCCAAATTTCAAAATGCATTATGTTGATGATCTCTGTCCCAATGTCAAAGATGGAAAAACTCTCGTAAGTTGTTTTCCCAAATTTAAACTTCTCAAATATAGGGGAAATTTTCTAAAAATTTACCTTAAAGAAGTTGAACACAATGGACAGACAAAGAATGGCAGGTAAAATGCCACACACATGGAGTTATATATAAAACTGACCTGTTCCTGGTAAAAACACTTGGGCAGGGGCTGGTGTGGTCCCTGGCATCACTTGGAACAGGTTCTGGGGTACAGTCAAAGGTTTGGGCTTGTTCACATCCACATACTGAGTTTTAGTACCCGCTGGGAAAAAAAATTAAGTCATTAAAACAGGAATCAGTACTGGCACTTTTGTCATTAAACTAATTTGACACCAGGGAACTTCATTACATTGACAAGGATAAGTCTGACACATTTTGTATTACCTTTGGCCTTTAGAGAGAAACGATTGCCTCCCAATGCCCCTGATGGTGGAGGAGGGCCCATGGCACTTGGGGCTGCTGGTGGAGGCTGAGCTGTAAATAAAATGAAACATAAATTAGATTGCTGGTAATTGGGATTATAAACTCTATTCTTACCTTAAAATAGACTATTCAAGAAATGAATTAGTCCAGATGTGTTAGAGCAAGATATGTCCAGATGTGTTGGAGCAAGATATGTCCCGATGTGTTGGAGCAAGATATTTCCAGATGTGTTAGACCAAGATTAATCCAGATGTATTAGACCAAAATATTTCCAGATGTGTAAGAGCAAGATATGTCCAGAAGTATTACACCAAGATATTTCCAGGAAGTAAGATATGCCCAGATGTGTTAGACCAAGATTAATCCAGATGTGTTACAGCAAGATATGCCCAGATGTGTTAGACCAAGATATGTAACCATGTGTTGGACCAAGGTAAGAAACTTAATGAAAAGGCTTACTAAGGAGATCCATATCTTTAGGAGGAGGAGGAGCTGTGCTCTCTTCTTCTTCAGTTCCGTCTGCATTTATCCACTTTTTCTTGACCGGGTCCCAAACAATCTGAGTTATGTTAAAACATATCAGTAACACTAAACATATCTTGTAAACATCTAGTCTGATACAAGATTATGACATTATTGATTGTTTAGCTTCTATTCATTTTTAAAAATTGTCTTACAATGTCATCTAGAGCAGAGGCACCTTTTGGTAATTTTGTGCCAAAGTAGGATTGCTACTTCATTTATCGTTCAATAATCTATAAGTCTACCTTATTAGACACATTTTGTTGTCTTTAATTTTTTGTGTTGGTTTTACGCTTGCCATTGAAAAAGCACTATGTGCCACATCTCTATCTGGCACGAGTGCCCTAGGTTATTGACCCTTGATCAAGGGTGATGAAATCAACTTACAGTTGGGTTTTTGTCATCTGGTAAGATCATCTCATTTTTGCCTTTCCGCCCAAACTTGCTCCAGAGACCACCAAACCAGCCACTTCCATTAGCACCTTGCTGGCCTGACTTCTGTAATAGTTCATATTTAGTTTTTGTTATTATGGGAATTTGTGCTAGTTACAGCTGTTGTAAAATAAGCTGGTAACATTATATGACTTTGAACACATGCCGAATAAAGAGAAAACACAACCATAATTATTATTATCAACAGCATTAGAGATTGTTTAGTCCACACCTTGTTTCCCCCCAGACCCGGTTGCTGGTGCTGACTGGATGATGAGGATGACTTGTAGGGTGCAGCTTTAACACTTCCTGTGCTGCTGCCTGACGTGGTTCTCCTCCTCCGAGTGCTACCTGCAGAACTACTGGACAAGGTTCGGTACCGATGGGGTGGGGCAACAACTTTCTATCGTCAAAAGAAAAAGGAATCAGGTAAACTCTATATAGTTTTTCAAAAAAAAATCTTGAAATGCGCATACAAAAAGCACTGTGCCTGTCTTTCACAATAGTCTCATTGGCTTCGACCAAGAAAAAAAGTACGTAAGTGAAAATCGCCCCTCAAAATTCTTAAAATTATTTAGTTCCAAAAATCATATATAAATATGTTTAATTAGACAATTTGTTAAAAGGGATTTAATCATAATTTTTTAAATATTTTTTTACGTGAGTAAAAGCAATTTATAAATAATAAAACTATTGCTTTTTAAAAAAATAGTTTAAGAAACTTTGATGAGGTATTTTAATTTGTTAGATTTCTTTGAAATCACTGTAATATGATTAAACTTTAAATAAAATGTAAATTATATATATATATATATTTAGCTTAAATATCAATGAATAAAGTTATTATTTTATTATTCAGATGAGTGAATTGTTTCAGATACATATATTTTTCTAGATTATATACAGTGCAGCTTGTCTTTGATATGCTAATTAATGAGTTAATTTACCAGAATTACTGTATCCCATGATACTAAGAAGGAATCTGGGTAACATGGAGCTGCCACCAGTGGTACGACACCAACGATTGGTTAACATTAGAATTAAATTTGATAGCGGTATATTGAACAAACATTAGAGTACTGTTGACCAAATCAAACAATTGTTTGCTGACCTGTTGGCCAATGTTCCCAAAGTAATCAAAGCCAGAAACGGGCCCATCAACAACTTCTTCCTCCTCCTCTTCATCGTCATCCTCGTCATCATCCTCAGTGGCCTCATTTGTGCTAATGCTGGCCCTTGGAGTTGGCTGGTAGCCCTGATGAGTATACCCCTGTTGGGAATGGGACTGCGCATACTGGGGCTGCATGAAATGAGGCTGTGCATGTTGTGGTTGTGTGTCAACTGGACCTAACAGGGACAGGTTCATCAATTATTAATTGTAAGTAGCAGAATTGTGTCATAAAAGGACACAGAAACAAACACAACATGTCTATAAGGCCTGAGAAAAAAAATATAAACAATAACTAACTGAATACCTTCTAAGCCCCAAAATATCATAGAAGTAAATACAAGAGATATTTGTGAAGTAACTCATTTTAAATATTATGAGCCGTTTCATGCAAAAGTTATGGCCCAATTGGTCGCACAATTTAGAAATATGAAACTCCACCACCACAACCTACTATATACAGTGGAACCCCGCTATAACGCGATGATCGGGGTCCATAAAATCGGATCACGTTAAAAGCGGGGTCGCGCTAATGCGTGGTTTTACAATATTTAACTTTTTTCCTAGAACATATACGTGTATACATGTACAATGATCAAAAGTTGGTTTATTATCAGATGAATATTAACTGGAATGCATTAATTAAGATATATTCAAAATAATCGATGGCTAATATATTTATAGGTTATTATGAAATTTATTTATTGTTTTGTTTTTTTTACTTTTCTCCAAATTTTTTTTCTCCATGTGAATGAAAATACATAATTTCGGGAGCCATGCTACGACCGCGTTATATCCGAATTCGCGTTATAGCGGGGTTCCACTGTATTTGCCCTTGTCACTCTGAGTTGTATGCTTTCATTTTCTGACTGTTGGAACTTATAGAATAATATATTTAACCAAAAAAGGGAATAAATCCCGAAAAGATTTTTTTTTTTAAAAACAAAAAATAACTTTATTTCCTATCATTTTTAGTCAACATGTTTTTAATACACTGATATGCATATCTTAAAAAAAACACGAGAACAATTTAACAAAATACAATTAACTTTATTATTTAATATCACACAGAATAAAATAGTTTTAAATTATATAGATTTACATCAGTTGAAGACGGTGGCATACTTAAGAAGAGTAAATTTGCAACAATTTTTTTTAATGCATTAAATACCACCTTATGCAAACTAAAGTCTCAATTATTCAAAATAATTATTTAAACAACCAACGGATCATAACTTGTTTTTCTTTTTAACTAAGAGGCATTTCTTCCTTTATAAATACATTGGGCTGGGGGAGGCTGCAAAATAATTTAATTTCATCCACTTAGTTATTTACATTTCAGATTTTTTTCTTTATAATTTAGGATGGGCTCTAAGATGGTGCTTAAAATAAGTTTTACTTTTGAATTAGTTCCAAGAATAAATTTTGTTGTTGTTGTTGTTAAAATAATACATAATTACTAAACTAAAAATGTACACCAATAAATAATCAAGAAAAAATTGATAATGGCAGCATGTCGGTTAATCACCTGAAGTGATTGCGCCTGACGTGCCTTGAGTGATTTCCCCTGGTGCAACTTGACTAATTTCTCCTGATGAGCCAGTTAGTTTCTGGTCATCTTGATGTTGAGCATAATGAAACCCTACACCAAAATGGAAATTAAGGCATGAATAAACTTTCAACCAACATCCTACAAGACTAGCACCACAAAAAGAAAGAAAGAATATTTCTAAAAGATATTTAAAAAATGACAGGCAGTTCTTGATTTACAAATGAGTTCTGTTCCGTGAAGTTGTTTGTTATTACATGATTTTGTTCATAATGCATCAAAATGCCAAAATTTACACTTTTTGCACATATGCGTAGCTGTCATTTTTACATGTGAAATACATTTTCTCAATTATGGAATTTGTAAATTTTTTGTTATAGCAATTCACTAAAAATAAAGCAAAGTTGAAAAATTATAAGCAAAAACAAATGTCAATGGTAAAGTGTTAATCTTAAATAAAACAATTAGAAAATATTTTGATGAAATTTGTGATGTTTCTTATAGCAATTAAAAAATGTTTAAAATCAAAATCAATTGTTTGTACATTAAGAACTGCCTCAAAATTATGAATAAAAAAAAGGATAAATAATGTGCTACACCCAATTGTAAATTCAAAAAGACCAAATGCCTGTAAAAAGCAGTAGAAATATAAAAATTGTGTAATTTTTAACACTTGGTTATTCCAAATATTTTCATTTTAAAACAAAGCCAAATAAGAAAATTTGTGAACACTAAAATATATATTTCTCATAAAGTTACAAGACTCATTTTGAGTCTTAACAATGACAAATATTACAGATATGTATTTAACAATAAAAGTTAACAAATATTGAAAAATCACTGAATTTATTTCAAATCCGTACCATAACTAGTGGTAAATATAAGGTTAAAGGAAATAATGGATTGTATACATTGAACTTTCTATTAGTGGTAATTGTTATTACCAACGCATTGGTGGTAGAAATTTTGAGTACAGTTGATGCACAGAAATAACTGTGTCTTTGAGCTACTATTTTACAAACCCTGAGTGTAGTCATACTGCTGTTGGTTGTAGTCGTACTGTGGCTGTTGGTAAACTTCATCAGGTTGTTGGACCTGCTGCTGCTCAGTGCTGGGGGTGGTGTAGCTCAAATCTTGGCTGGGAACCGCAGCCACATCTTGAGCACTGTAGTAGCCAGTATTAGACAGCTGTGGTTGCTGGTATGGCTGTTCAGAAAGAAGAAAGTGGTGATGTTGAATTGTGGGGTTTAGAATATAAAATATATATAAAGCATAAGATATGTAAATAAAGCATTTACAGCATCAAAACCTTGAACTGTGAATCTCCCTTCAGCTCTAGTTGGTAGTTTGTTAAAGAAAAATGATATATTAAAAAATATAGTAAATGGGTATTTATTAAAACATTAATTACAGTTTCATAAACCTTGTTTGTTTTCTGCATTATTTAAAATGATTCTGACATTTTCCTGCCATTTCATCTAAAGATCACATTTTTGAGTTTGATAACAAGTTCAAGGTCAAAGAAAATTTGTTTAAATTAGGTTACTGAAAATAGCCTCCAAATAATTTATTTAGGTCTTAGTTGACATTAGACACTTAAAATGTAATCTCTTCATTGATTTATATTTACTGTGCTTAAAGGTGCAATTAGCACTTGTGCTATTGGTACTCTTAAGTGTTATTTAACCATCTAAGTAGCTCATAGTCTTTAAGACAGACAAACTCTAACCTGCTGAACTCCATACATGTCTCCACCTCCAACATTGGCAGTTATGTTGTTGGGATCCCCTACATAGCTGTAATTCTGAGTGTTGCAGTCTCCACTCTCACTACTAGTCGATGTGCCAGGAAAGCCGGCAGGTGTGGCAGTGCCAGATACAGGCTGGAGTGAACCATCCTGCCAAAGAAATGTTAAGAATGAGATGAGAAGGTAGTTTGATGAGGAAATTTTTACAGTGGTTTTAGCAACATTGGTTTGATCAGCATGAGAAAAGAGATTTCTTTTTACATTACAGGACAAGAAGCTGAAACTTACATCATAAGCTGTACATATCTTGGCCAGTTGTTGAATCCATACAGGATCCTCTGCATCTTCACTTGACTGCAGCCGCTGAGGGTCAGAATATTTCAACCTGTTGGAAAGCTGTAGGGAAAAATATGTCCACACATGAAACTATTAGCCAATTCATAATTTACACCAATTCACAGTTCTTCTATATATTCTTCTTCTATATATTAATGGCCTACGATCGATTTATTGATCATTCTGGCTCCTATGCATATAGAGGGGATTTGCAATGTTTCTGTGCCTGGTGTTGGCAAGGATATTTCACTTGTTGCAAGAGTTAGTGATGGTATCATGCACTGGGGGTTGGAAGGCCTGAGGCAATAGATGCAAACAGTGGCGTAGCGAGCTTAACTCGCGCCCGGGGCACAATACCTTTTTAGCGCCCCCCCCCCCCCTATTCGAAAACCATACAATATTATAGTAAAATATACCATTTGGCGCCCCTTTGTGAGTCGCGCCCGGGGCATGATGCCCACCTTGCCCCCCCCTCACTACGCCACTGGACGCAAATGAGTCAAGTGTTGTCGCCTCAACTGTTCCTTTTCGAAGCTTGTTCCAGGCCCTGATTGTCTTTGACAGGAATGAGCAGTTCCTGTACAGGCTTCTTGCTGGTATGAGCCGGAACTGACTGTAATGGCCTTGTCGCTGTCTATGGGGAAGAGGGACGAGTTTCTGTTTAATGCCAGAGCAGTGGACCAGCCCATTATTTATCTTGTAGCCTATGCATTTACGGTCAATAATAAATTAAAATACTTATATTTTATGAAAAGAAACAAGTGACTACAATGTCTAACTACGGTAATTTATTGTATTGGACATTACTTTATACCTAGCTAACCTGCTGTTCAGTTTCTAGGGAAAGAGTTTCTCTCTAGATTTTTAGAATGCAGCCCCCCCCCCCCCCATTTTCTCAAATAGTAACTGACAACAACTATGGTCCCCCATGGCTGACCCCTGGCTGTCCAAGAGTGATGCCCCTATCATGGCACAACTACATGCAACATATTACTTTCTCCCAGTCTCACCTGATAGACAAGCCTGATGAATGGGGGCTGGAACCATGTGGGTGCTTGCTGTATGTTGCTGGCTATCACCTCTAGGTAATGCAGGGCTTCTTGTGTCATCCCATAGTCCACTAGTCGACATGCATATAGATACTTGTACACCTTAAAAAAAAAAAGACGGCCAGAAAGATGAGAGAGAGAGAGAGATTGAAAGCAATATAAAAGATCAATGAAATGGGTAGAAGAGAAAATTATTTTAAAGGTCTTTGTTCCAATTTTCAATGTATTATCCTTTCACTTTTGTAAATTATTGTATATTTCACCCTTTCATTGATAAGAAAAATATTTTAGATACATTTCAAGCACTAACTTTCTAGCTCAAATTCTTTCAATGATGCAGGCCACCCACAAAGAGCAGAAAACTGACAAGCATAACAGATTTTCCTCAATTTTTTCTTCGGAGTGTGTTAACTAATTAAGAGAAAAACATTAGATATTTCATACACTGAGGTGTTGATGTCAATGTTTTTACCTGGAAATGTGGCAGGCAGAATGCAGCATTTCCCAATGTCTGAGCATATTCATAGACTTCAGTACAATGTATAGCATCATTGCTGGCAAACTCTTCCATAGCAAGGCTGTAAATAAAATGTAACCATGCATGTCTGAGTTTCCTCTGTTACGTCCAATGGTAGGAAAAAAATAATCTTACATGTCAACATAAAATAAAGCTTTTCTACAGCTGTTTTCTATTCAGCCATGAGCTCACACATACTCAAAACATTTCAGAACTCCACATCCATAATCTACTCTCATATAATCATTCCATACCACATCAAAATCAATTCTCAAACAGAACAACCCAAACATTGCTTTGTTTTAAACATCTACACAGTTAAGAATAAAAAATTACTTGTGGCTTGATCCAATGAGGACAATCTTGGATGTCTTCTTGTGGTAGCTACCAAAATTGACTTGGGCCATTAAGTAACAGAAGTGACTGGCATGAAGGTATCCCTTGGTGGCTGAAATAAAAAAAAAGTTAACTGTAATCAAAACGGACCATCACAAACACATGAGTAATATGAGTGATATTTGGATGTTAAGTCAAATTGTGGAATATGTGGCTGTTATGACACTTACCTAAAGTATCACCCAATGTGGTAATGCTTTTACGGTCTACTTCATAACGGGGCGTCTGATTGGACAAGATCATGGCCAAGTGTGGCCTCCAGTCACCCCACCTCTCATCAGCAATGCTCTGAAAAGAGATTATGTAAAAAAAAAAATATAATGAAACAATGTAAAAGTAACAGCAGACTGGCTTAATGTGTTGCTCATACTATAAGCCAGTGCTGTCCAACCTTTTGACTAGCTTAATGTATTGCTCATACTATAAGTCAGTGCTGTCCAACAATTTAAAAGTAACAGCAGACTGGCTTAATGTGTTGCTCATACTAGAAGCCAGTGCTCTCCAACTTTTTGACTGTGCTCCAAAAAAAACCAGAGGGCCGCAAAGGACATCTCAAAAATAAAATTTTTAAATATTATTAATACGTCTTATCTTATCCATAAAGTGTCATATACCCAATAGCAGTATCGGCTCATCAAGAATATAAATAAAGTGAATAAAAACTGTAGCCCTTTTTAATGATACATTTTCTTATTTTGAGGTAGTTATCAGTAGCACCTGCCCTCTGTGCTTTTTTTAAATGTTCACCAGTCAACATATCCATTGTGGAAATTCATCAGAAGAAACATGGCGTCATCCAGAAATTATTTGGCCACGTTTTCTTACATTGGTTTTAAAAAAACAAATACTTTCAAGAATTTTTACCCGACTGAATTGCACTAACTACAAACAAACACAGCTTGTATTCTGCTTTCTACACATTGAACATTTCATACTCTGACTACCAGGTACTTGTCCCCAACATCACAACAATACAGGTTGGAAAGCACTTGTTTAAGCAATGAGCACTCCCCAGATTATTGGTGGCTTAAAGAGATAACTAGATTTGGCCCCGTCTTCTAATGAGACTAGTGATGTTTCTTGTAGTTTTGTGCTGTAACTTACAGTCACTGCTGCTGGCTGTCTGCCTGACATCAGCTGGTACAGAGTTTGTAGGGGATCATTCATCCTCATGGCACTGTTGGCAAATCTGTGGGAGAAATATTCATTCAAGCCTTACCAATAGTCATAGCTGTAACATTCATTTAAATATTACCAATAGAAACATAAGTATAATTAGGTACATTGTAACTGTTCTCCTTATATAATCAATTGTCTACCACTTGTGACACCAATGTAACAGTCTTCATAATTATAAGAAAAGATGTTCGCTCTTTTGCTACTCTTAACTAAATCATGAACATGACCATCACTATTTTCTAAAATGAAATAGAGAGTACTGTTTTTGCACACTTCAATTTTATTAAATGACTCACAGCATCACATCAAATATTTGAACATAAAATAATAGCTCCTGTAACACAATAGATAACAGAGTAATCATAACAAGTTTTACAAATAGTGACAAAAATAACATTGATTCATTGTTTTTGTATTTTACTGGATAACTTACCTTGTCATGACATTAGCATGAGTCCTATTGTCCATCTTGCTGGCCAGAAATAGGGCATGACCCCACAAGTTGTTCTTCATAGCACACTCAAGAGCATCCTTTGAAGCAAAATTGATTTTAAACTGGCTAAACAAAGACTGGCAACTTAGTCCCCATTACATCAACCTATTGCACTTAAAAACCTTATCAAGCACAACTTTGTCTTATATTATTTAATTTTTGTGTTTTTTTAAAACAAAATTCATTTTGATATTATCACATGTAGGAAATTGTGATTTACATAATAACAGACCTGTTTACCCCTATTCTTTCGCCATGGTAACTAAGTTATTAAGCCTAAGACTACAATAGGCCTAAAAAATCTAGGGTTTCGGGAGTTTTTTTTACATTTCTTTGGTTTATTTTTAATCAAAAATAAATAATTGGGGTGTGTCTAGGAAAAAGTTACAGCACATTTTTAATACCATAAGCAATCGAATAAGAAGGACATCCTTCGACAAATCGGAGAAACATAACTTGTATATATCTTTATGTTTACTTATACAAGCAGCAAAGCAGCTGAGTGGATTTCCTGACACAACTTGTATTTGACTGCAACCCCCCCCCCCCCCAAAATCCCCCTCCCTCTGCTAATTGACCAAACTACTCTTTGGAGCTTAAAACTACATTTTTGAGAGCTGAAAACTACTCTGACTCTAACATGGGGGTAAAAAGGTCTGTATTAGGGAAGAAGGTGTGTTGTATGATAATTTCAGAACACAAAAAACACTGAAATATCAGGTGATAAAAGAAGTTTTGAAGGATGAGTGCTGTTAGAAGGCAGAAAAAAAAGATCTACGTTGATTGTGTCTATAAATTAGATTGATATGTTAATGCTTTATTGATTCACACAAATAAAATTCCCAAGGTTAACTATATAATGAATTTTGTCTTATAGAATATGTTGGTGGGCAGCATAGAAAGACAAACACAGACTATCTATGTCCAGGGCTACTTTTACCTTTTTCCTACCATACAGCAACAAGTGGCGGAACCTGTCGATCCAGCCCTCTCTCTCCTTGTCTGCAGTCATGATGACTGTCCTGTCCGAGGTCACCCGGATAGCGGGTGAATCCCTGTCATTGATGTTGTCCTCTTCCAGTGCGTCCAGGCTTGGTGAGATCTTCATGCCCTGTAGGCTGTACTGGTGGGTGGAGGGTTCGTGTCCCTCAAGCAGCAAATCAGATAAATCTGTGCCCACTACAGACTGTTTGGAAACAAACATAAGACAGGTGACTTGAAAACAATGCATTTCTTTAGTGAAACTTGACATGACCTTCAAAAGATCTTAAATTTAAATAAATTAGAGCCAGTCTAGTTGTATGTGGCTGAGGTTAGTTGTATGTGGCTGAGGTTAGTTGTATGTGGCTGAGGTTAGTTTGATGTGGCTGAGGTTAGTTGTATGTGGCTGAGGTTAGTTGTATGTGGCTGAGGTTAGTTGGATGTGGCTGAGGTTAGTTGTATGTGGCTGAGGTTAGTTGTATGTGGCTGAGGTTAGTTGTATGTGGCTGAGGTTAGTTGTATGTGGCTGAGGTTAGTTGTATGTGGCTGAGGTTAGTTGTATGTGGCTGAGGTTAGTTGTATGTGGCTGAGGTTAGTTGTATGTGGCTGAGGTTAGTTGGATGTGGCTGAGGTTAGTTGTATGTGGCTGAGGTTAGTTGTATGTGGCTGAGGTTAGTTGGATGTGGCTGAGGTTATTTCTATAATCTTGATACTGGTTATTTCTATAATCTTGATATTGGTTATTTCTATAGTCTTGAAACGTGTTATTTCCACCACTGTGTTAAACTTGGAAAAATTCAACTACCATTCAAAGTTACTTTACATAAAACTAATTTCACTACATACAACAAATATAAAGACCAGTATACAAATAAGTCGTGTGTAACAAGTTGGCTCACCCCATTTTGTTTGATGAGCAGCTCCAAGAGCCTCCATAGCAGCTGGGCTGACTCTCTGTCGGCAAGGCTAATGTCTTCAGCACAGGACCTTGCCTTCTGCTGGCAGAAGAGCAACACATCTTTCTTGTGGGTGTTGTTCCTTTGTACAAGAGACAAGGAGGTTAGAACCAGCAGCTTATATTTGTGATAGATTTCTGTCTGTCTATAAACAAGGCTAGAACCATGGCAACAAAACAACAAATGTGTCAGTAGGAAGCTTTCATCACCGAACAAGCAACAGCAAAAACAGAATTTAAAAAAATAAATAAAACTAACACTTGGATGAAATGCTGCATCCGAGAGTGCAGCAAGAAATGTGACAGAAAATAAGTAGATGAGAGATTAAATACAGGTTAAGAGGGGAAGAAGAGAGCAAAAGTAAGTCCACTGTGATTGGTCCTGGCATGGGGGAGGGGAGGAGACGAGGTTTAACAGGTGAATGAAAACATGACATTCATGCCATGTGGTGTCAAGGTTCCATAAGTCTGGATCAGCTTGTTTTCCAAATTCACCTGGCTTGGTATTAGTGCAGGTCACGATCGCACTTATAGTAAAATCCGCAGCCCCCTTGTCATCGCTTCTATTGTAGTGTTTAGAGACAGAACACTGCTTATCTTGCATAATATTACGAAGGTGTTCAGTACATCTGTCAGAGAGTTGGCACCCTGTCTCCCCTATGTACGACATCTGGCAGCGTGTGCAAACAATGGCGCAGACAACATTGTGGCTAGTACAAAGGAAACCATCCCTTATCTGAAAAATTTCCTTAGGGAAGGGAATGTGTTGAGTCTGGATGACAAAAGGTCAAGTGTTGCAATGGCTACATCCACATAGCTTGGTCTCAAAGTAGGAGGGGGCAGCATTGATGTGACTATGAACAAGGAGGTTTCGCAGATTTCTATCACGTCTGAAAACAATGAGAGGCGGGGAAGAGAAAATGTTGTGTGTGTCAGGGTCGGCGAGGAAATCATGGCTTTTAAGGAAAACACGTTTGGCTATTAGATTGTGAGGATGAATAGTGAGAATAATTTTGGTCCTGTCATCATTGTCAATTGGACGTGACCTGAAGGCATCAGCATGGGTAATATTTTTAACCCTTAGATGGGCTGATGAAAGTATTGTCTACGGGTTAGACCTACATTGGAAATAGTCGATCATCTCAAGTGCCTTGTCCCAAAAGTCATCCTCCTACTGGCAGAGTTGACGAAGATGAAGTAATTGAGAAAAGGGAAAAAGAGTCTTTACAGGAGTTAGGGTGCGAGGAAGAGTAGAGTAAATAGCTGTGGCTGTCAGTAGGTTTAAAGTAGGCAGAGGTGAGAAGGGTGACCGTAATGTTATGTAGACGATGTGTTATGTTATCTTTCCCCGTGAATGAACTCTAACAGACCAAAAGCTCGGAACCGCATTTAGAGTGTGGCTAACTAAAAATAGTCTCTCTTGACCTCGTTTACAACTAAATAAAATCTATAGTCTGTATCATTAGAATTCTGCAGAAAAATCTATAAAAATCAGGAAAGTAAAAAAATGTGTAAGCCCATTCGAGAAATGTCTTTGAAACAGACTATATATATTAAGCGACAGGAAGGAAGAGTGAGATTTTTTGCTATCATTTATTACGATAGAGTTTTGCTATACGAAACAGAGATTTGTTTACTAACATATGGATAATAGTCTGTACAGTAATGTCCAAAAAGTTGACTGAAGACGAGAGATTTGAATTTAATGGAGGGGTGAAAAGAGCCTACAAAGTTACTGAATAAGTTCACTCCTCTCCATAGTGGTAACCCCAATAACATCATCAATGTACCTTTTGTAGAATTCACCATCAATGACAGTGTAAGGCAGAGGCTGATTTAGGGAGTGCCGATACTGCTATCATTTTCTTGATAGTCTCTTTTACCATGTCATTATGTTTAGTAATAGGGTTGTTGGTCCTTGGTTGGTAGAACTGGCTGTATTCTAGTTGCCCGTGTGCCTCTTTAATCCACAACTCTTTTTCCCACACGACGACGGCTCCATCTTTCTCAGCTGGTTTGATAATATCTTTAAGGCTAGTAGCTTAGAGAGTGCCTTCCATTCTCTTTTTGAAAGATAAGAGTTGCGGAGTGGAGGCAAAGGGAGGTTATTGATGTCATGTTCCGTGCTACTGATGTACAGTTTTAAAGCTTTGGATTGGGTAGATGGTGGTGTCCAAGTAGATTAATTAGACACAAACAATGTGTGTAAATAAAACAATATATGTTCAGCATTAATGATGATTTTACAAAATACAAATGTAAACATTTTGGCAAATGCCTTCATCATAAAAAAAACCCCAAAATATTTAAATAAGTATAAATTAAATTTACATGATTTACATAAAGTCGCAACGTGATTAACACCATCCTTTGTAAACAGTGCAGTAAATTATATTTAGGAGAGACAGGTTGTAGCCTTGGAGACCTGTTTAGAGAACACCTCTATAAAATAAATAAACAAGCCCTTTGTACAGTTTCCAAACATTCAACAGTACTAACCATGATAGAATTTTAGACATTGCAGTTATTGGTATACTGTATACAAGTAATACACAGGATAGGATTTATATGGAAAATAAATTAATAACAGGATTTGGTGCTTTGACTCCATACGTTATAAATTATAAACCAAATCCACAATTTTACGTAGCTGCCACGTCTTTTTCGTGTTTGGTTTTTAAATTTTACTTCCACTTACTTCCTTTCTATTTTTCTTAACTTAGTTTTTGTTGGGGTTTGTACCCACTCTTATTCTTTTCTATATTTTTTAGGCAGGATCCATGTAAATATGCATCATGTAAATTTAATTTATAATTATTTAAATGTTTTGTTTTTTTGTATTGATGAAGGAATTTGCCGAAACTTTTACATTTGTATTTTGTAAAATCATTATTAAAACTGAACATATATTGTTTTATTTACACAAATTGTTTTTGTCTAATTAATCAACTTTAAAGCTTTATGGCAGTCCAACACTCTTCCAATTAGATTTGCGTTCTCTGTTCATTTGTGTATGTGTTTCCTTCAGCACAACACTGAGTAGTAATGAGTATCGTGGGCAGAGATTTAAAAGTGCTATTATTGAGCAATGCCGTTAAGCAAGTAGCCGTTATTGCGAGGTGATACTGTGTATATATATATATATATCTTTCTATAATATCTTTATAAAAATATGCATAAATTAAAGCAAAAGTACCAAGGAATAGGTATGCAGGTGAAAATTCTACCTTGTTAGTGGACCAGGGAACAGCTTCAGCTCCTCTGTCTCAGGGCAGTTTTCAAAGATACTTTGTATGTCTTGTATTTCAACTATGGCAGGCTGACCATCAGTGGGTCGATTGGGCTGAACTTTGACTAGCTGACCATTGGGACCAAAACAAGCTTTGACGTGTTGGTAGGAAAACTTAGGGGGTGTCAAACGACCTTGATCATATCCTTGAAGAAAAATATGTTAGGTTATAGGCAATGGTGTGAAATATCACCATATTTTAAGATAAAGTTAAATTTTTTTCCCTTTAAAATATTAATTTAAATGAAAATCTTATTCACCTTTATTATCATTTCACTAAATCTGTAAAACGTAAAAACTCACCTTGGTGAAATGCATCATCATAACCATGATACTCATAACCATAGGGATACCGGTATGGATCATAACCATATCCAGGGTCATAATATGCTGGGTCGTATCCAACATAGGCATAATTCCTGTAGTAGTCTCGGTTATATTCAGCTCGACTTGACGGACGAGAATTTCTGCCATAATATTCAGGGCTGAAATCGTTAATGGAATATACTGAAAATTCTTTTAAAAAGCTGTAAGTGATACTTTACTTAACACAGGGATGACTGTTTTCTACATAATAGATATGATGGAGAATGGGGGGTGGGGGCTTAGTGGAGGAAATATCTACAGCTAAATGAATGTTTCTTTAATATTGTATGGTACATCAAATATAATGGAATTGGATGGCTTAGTAGGAGGAATATCTACAGCCATTTGAATGTTTCTTCTTTATTGAATGTTACAATAGGTATGTTACAAACAGGGGAATTAGTAGATGAAATATCTACAGCTAGGAAATGCAGAAGTTACAGGATTAAAAACAGGTTAGGGTGTTCACAAAAACAAATTTAAAAAGTTGTAGCAAATTGCTTTGGTTAATATACAGGGATGAGAAAGAAAATGAAGTAAATTGGTAATTTAAAAACCGGTTTGAATTTTCAAGTAACAGATACAATAGAAATGTAATTGAGAATAAATGCTTAGGAAGTTAGTAGACATTCAGTTAAACACTAAAGTAAATCAAACATTTCAAAAGAGAGAGTTGAAGGAAATACCAAGAACTTTGTAAATGACTCATAGCTACAGCTTCTGCTGCACATTGTTCTAAACTTAATTGTTTAAACTTTGGTAGCATTAAAAAAAGATACAAAAATATAAATTGGGAAATAATTATTTTTATTAGTGTAACTAATATTTGTAGAAGGAAAGTTTTATAGTAAAGTTTAAATAGAAAAAGTGTACATTAAAAATATTTTAATTATCCAAGAAATCACTTTAAACAAAAATACCATGTGGAAAAAATGGTAAAATAATCAAGTATAAAATATTTCTAGGATGGAAATAAAACTGTATTGAAACATGAATAATTTTAAAATATCCAGTATTTCATTGAAAGATGAGTTATGTTAAAATACTAAAATCATCTAATTATAAACACTGTGAACATGAAATAATGATGACTATTACGTGAAGAAAACAGATGAGTTATGGACAAATGAACAATGATCACATCTAGCCATAAATATGTGAAACTATCAGAAGAGCTATGGTCCAATGAGTTGTGATCACATCTAGCCATAAATATGTGAAACTATCAGAAGAGCTATGGTCCAATGAGTTTTGATCACCTCTAGTCATAAATATGTCAACCTATCAGAAGAGCTATGGTCCAATGAGTTGTGATCACATCTAGTCATAAATATGTGAAGCTATCAGATGAGCTATAGTTGAATGAGCAATGATCACATGTAGTAAAAAATATAAGATGCCATGATTTTTTCCAGTTTACCCAGGTGATGGTACTGCAGCAGGGGGAGCACCTGGTGCTTGAGAAATCCCAGGTGTGTTTCCACGAGAATGACTAGGGTTGCTCAAATGATCTACTTCCTGGCGACTGGTGCTGCGCCTTTCCTGTGCAGTTTGTTGCTGCTGTTGCTGTTGTTGTTGATAATATTCAGCATTCCTAGTCAAAATATTCAGTCAATTTGGAGATAAAACAAGAGGGTGATTGTTTGGTGGTGTGTGGTCTGATCAAGCTAAATCAAAATTTCTTGACACCGCAAGGGGGTGGTTACTACATTATAAACTACTGGATAGGGCTTAAGAGTTCAACAGCTTAGCCGTCATCTATGAAAAAGTTTGGGTTCAAACAAAATAATTTTCTAAATGTGGGATTTGCAAAGAAAGAAGTTATTTGTTTTGGCTGATGCCAGCATTAACATGGAAAGCACACAGGAGAAAATCATAGAACAAGACACAAACTTTATATTACAACAAACATACATTAATGTGTATATTTTTTAAAAGTGCTTTTGGTAGCTATGTCAAACTGATTTAAATGTAATTTGTCATGGTTCACTGTTGCAGGACTTGATACTGACATTTGGAAGTAACTTTTTTTCTTCTCAAGTTAATAACTTGGAATATCATAAAATTTCTTCTTTTTTTTTAAAAAAACATTACACGTTAATAGGTCTTTTGTGAAAGTATCAGGAAAAAATTGATCTTTATATATTTTTAACCAAGAAAAGAAATGTTATTTTGCATAGTATGCATTCATAAGCAATAACTAATTTCATTTCATGTTTTTAAAAATATTTTTCTACAATAACATGAAAAAGAAACTAAAGAAATTGTTTAAGAGAACATGCACATTTCATTACAGAGAGCTGTTAAAATACCACACAATATGCAGCAGTTTGTATGAAACCACACAGCTGATGAAAAATGCAACACGAGAAATTACCAACAGAGGGAAAGGAAATAATGAAAAGTCACAGCACATACTTGGAACCGTAGTATTCTTCATAATAGCCTCGCTGGTATCTGGCCTCTTTGTCTTTATAGTAACGGTACCAGCGCTCCTTCTCGTCATTGTAGTAGTCTGCGTGTCGACCAAAACTGTCATAGCCATAACCTGTTATGATAATACGCACTCTAATTCACAAAGTTCACAACGTCAAACACAAAACTAAAACAGCAATGAAACTAAAACAGCAATGTAACTAAAACAAATGCCAACTCAAAGGAATCGGCTAAGTTAAATTTTCAACAATGTTTTAAGTAAAGAATTTTAAAGAAAAAGATAAGCAGTAATTTTGAGTAATAGAAACTACATGTAAAATAGTGATCCTTAACATTACTACCATACTAAGCAACAGTCAATAACTTATGACCCTGTGCTAATGAAAGGAAGCACTCAATAACTTATGACCCTGTGCTAATGAAAGGTAGCACTCTATAACTTATGACCCTGTGCTAATGAAAGGTAGCACAATAACTTATGACCCTGTGCTAATGAAAGGTAGCACTCAATAACTTATGACCCTGTGCTAATGAAAGGTAGCACTCAATAACTGATGACCCTGTACTAATGAAAGGTAGCACTCAATAACTTATGACCCTGTGCTCATTAAAGGTAATACTAATTTATAACCATGTATAAGTGAAAGGTAATAAAAAAAACTTATAACAGTATGCTAATGAAAGGTAATAACTTACTTTTGTTTTTATCCCTGTAATAATAATCTCGATCCCTGTCATAATCTGTCCGTGACCTATCAACATCTTGTCCTGACCTTGATGTTGGTCGGCTATTTCTTGTTTCATCTATTCATATGAAAAGTGATTACAAAAGTAAACCATGAATAATATTGTTTTATTTATATAATAATCTGTCTTTTGTTGTTTTAATATCCAACCAATATATAGCAAGGTAAGTGTTGTGATTTGTAAGAAAGCAAACATATATTTTAAGATTTAAATATTTTTTTTGAAATTTGATTAACTTTTGGGTTAGGCAATGAGAGTTTATTTTTTAAAAGAATAATTGGCAATGGTGATCTTATTTCAGTTTCAGCTCCAAGATCCCTTTCATCATATATTGTTTTCATAATAATTTGTGCTTGTCCCATTTATAGACCATTTAAAAAATATGGTTAGCTTCACTATCTGTATGTTTTAAGCTCAACTTCAGCAGCTTGTTATTCAATTAAACATTTAATGGAAGGAAATATACGAAATCACAAGTAAAGTGTACCCTGTCTTGAGCGAGGCCTGTCATATCTCTCATCAAAAGAGCTGTCACCATAGTCTCTATAGCTGGATCTGTAGCGACGGTATGATTCATCCTTCCCATAGCCCTCTGTTCTGCTGAGAGGACGGTCATACTGGTATTGACCACTACGACTCACTGGGCGATCCAATCTACCTGGGGCTGGATCTGTATCCCTGGGATAGCGCTGATCCCTAGGATCCTTCTGACTTCTGAAACTTCTGTCTCTGTTCACATTAAACAAAATTAACCATCTTATAAACTAGTTAGAAGGATACTAAGATGTGACCCATCATATAAGCTAGTTTGAAGGATACTAAAGGATAATTGGAAGTGACCCATCATATACAATAATTCGAAGAATACTAATAAGTGACCCATCATATAAACTAGTTCGAAGGATACTAATAAGTGACCCATCATATACACTAGTTAGAAGGATACTAGGAAGTGACCCATCACATTAACTAGTTTGAAGAATACTAAACTGTGACCCATCATATAGATAGTTTCAGTTTCATAGATACTAGCAAGGGAGCCTCCTTTCAAGTTTGTTCCCCAACCTTAGCAAAATATTGAATCTATTTATGTAGGCACAATACTGATGTACTCCTCAAGAATTTAGCTCAAATGTTCTTAGTATTCAAAACCTTTTTTTAACTAAGAAATTAAGGTCTAAAATAAAAATTAAATTACCTCATAAAATGTGCAAATTCACATCTCTGGGGATATTTTTTTAACATGCATGAAATAGTTCCATAAATTTTACTGAAAGAAATTTTTAAAATCCTATAAGAAAGTAAGTAACTGGTGAAATTTTAAATGTAAACTTGTTTAACAGACAAACAATTTTAAGTTACCTTTGATCATCAATAACAGCATCTATTTCATCCAATGAATCAAATGAACGATTCTTCTCATCTCGTGATCTTCCATCTCTACCACCCCTGTCTCTCATTTTGTCTTCATCCTTTGGTAAATTGGGCTATAAATGTAGATAAGAAATAATTACTTTTTCAGCCATACTTTATTAATTCTATGTCATCACGAGTTACAAATACTCTATTAAAGTGCTAATTCTATGTCATTATGAGTTACATAAAAAATGTTGGTGCAGACTGAAAAGTCAATACAGGACAGGAACTCACAGATAATTCATTGATCTCATTGTGTCCTCTTGTCCTAACTTTGTCCGCTGTTGATGCTGTTTTGGCTCCTGTCGCTGTAGATGCTGTAAATGTGCTGGAGGTTGAGAGACCTGGAATGATAAGAGGCACTGCAGGGGCCAGAAGGATATTTGCTGTTGGCGTCTCTGTGTTGTCCCAGAGTGTGGTTGCTGGGGACATGGTTGTCTGCCGAGGCCGACTGACAGGGTGGAAAGCTGAGTGGTGTCGACGATGCTCACCTGTTAAGGTGACCTCTGACCCCGGCTCTTCAGCGTCTTTAGAATTTTTTCTTGTGGAAATCCCAACCTGTTGGGACAGTGCATTGGGATCGGACCAACTGATGGTCTGGTCTGAATCACGGCGGCTTACACGATTTCCATCTTCATTTGATTGACCTGTGTGAGCTTTTGTAGTTTTAGAATATGTATTGGACTTATCAAGACCCTCTGTAGTAGAATTAATAGTAGACTTCTCTGACTGGATGTTGGACTGAAGTTGTGGTGTTAAGAATAGTGAAGTCATAGAACCGGTACTTTGAATTGCAGTGGTCACTGGTGGTCGACTACCTTGTATTGCAGTGGTCATTGGTGGTCGACTACATTCAACTGCAGTGGTTATTGCTGGTTGTTCAGAAAGACGAGGACTTTTCCCACCCTCTTTAGCCAGTGGACTTGGATTAGCAGCTCTTGCGGGTACCTGGGTCGACAATGGAGGTGGAACACTGATGTTCAAGGGAGGCGGGGCAACTTTACTGACATGAGGCAACACCTCTTGTCTGCTGTCTGTAACAGCTCCAATGAAAGGGCTACCAGAGCGCCTTTCGCCATGACTGAGATCATTCTGTGAGATGGTTGGGCTTTGACGTGAGAAAGCTGAATCTTGAGGGAAAGAATGTTTTGAAGGGTCCAACTTTGGGAAATGTGTGTGTGTATTCTCATTAGTCGAGTAACCTGAAGTGAATGGTTGAGGAAGTGTACCCTGACTAGCATTGACTTTATCAATGTCTCCACCATCTGGTCGATCTGAAAGAAAGCTAACACTGTTGTCTGGGCTACTGTTACTGCTATGTGTTTTAGGCCCATACTGAGAAGGGACTATCTCCCAGTCTGCAAGGCCAGATGAACCCGCAGAAACACCAGACCCACCTGATTCGGCTGACCCAGGGTTATCTCCATCAGGAGAGGATGGTCGCAAGGAAGTGTCTAATGGAAGGCTTGGAGGAGGAAGAGCTGCAGAGTGATCAAATTCGTGATTTTGATACCCTGGATAGTTTCCCCTTTGTTGCTGTACTTGTTGCCCTTGGTTCGTTCCTGTAACCAGCCCATCATCAGCAACTTGCCCAAGTAGACCCTGAGCATCAACTGGATTTGTAGAAAGATCTACTTTTTCCATTCTTTGAACTAGCTCCTGAACATTCTGAATGGCTTCTCTTCCGTCATCTTCAATCTTAGCTGGCAGGTTTTGCGAAACATAATTTTGGCTGGTGAGATCTGAACCTGACCTTTGAAAATCATAGCTTACTGTACTTGACACTTTATTTAAACTAGGAGATCCATAATAATCATTTTCCTGATGAGTCTGACCACGGCCTTGTCTGACCAAATCCATACTGACATCACCATCTTCATCACGGCCAAAGAAACCTGAAACTGTCCCATCATCATCATTATCATATGGACCAAGTGTTGCCGCTTCTAAACGTGTCTCAGCTTTTTGGCCCCCAGTTGCTTGTTGCAAACGTTCTGGGGAGTTTTCTGAATTAACAAACTGTTTCTTCTCTGAACCATTATCTGCTGCTGCATTAACCAAAGGATCAGCTATATGTGGCTGAAATCCATCCCCCCATTGTCCGTCTGGAGTGTTCCAGGGGTTTGGGTTGTATAGAGCCTGATTATAGTATGTTTGATCCTGATACTGTTGATAGTATCCTTGGGCTTGCTGGTAATCCTGTCCCTGATCTGTTCCAGGGCTTGCTTGCTGCTGCTCTGGGTGCAGCTGATGCTCTTCTGAAAGAGCTAGTTGCTCTTGTTGCTGCTGAGACTGCCCATAAAAACTACCTTCTCCATGGTACTGTTGCTGCGGGGTTTGAACTGACTGGTGGAATTGATCATACACCTCTCTGTTTGGTTGTTCCTGGCTGTTAACACTTGCAGGTTGCTCATAAGCTTGAGGTTCAGAATACTGGCCTGACCCAGACCAACCTTGATTCCAGCTGTTATCATACAGACCACTGTTGTAATACTGACTGTTGACATCACTTGCATCTTGTGGGGCTGATGGTTGCTGAGGAACTGCTGCATCCTGCTGTGTCTGACTGTTATCTGCGTTCCATCCCCAGTTGCCCCACGTATTCCAAGAGCTCTGAGCAGCTTGTGCGGGTGATAAATGTTGAACAGAATTAGAAACTGGAGCACTTGGTTGATATAAACCTCTGTCACTTTTGGAGTCCAGGGAGTGTGTGGTTGGGGTTCCCGCAAATGAAGAGACTGGTGTTTGAAATTGAGTTGGGTCAAAAAGTTTGACTTGACCTATTTGATTTGGCAAGCCCCCTTGGTATTGGTTGGTGTTCCAGGAATTGCTCATCCTATAATTGGGGAAAAGGTAAATGCAAACATGCATCATTAATCTTTAAAAACAAAACAGATTAACACGACACTTATAGTAGTAGCTGCCTCATTCCTTATCCCTTTTTAAAAATAAAATCACTACTGAGTGAGATACATTCCATCCATCCCTGTGGCGCTACAGCCCATGTAGGGCTTTGGCATGCCTCACTACTACTTCCCCTCAGATCTAACTAATGCTTTTCATTTCTATGCTTGGGATTCCCAGCTGTAGATCTTTTTCCACATCATCCATCCATCTAAGTCTAGGTCTGCCTTTGAGCCGTTTTCTTCTGGTGTTTTGGTGATGCACCCTCTTCACTTCTCTGTCATTCTCTCTAGCCCAGGCTAGCCTACCCTTTTTATTTCTACTAATATCGTGGGATCCTGATATAGACAGTACAATTCATGGTTGGTTCGTATTCTCTATCCATATTCATCCTTTGTTGGTCCTGAGAACTTCTCTCTCCCATGTGTTTAATGGGTTTTCTGCCATTTTTTAAAAATCCTTGACCAGCCTTTCTAAAACTAAGAGTAAATAAAGTAGAGGTCCAAGGAAAAAGGTCAAAACGCTTTATTGCCTTTATTATTGTATCTAGACCTAGACTACTCTAGACTAACCTAATTTAAAAATCTAATGTCTAATGTTTAACTAACTAATTCTAATAACTAATGCCTTCTAATGATAAAGCCGGATTCACAATAAAGATTTCAAAAACAAGATCAAATAGTAGACTTAATGTTACAGGGTATTTGTGATAAATTTTTAGTAAAGTGAGTTATCTAAATCTAATTCAAGTTAAGATAATTTTAGAATGTTGATGATTGATGTGAAAACAATAACATAATAATAATAGATTTTTGTTTTATTTTTTACTTTTAATAAGAAGAGGAAATAGTAACTAGTTGTAATTATTTTAAATAGAACAACTCACTTTATAAATTTGTTGCATAGATAACCAGTCTAACTTAATTATTTCCTAAAGAACAATATGTTCAAGTGTTATAACTAAAAACACAAAATAATATATTATTATTATTGTATTTATGGTGAATCGAATCCATGCTCGGCTTCGTGTTTGATTACGTGTGACACTTTGCGTTGACGTACGAAAACACGGCTAGTAAATAAGTGTGAAAGAATCACACCTTTGGATTAATTTATTATATTCAAGTTAATAACTAAAACACATAGAATTTATGTAAATCCAAGAAAAATAAATTATTTGATTAATTATACGAAAACATTTTGTTATTTGTGTCCAAAATTTCTTTCCCGAAAAAAAACGAAGAAAACTGTTACGTTGGGTCTGAGACATTTTATTTATATATTGTTCTGTTAAAGTCTGTTGTCACTTAAATTTTTAAATCGTGTTATTCAATCTGGTAAAAGTGTGTGAATCTACCCTCTACATTATCTTTAATTTTGTAAGCTTGACTTTCGTTTAGTGTTTCACAACCTTAAATTCCCCAATTTATAATGCCCACCCCCTCCTAATTATTTTAATGGAAGTTCTTTGTTAAAGATATTTAAGCTGCCGCCAGTAAGATTGAATTTTAATTTCGTGGCCCATATAGTCCTCAATATTCAACCTATGTATGAGGACAATAAGTGAAATATATTTGTATTGCAATAATTTTCAATAAATGACAAACATTTATAACATCGTTTAACTTATAATTGTGTCATCTGATATTACCAACCCACTATTTAGAAAAAAAATGCAAATAATTTTTTTTCCCTAAACCAAAATATCAAAATGCCCAGCCTCCGTACGCTGCAACGGCTTCATTATGAAAAGTACTGTTCTTAAAAAAAAAAAAAAATAATAATAATTTTTAATGGTCAAAAAGGTCTCCGGTAAATTTCGTTTTTTGTGAATAAGAAAGAGGTCGCTGTAGGCATTGCCTTGTTCTAATTTTTGTTATCAAGGAGCTGTTATCGAGTTTGCTTGACTTCATGACTAAAATAATTTATTGCTGAACCGCAGAGTTTAACTTTGAATATAACTTGGTAGGTAGCCTATATAATTATGTGCTTCTTACATTTCTCTGGATGTGCATTTTCACTTTCTTTTGTGGTGCTTTGTTAATGTTTTGAGTTGATTGGTCTTTTAAAAAAAAAAAAAAGTGGATGAACGAACGTCGAACGCCTCCGAACGGCAAACGATTTTTAAAAAAAATTAGGCCCTCGAAACAAATAAAAACTTAGGCTGTTTCGCAGTATGCCCAGAGTAGGCTCACTCTTCTACTGATACTGTTACGAGTGTCAATTTTTGCTGTTGTTTTGAAATTAGGTAAATTTTGGGTTAACAGTAACGTATGGGCATTGGTTTTACTTTTAAGACAAGTTGCTTGATGTCAGTTTGGGAAATCCCAACCCAACACTTGACTTAGTCTGGGTGAATGAATATGAATAGGCCAATGATAGTGAATGTGATAGGTTTCAAATTTAATGAATTAAGAAATGAACACATCTGTAAGATAGCCCTTGTTAAATGAAGTAATATGTTTTTGGGCTAATGTGCTTCTGTGGTCCCTCATTGGGAGTCACTGCCCTTTGTTTATGATAGATTTAGGGTTCGGGTTAGGGTGAGCGATAGAGGTACCAGTAGCGTGCAATTAACTTTTTTTGTTTTTTTTTCCTTTATATATTATAAATGATGATTTTTCCAAATTTTCTATCCACGCTTTTCTTAACATAATCAAAAATAAAACGAAGTGTCTACATGTCCGGTGCGCTGGACGTTTTAGTGCGGGAGATATACGTCCGGCGACCAAGTCACATGCCCGCCATAACATACCTTACTTCTCTGTACTGACCTGGTTTTAAGATAAGGCAGTTAGATGTGAACTTGTGTGGTCTTGTGGTAGAATAGACGCTTAGCGTAGGTACTTCGATAAAGCAAGGGGGACTACTTTAAAATTTGTATCGGAAATGGGCGTCGGCGCATTAAAATCCGACTTTTTAATTTTGGTAAATTTTTAGAAAGATACCCGCGATTTTTACCATGGCCGCCATCTTGGTCGTTGTTTTTGATATAATGACGAATAAAAAGTTTTTAAAAATGAAAAAATGATCTAAATCTATCCCTCACCCTAACCTGAACCCTAAATTCCTCCCTAACCCGGTTTTGACCCTCTCCCTAACAGGGTTTTGACCCTCTCCATAACAGGGTTTTGACATCGCAAATGACGTCACGGGTATGCTCGTCAAAATCAGCCTTAATTTTTTAATGTGAGTGTCAATTCATTAATAAATGAGTCCTTTTGACATGTAATTGAGTTCCGCCTTTTCACTTTGGAATACATATTGGCCTACATTTCCATCCAGCTATTTTGCATTTTCAATCGACTTTTATTTAGAAAATCATTGGTATATATAAGGCATCTTCGCATACAAAATTTTTTGTGAAATAAAAAAGAACAGGTCTTTCATATTAAATCGTGAAAAGCAATAGATATTGAAGTATCTTTGTGCAAATTCTCATTGAAGTAGGTCATGTCTCACATTAGTTATGCTTGTCTCCGTAACCTGTATTGTCACTAGGTGGACTAGCCCAATTTCGATTAGGATGTGACCACGCCCCCTTTTTAATGGCGGAAGACGCAGATTAGTTTCAGATCACTTATGTTGTTTTTGTTTTAACATTACAACACAAATATTAAGAGTTGCAACTAGAAATAACAGTAAAAACTTAATAAATAACATTGAATAAACATACTGAATATATATGGGTCATGTGGTAGCTGAGTAATGAAGTGAAGAAGTCACTTAGTTGAATCTGATCAAGTAGTGAAGTGTGCAACCGTTGCCAGGGGCAACTATGGCCGATACTTGGGAAATATTTAACTATTACCACTAATTACATCAAAAGATTTGATAAATTATGTTTTAGAATGAACTTAAATGTTATTGAAAGAATATTATTTTAATTTGAGGTTAAAGAAAACGGTAGCGTCCATATTATAAATGATCATAATTTGCCGTGTGCAAAATGTCATGGCCATGCGCATGGGCAGCCATTCAGTCACTTGCAAATGGCTATACCGTAGAATACTATCTCATTTTCATTCATAAAAGGTTGCCGTGTGCAAAACTATCACACAGTTAGTCAAGGAAAGCTTTAATTAATTAGTCATGTGGCAAAGTTGAAAGTTCAAAATAAGTAGATCCCAAACAGTATTTTAGGGGATCAATTGCCTTATATAAACTATATAGCATATACTTATACCGGTATAATGGACTCCGTAGATTTGGTAAACAGAAAAGCCTTATGTTAATACATTATATATTAAATTTACTGATATACATAGTGATAGTGCATAGTTAGATAAATTATAATTTATATATAATTGTATAAAATTATTTTTTATTACAGCATAGTTCTGAAAATAAAAGTCATATAAAATTATAATTAAAACGAGTTATTTAGCTCGTGACGCGAACAGCTGAATAGGGTCACAGAATATGGCGATGCGGTCCATGTTAAAAAAGGACAAATGAAGTCGCACTTTAAAAATTCATAACTTTAAAACTACAACAGCTAAAAATATGATTTTGGTGTTATAATTCTGTAAAAAATTAGCTCTATTCAACTATGCCATTGGTTTATTTATACAAAATTTTTGAATTTTTTACCAAAGTACCTACTTAGCGTCCATATATTGTGTGATCATTTACTGGATCGGGATCTAATTTTTTTATTTTAATTAAAAGTAAATTTATTTTTTTTGTTGAAGAGTCGGAATCAAATAGTAATAATAGTACTAGTAGTACTAGTAGCAATAGTAGTAGTAGTACTAGTTAAGTCAGTTAAGTATATGCCGACTAGTCTAATATTCAAAGTCAAATGCTTACAGTACACTTTATGTATCTCATAGCATATGAATATATTAACATGTTCAGTAATTAATTATTATCTAGGAATCGGCTGACTAATATATATAATTATTGTACCGAAGTGGATGCGTACACCGCGGCTGTGTACCTAGCAAAATCATAGACATAGGCCTGCGTACACCGCAGCGGTGTATCTAGTGAAACCATGGACCTATGCCTGCGTACACCACGGCAAACATATACCATTGACCTGGTTTTAAGATACTGACGTCGGATGTGAACTTGTGTGGTCTTGTGGTGGAGTATCTGAGTAGACGCTAAGGGATCTTATATTAAGATATTTACTAGATTTGGATCAAATTTTACCTCCTTTTTTTTTTCTTCTTCATTTTATTAAATTTTAATTAAAAGAATATTTTATATTTAATTTATTATGTTCATTTGTAACAGTAGTTATATTATAATTTTAAAAATATTTTGTAGCAACTGAAATATTTTAAGTAGGCCTATTTGTTGAATTTGAAAATAATAAGAAATGAGAAAACAAATATAGAACGTATGATATATAGATATTATGATTATAGGTCCATCCATTTACGCACTATGGAAGAAGGACGTTGTTGATTTTCGATAATTTGCATACTGCTGCATATAGCGGTTGTCAGAGGGGAGATACATATTTTTCCTTTCGTATGATGATAAATTGAAGCTAACCAGCTCCTTCTTCTGACATTATACCCAGTTCACTTGATACTTGGCTCCTCTACCTACCTCTCGCACATTTTTTAAATGTTTTCTTCAAATTATGTTCCTGGATAGTTGGATATTTTTGGATCTGAAAGTTTCTTGGACTGTTTAGAAGCTGAACTTTTTTCACTCAAAACAAACTCAGTTGTTTAACAGTGTGTAATTTCTTGACAGGACATTTTAGGACATCGGAGCGCCGTGAGCATGTTAACATATAGCATGGAAATGAGCGCTATATATGTACTCAAATAAATCAATCAAAGAACGTACATTTAATAATTATCTGGAATTTCTGACACTCAAATACATCTATTAAAGCCAACTTTAACCTACAAATCTGTGCTATCAATAATATTTGTGGGGGGTACGCCACAGGTTAGGAAAATGTGTTTCACTTACGAAGAGGCCAGATACGACCAATAAAATACTAAGAAATGCTTGCTGTTTACAAAAGTGTGGAACTTAGCCAAATATCTTCCTCCCAACCCCCAAAATACAACACACAAAAATGTATATTATCCATTTAAAAAAAAAAATTTACAGTTATCAGTTACAGTTTTACAGAAACGTTGTTCCCTTGCGTTCATGCAGGGCTCAAGCCCATGCGCACAATAAAAATATCAGTTGTACTTTTGTTTAATCTTGCAGGTATTAAATAATTTTTAAATAAATAGTTTTTAAGAGTTTAACATTAATTTTACAAGAACCGCATGCATATAGTTGAAGACTGGCAAAGACCAAGGTTTTGCTGCTTTTACCGCCGCGGTGTACGCAGGCCAAAGTCCATGGTTTTGCTAGGTACACTGCCGCGGTGTACGTAGTGCCGGCCTTATTGTACACAATATTGGAATATCATATTAGGCATCCCAATACTTTCGCCGCCGGCGGTAGAAAAACGCGACCTGCCGAGCGGCGATCGCTGTGATGAGCTGGCGCTTTTCGGTAGATGTCGGTGTTTAGCGTTGTTTTGCGTCATTTCTAAAAATAGCGGAATTTCCTTATTTTAATTTGAAGCTGCGATGCATGCCGGTTACGGGGGTATCAATAAATAGGAGATCCGACCACGCTGAGACGATCAATTAAAAGGTTGATTGGGGTAAGTGAGCTCGTTGTGCTTAATTTTTTTATTTATATCCTGTACGGATTTGGAAATTATTTGTACGCATAGTTTATATGTTTTAAAAGGGGAAACACTTTTTTAAAAGAGTACTGATCATCAACGAACTTTATTAGAGCTTGTTCGCCGTGACTAAAAATTCAAGGCTTCCAAGCAGTGGCCATTTTTTTCACTCGATCTACCGGAAGTGATATATCTCTAATGTAAACAGTGGTTATTATTATTTAAAACCTTTTTGAAACGACTAGATAAATATTTCCTGCATTATAACTGTTTTTTGAATCTAAATATACACTTTTCATAACTGGTTTTTAATAATAATTACACTTTAGGCCTATTATAGTTCATATATAAGAACATGCTTTGAATCAATAATACATGTAAATAATACTAAGTCTTAGTTTAGTAAGACAACAAAGACAAAGAGATCAAGGTGCGCTGACATGCCAAGACCAATGAATTATTAAGTTATTAAAAATTATAAATGTACATAAGCTAAAGAACATTGTGTGGCCTATTAAAAAATGTTGCATCATTATTTATATGATAATATGTATTCTTAATTAGTAGTCCTGGTCTTTTTTTTTTCAGAGTTACAGATTATTTCCTGTGATTGTGCTCTGTTAGTGTTTTATCTCTGCAATTATAGTCTTATAAAATGGCTATGGCTGAAATTAAAAAAACAATTAAAGATTTTGAAATTTATGTGACAAGTTTTGCTCAGGATGCTGACACGAAGTGTTACAGGAATGGCTTTGCTGTACATCTGTATTACACCAATGGCAAGCATATGTCAAATACTGCAAGAATACTTGATGAATGCCTGCAGCAATCAGACAGTAATTATGTGTCACATGTAAATTTCATCAAAGGAAATATTAACAGGCTTTTGGAAAAGGTTTCAGGTTTAAGAGAGGTATTGATAGAAACTGGCACTTGATAGAAGACCTGCTGCTGAAACCTGTATATGTACCAGTATCGAGTCCAAAAAAGAAGTGAAAGATGCCCGAGCCTGAGGCTACTTTAACTGTTGATAATGTCGGTGAAACATTATTGAATTCACCTCCTTTAAAAAAGTTGAGAACGGACTGTGAGAAATGCCCTTCTCTTAGAGAAGCGAGCCACTCAAAGTGTAGAAGTTTGGCAGACAGGTTGAGGAACACTAAATCAAAAGTTAAAGAGCTTTCCAAGCGCTTCAACCCACGGGTAGTAAAACTGAAATTATAAATAAATTGAAGGTCAAAAATACATCTTTGACAAGAGAATTGGAGTTCCAGAACAAGGCCAAGGCTAAGAAATGTAATGAATGCTCAGCTCGAATCAGCAAACTGGAGCGAGAGAAAAGAAAGTTAGAACGTCATATCTCATCGCCGAGAACGCAAAATTTGGCTCTAAAGGAATCGTTTAAATTTAACACAGCAGAAAGAAATTCAGCATTGCTTACTGTCGACACCTTGTTGGAGGAGAAAAGCGAGGAAGCCATTCCAACCACTACATCATTGTCCCATTCACCCACTGCAAAGAAACCACAGAGAAAGACCTATAGTGCACCAGTGAGGAAATGCATTTATAATTGCCTGTTGAACCAAGTGCCAATTGAAAGAGCTGGGGCTGTTATAGCTTTTGCAGTGAAGGAGTTAACGGGAAAGGTTTGACCGACATCCCAGTATCTTCAACGGCTGCTAACATGGCTTTGGAGATTGGGATCTTGTCGGACATTCAGGTAGCTGATGTCATCTTCCATTCAGAAAACCTCACCTTCTCCTGGGACTCTACGCCGATTGATGGTCAGCACTATAATGCTTGCCACATTTCTACAGGCGAACAGAACCTGACCATTGCAGTGGCTGGAGTTTCTGGAGGAAAAACAGAGGATTGCCTGCACCAGCTTGTTAACTCCCTTCAAGATCTGGCCACCTTGTATTCTGTATACAACAAGGCGGATCAGCATGTTGTATTGCATAGCATCCTTCAGTCTTTCAGTACCACTTTGAGTGACAGGGCAAAGGTCAATCAATGTGTTTCGATGCAGTTGGGTGATTGGTTGAACAAGAAGTTGATTCAACTGAAATGCAATCTACACCTACTGGAAGGAATGGCTTCCGAAGCTCGTAAGCAGTGCAAACTTCTGGACGCTAAATGGAGCATAACCGGACTGTCCTTTGGACAAGATGGGAGTGCTGCTAATCTTATCCGTGCTATATCTAAACTGAGGTAACTTTTATTTTTATCTTTTTACACATGAATTATTTTTAGTACCAGTACCTAGCCTAATACTTTGTTAAATAAATAGTTTTGAAGATGCTCATTTTGCTGTAAGCACATAAAGACAGTTGTGTTTTTTCCCCTCTGCAGGCATAAGATGTCATCTGGTCATCCTGCAGGGTTGACAGCATTCCTGGAGAAGGAGAATCTGAAACCCGGAATTCTTCCTCGCTATGTTGGAAACAGACTCCACATTTTGTTTCACCTTGCAGGAGTCATTTTTAAGATTAAAGAATGGCTGGCACAGTACCTCAAGAAATATTGTGCATCTGCCAAATTAAGAACGGCCCGGCTGAATGACATCTGGTGCAATGATATTTTTATTCAACTTCGAGTCTTAGGTAACCTAGTTCTATTTCTTTTTTCATTACCAGGTATATAAATAGATAAATTTTCAATAATGTGGATGTTGCTTATGATTCTTTTCTAGCTAATACTTTTCATTTCTCATGATAGGTCTCTCAGGAAAACTTTTGACTGGACCCTGGATGACTCAATTTTATAAGAACTCTAAAGGTTTAAAGCATTTGGATATGGTGGGTATTTTTATTTTGTCAATTTTAAAGCGATTTTTGTTTAAAAAAACAAATGATTATGGCAATCTTAGCTTTAGACTTTAACCTTTTCCTTTGTTTTGTTTTTCAATAGGTTCCACACATGAGGAGATGTATTGCCAACCTGGATGAGATCAACAGACAGCCCAATTTGATATTGACGATGGAGGACAATGTTTTTAATCTACCAATTGATGAGGATGAAGTGTTGCTGGAGCTTAGGAGCCACGAACCGTGTCCACGATTTTTTGAGACAGTTGCTGCTCTGTCTATAGGATTTGTATCAGTCTTAAAGAGGCAGCTTGAGGCGTATCTTGTTGGGGATCTGGCTAATCCATCAGCAGAATTAATGGCCCTGACCTCGTCAGCCCATGTTCATAATATCCATAGTGAGAGGGTTTTGGGGATGGTCGATGCCCAATTTAAAAGAGCCCCTAATGCTTCCACTGGTTTTGTTGATGCCAAGGTTAAAGCTTTGGTCAACAAAACTATGGACTAGTTATTGGGTAAACCTATTTTGGAGCAAGAGAGGCTCATTAATTTTGCTATTGGTGAAGCCAGAAAATCTAGGATAGTGTTAAATGGTCGGGATAAAGATATGAAGGATGTTAAGATAGCTCGTTAGATAGCGGTGGGACATAACAGGGAGAGAGGAATAAGTTGGAGAAGAAAATTAGACCTTTATTAGAATCTGATCGAAGGTTTAATGATGTGTTATTTAATGATATATGTCAGAATGTTAAAGTTAAGCTGACCATGCTACTCTCTGGTAGAATGGACTGTCTTCCTATGAGGATTAGGCACACTTGGGACGTTGATGGGGAGGAGAAGGAGTTTATTGGAGATTTAGTTGGGTATTTTAAGAAATCTGGGAAATTGTTTTGTAAGTTGGTATTTTCTGACACAGATCATGAAGAAATAACATTATCACATTTAGTTTCTGATGTTATAATGGGAGATTTTCATTTTGTTTAGTTGTGTTTTGATGAAATTTGATATGTATTTAAATGTAAAAAAATGTCTCGGCCGCAGGCGCTTTTCATCTAATATTTTTTGAAATTGCATACATTTTTCTGATCTGTATTTCAGTTATTTTAAATGTGCCTTACTTTTAGATGGACATTATCTGTTTGTATTGAAAATTTTATAGCAATAGCTTTATTGGTTTAGTAATTATGTCATGTTTTGTAAAATTAAATTTTTCGACAATTGTCGTTATCCACCCCCTGTGCTCATAAAATCATATTTTAACAAATATAATAAGTTAATTCACAATTCATGTGTTTTGTTTTGTTACACATTGTATTGTAAATGTCTCCTCCAAATCTGAGAGCTCTAACTTTAATAACTAAAAAGATACAAGCAAAATAGTACTAAAAGTGTAATAATGCGATCACAGTTTTAAAACTTAAATACAAAGCCGAATAGTGGGGAAAAATAAATCACTAAAAAATTCATAACTTTTCTCCTTTAAGTGATAGAAAGATTATCTTGGTGTCATTGGAAAGCTTAGAGCCAGCTCTTTCCAATGACATGCTCTTTGTGTATGTCTGATGTATTTGAAAATTTGAGTTGGAGTGCCTAATCATATGCAATGCAACTATTTTGCCGGCCACCTCTTGTCACATGACCTGACGGAATAATACCTACTAGCTGTCCGGCGGTCACATGACATATCTGCCGCCAGAATATCCCCTATTAAAGATACCACAATTTTATGATAAAATAGTCTTTTTATTAATTGAAAAGCACTAAGGTCCAAAAATTAAAAACTCAGATTCTCATGCGCTGACACCCATTTCCCATACAATTTTTTAGTAGTCTCCCTTGCTATACCTGCATAGGTTTTATTTGTTACCTTTCCATTTATTTATCATAACAGTAACAGTTTTAGATACCGTATTTTGTTATGAAAAACCTGTAGTTACTTAGTTCTCCCCTGTTTAATTTATGAAATTGAAACTTAATATTATACACCAAATCCATATCTGCTGATAAAATCCCTATAGGCCTATTGCCTATAATATTATTTAGTTAATTTTTATTATCATAGTTTACAAAATTCTTGATTGAACTTATATATTAATAGCTATTATTGGCACGAATGTCTATTCTGCTCTATGGGTGTCAAACATGAACAATCAAACTCATTTGAAACTCATTGCAACGAGATTATTGGTACATGTTTTAATCTTCAGATATTCGCACAAGACCCTATAAATTAATTGGGGCTCAGAAGTAGAATGGGCTGCAAAGAATATGTAAGTGCAGAGATAAATTGAAAGAATTGCTGAATGGCATAAATACCTCTAGCATACGGAATAATGATTGAGCCTAACTAACTTATTTAAAACTTTTTTATTTCAGGTAGCGTCTGACAAGGATGGCCCCAAATAATGCCCTTGTAACCTGGGGCAATGACAAGACAATGAATCTCAATACCCTCATTCTCACTAATATCCAGTCTTCACCTTATTTTAAGGTGCAACTATTTGAGCTGAAAACTTTCCATGAAGTTGTTGATGAGATTTATTATAGAGTAAGGAATGAAACATTTAAAATGAATTATTTATTACATGGTCTAGGGCCCAGTATATATTAATTAGCATGCAGGATATTTTCCTCATTGCTAATGAAAACTAAATGAATATTATTGATTTTTTTGGCTTAAATTTAACAAATGATTTTATATTTGAATTATTGTTTCGTATATCAGTAAAGTTTTTTAAAAAATATTGTCTATGTTCAGGTGGAGCATTTGGAGCCTTGGGAGAAAGGTAGCAGAAAAACAGCAGGTCAAACAGGAATGTGTGGAGGGGTGAGAAAATAGCAAATAATTAATTTTAAAAAAATGTTGACTTTCATTTCTTATACTTTATATATATATGCTATGAATTCTAACATTTAATTAACTCTGCACCACATGGTGCATCCCTCTCCCCCTTATAATTTAAAAAAAAATTTTTTTTTCTTCTTAGGTCCGTGGGGTTGGTGCTGGAGGAATAGTGTCCAGTGCTTATTGTCTTCTCTTCAAACTTTTTACCCTGAAATTGACTAAAAAGCAGGTGAACAATTTGATCACTCATGGAGATTCACCTTACATCCGGGGCTTAGGTTTTATGTACATCAGGTAAGTGCTGTACCAAAAGTTTTACCAACAATCAGTTCCTCATTTCACAGGGTCACAATCCATCAATTATTATCATGTTATGTGCTTTCCATCCTATGCTTTTTTAGTAATATTTCATTAGGCACTATTTGTCTATTGTTCTAAATAGACTAGAGTAGTTGTGCTTGAAATCTAGGGTTATAATTTTAATACATGGAAATGTTACATAAATAAATAAATAACTCCTATAATTGTAATTTGTGTCGTCTTGTAAATTAAAAATACATTTTTCAAAATTTGTTTTTACCCAGATTTGACTGTCATTTTATCCTTAGTCAAAATATGTCACACCCTTAAGCCTCTGGCATAAGATGTTTTTATATTTGCCTTTCTTTAGATCAATTATTCGGTTGTATTAAATGTATTTGACATATATTTTTTGTACCCGTTTGAAGGTCTTGAATTTAAATATGATGAAGTTATTAAAAATTTCCAGATACACACAAGCACCATCCGACCTTTGGGACTGGTACGAGATGTACTTGGATGATGAAGAGGTATGTTCTTCAAATATTGTGGCAGACAGCACACATGGCTAGTAGTATACAATAGTTTAGGTGCTAAACCATAAATCTGTCAGTTCCCACAATGAAAAATTTTTTAACATACAGTATTACTCTTGATGGTACAAACTTTTCAGACCAGCTGAAACAAACCATTTATGTAACCCTAGAACTGCCAGACTGTAAATTAAGTATATTGCAATTTCAGCTAATTTTAAACATATTTTTAGATTCTCTGCTCCGAAGGGGTTACTGGTTTGTTTTTAATTTAAAAGACTAGTTTAGAGTTGTAAACATACATTGCAAGAATATAATTTTTTATTTTTTAAAGTAAAATTTAAATTACCCTTTTTTATTCTGGTTAATTTGTTTGTATCAGCATTTTCTGGATAAAGAATTTGTAAGAACATGTAAGTTCTAGAAAATGTTAAAACTGAGAAAAGCAAACCCCACCTTGTAGTAACTTGGATAGACTTTGTACAAACTTCATTATGTAGATGTGACTAGGGAGACAAGATTCCAAATTCAGCTTATATATTTGCATAATTTTTAGGCCACATTTGTTAATTATCAGCCTATATCATGACCATGTTTATCAATGTTACGAAAGAACTGGTCATTATTGAGAAAGTTGTCTTGAATTGAGTGAAATTAGTTACGGTAGTTGAAAGGTGAGAGGGGGTGATGTCAACATAAACATTACAAACATCTGTCTGAAGCTGCCCATCAAATGTCAGCTCATATTGACTGGTGAGTACTGACAATTTTTCTCTTCCTGACTCTTTCCTTTGTTCTTTCTTTTTCTTCACCTGTCCTCGACATTTTGAACAGTAGGCTGATAGTGTTAATGCTTAATTTCATTATGAGTCCTCATGATAGTTGTAGCAAGCTCCACACACTAAGAGTTATCTTTTTCTTATTTATTCATAAAGTTATAGGTATAATAAATGGCTAAAAAAAATAGTAAATACCATCATTACATCTGTGATCAAAGCAATAGTCCAGACCAAATAATCATTTTGCTAATCAAAAACTAAAGCATCATAGTCCAGACCTAATGATTATTATGCTTCACACTTACTGTATTTAGCCCCCATAATTGATGTGCTGTTTTGTATGTACAGGGTCTTTGCCTTAGCCCGTGTGAGGATTTCCAATATCTCCCAGCATCCTCCAAAGTCTTTCATGGACGCCTCGAGCAGAGGTTATAAATAGATTCTAAGGGGCCCAAAAGGGGGCCATTTTTTTTCTTTTTATGTTTTAACAACAGTGATATTTAGTGATATGATAGTGACATGAAATTTGATGGTCACAGTGCAAACCTGTTTTAAATAGGCTGATTTACTACATAACATACAGTGTTTAAAATTGGTTTCAATACAGTTATTCGGTAAGCAGATGTGCTTTGGTAAGTAATTAGTTTGAATGAAGAGATAGAAAAAAAGAAATATGAAATAAGTTGGGATACTTATAGAAAAAACAGTCAAAGAATTTTGCTTGATCAAATTTGTTGGCTTGGTGTGTACTTCAAAACAGTACAAATCTTTCTCCGATAAATTTGAAATTCTCCACTGAACGATCCTGAAATTCTCCACTGAAAGATCCCCTGACAATTTTAAAACTGGAGTGCTGGAACATCATGTGACAAATCTCAAGTTCTTCCAGACTTTATTTGACATTAAAAGAGAGCCTGATAGATTTAATCATGTGATTACGGTAATTGTTTTTGACAGGACATGTCCTCTTGCATCAACATTAACCAAGTATTTTTTTTTCTGTATTTTTTTCAAACAGGAGCTAGATGTGAAGGCTGGTGGTGGCCATGTTATGACCATAGGAGAGATGCTGCGCCAATGGCTTGTCAAGTTGGAATGGTACTCCACACTATTTCCCCGTATACCAGTACCCATACAAGTACGGAGCTCCTATATATTAGCAAAATATGTAACCCCTCTAGAACTTTTCTAAACTATAATTGTATTTCCATTTTTTTTTAAATGTTAATATGCACAGTGTCAAAAGTTTCAATTATTCAAAACTTAGTACAAATGTAAAACTATTTCATATGACACAAATCATGGTCAAACAATGTTAATTATGCACATATCTTTTCCATGGACACTGGATAAATCCCCTATAGTCTAGTATTGTTGGTTTCCTAAGGGTTGATAAGTCAATAGGCTGAAATTTTACCTTTCCTTTTGCAGAAAGATATTGACTTGAAACTGAGGTCAAGGCCAGTGACAGGTGGTTACCATGGTTATGGGGAGGAAGTTACAGAGGAACAAGAGCCAGAACATATACCAGATGATCAAGTGTCATTTGGCGAGGCAGAGAGAGCAGCTATGTCGCAGAGAGGGTGAGCATGTTGTGCTTATATACTGATATAATATGCGAAGCACTGCGTTCAAGCTGTGTGAAGTAAATGAATAGGGGAACAAAGTATGGTTTGGCTTGAAAAGAATAGACATAGCAATTAAACGTTTAATGGTCCTGTCTTTCTTTTCAAGTCTTAACTTATTTAGTTCTACTATGCACTATGCAATTATATGGGGAAAGTAGCTCCGCTACTTTGGGGATAGATGACACTTTTTGTAAAAATTGAACATTTTATTTCACATTTATTTCCTACCTTAGTAAATGGTTAAAGATCTGGTGTACACTAAAAGACTTGATAAAGTTTCATCCACCTCATAATAGCTGATGTCGTGGTGTTTTTTGTATGTGTGTGTGTAGATTTACAAGAGTAATTATTTTTAAAAATGCAAGGGATTAAAGCTAGACTATAATTTAACTAATATATTTATTTAACAGTGTATTATTTTGATTCCAGAACAGCTTCGGCTTAAAACACACTATTCTGTAGAAAATCAATACCTCCTATTATATAACCGAACCCAATGATCTAATTTCTAGGCGAGGTGGTGTTGGTGGAGCAGGTTACAATAGAGATGACTACAAAAATGGCAGTTCTCTGCGTAGCCCTTACAGGCGATATTCTCCTCCTAAAAGGCGATCACCTCTGAGGCGACCCAACTCTCCTAGACGCAGTCCTTATTCCAAGTTAGTACTGTCTGTGGGAATTGTGTTTTTTCCTAACTTATGTAATTTTAAATAAAGCCATAGACAGAATTTTCTTTAAGCTATTCATCTGTTTTAAGTTTCAGGCATTGATCTTATGTTGGTTTTCCCAATCTGAAATTTTTTATTTATTTGAAAATTATTTCACAGATCATCTGATGATTTTACAAGGGAATTAGAAAAAGAACGAGAACGTCAACGTAGAGAAAAAGATCACAAACACAGCAAGCATAGCAAACACAGGTCTCGTTCACGGGAGCATAAAAGGTCCAGATCTCAAGAAAAAAAGCACTCACACAGTCGAGATCATAAAGATCGTTCATCCTCATCTTCTCAACTCAAAGAAAGAGAAACCCAATCTCACCGCCGTGTCAGGGACGTGTCCCCTCATCACAAAGATATATCACCTCGTCATAAAGAAACATCTCCCCGTCACAGGGACAAAGAAATATCCCCACCCCATCGCAGCAAAGATGTATCACCACTTTATCGTGACAGAGAAATGTCAGCTTCACCCAGGAATTTATCCCCTAGCCACCGTGACAAAGAGCCGACACCAGCACGTCATCGAGACAGGGAAAGTTCACCATCGCAAAAAAGAGATAGGGAAGTATCTCCTCACAAGAGAGAAAGTTCATCTCACCACCATAGCAAGCACAGGAAAGATGAGAAGAAACACAAACATAAAGACAAAGAGAGGAGGCATTAGATAGATTTATGTACATGTCTGATTGCAGGATGAAAGCAGAGAAATAACTGAATGTGCCTCACGTGAGGTTGCATGTTGTGATGCAAAGAGTGGGTTGTTTGAATGGCATATAACTTAGCTTTTGTGGATTTCTTTCCCACAAAAGGATGTGAATGTGTTGAAAACTGTTAATACTGATTTTTGTCAAGTTTTTAAAACCGCTTTTGGCATTCACATTTTTAAAAATTATATTCTTTATGAGGTGTGGTTCACTTCACTCGGACATGCCATTGACAGTTTAAAAAAAATAAAATTGTTTGTATATATATCCAGTCCACCTAGTGAAGGTTATGCTGGAGTTTTTGTGTACCTAACACTGACAAGTTATAAATTTTTGGGATTAAAGCGTATGCTATGCTTCATGAATGTCACTTTAACTTTATAAGCTTAATGATGAATTAAAAAATCAAATATTTCTCAAGTAGACAAAAACCAAATAAAAGTAGATCTAATCAAGTTAAGGGCAAGTAAATAATAATACCCTTACCCTCTTAAAGAGGTATTGGGAATTTTTAAAAGGAATATAAATGGTTAATTATTACTGAAGAGCCAATTTTTTTTTAAAGCTTAATTATTAATAGATTATAATAAAAAGTGCTTGTCCAAAAAAAAGATAATTTAAAAAAGTAGTGTCTACATTCACTTTCAACATTAAAAACTGAAAGTGGAAATATTGTGATGTAACATTTCCTTTAATTTTTGCTTTTGTCATTGTTTTAAAAAAAAACATGTTAAAAATAGTTATTCATTTTGCATTTAAATTATGTACAAGTGATGAAAAATATAATCCGACTTATTCATTAAAATAGATAACATTCATTACTTAATCATGTCTCAATGAATTGGCTGGTGGAAATAAATGTGTAAATAAGCTCCTCACCCAGTTTATGTTTTAAAGTGTAAATTTATAGTTTAATGATAACTTGAGTTGTTATATTTTTAAAAAGAAAGAGGCAGCATATTACATTAGAGGAGGCTATTTGTATTTAGTATGAAGGCAATTGTTTAATGTTTTAAAAAGGTTGAACAATGCTTATAGATACAGTAATTATACTTTTAAAGATATTTCAGTAACATCTTCTCATGAAATTTTTTTTCATTCATATTTTTTATTGCACTATGCAGTACAAATGTTTTGTTATCATGATATTTTCCATTTTAATAACTCATGTTACTAAGTTTTAGAGGTTTTTTTTTAGTACCAGTGCTCTTAGAAAAATAACCTAATTTTATTTAAATGACATTGTTTACATACATGTTTCATAAATATGTCAGTGTTCAAGGTGAACACAACCACTATTTTTACATGTTATCAACCAATACCAGGTCATTTCTTAACACATGATTTCCATGTTTGAAATTGTTTGTAATGATTGTTTGTAATGATGGGAGACAAAGATTGTTGCCAAAGGTAATGATCCTGTAAAGGACTAGTTTATATTAAACAAAAATTGAACTACATCTGTGATTATTTGATTCATACCTTCTTTGTTAATATGTCAGTGCGCAGCTTTTTTTCCTTTCTAATCATTGTAAAAACATGCAACAAACTAACTAAAACACATATACATTATTTGAAATATTTATATGCAGTTGATATAGTGAAGAGATGTTTTTATACAATATTCACTTGTTCCTTTTGTAGTTACTTGGTCAGCCCCCATGTAGTGTAGATATAAAAATTACCCTGTCATTTTCTTGAATCTCATAATCAAGTTCACCCTGAAACAATAAAAAAATCCAGCTGACTGTAAATAATCTTTCAATTCAAAGGTGGAGGCAGTTTGTTTGTCAATGCATTCCATTAATTAACTTTGGACTTTGTTAACATTTCAAATATTTTGTTTTGTCTCTTAATCAAGGAAATATAGGCCAGCAACACATTTTCTCTGGTTTTCCTTTGAAATTTTCTTGTCTAAAGAAACACACCTTTCTCAGCTTCTCTTTCCTTCCAAGAATTTCTTAATCACCCTTTTTTTTCTGCTAGCAAAACCTTACTAGTTTTGGATACGGTATAAAGAAGTAACAAAATTAGATACCGGTACACATTTTTGTATATTTATCCTATAGTAATAAATTCAACTTACCATGAGCTCCCAATCGGCATCATTGATTAAAACAAGAATACCTGGCCTTCTGAAAAATACATGAATTTTGGCGTGTAGATGAAAGCAGAAACTTGACTTTTATTTTAATAAAAAATGTACTTACTGTTTAAATGAAATAACTATATGTTGAAAGAAACATTAAATTAATAGCACTTCAAAGAAGCAATAAATCATGAACTGAGCTCATCTCAAGCCCTCTCTCGTTAATAAACAAAGATATTTTCTTTAGAAATAAATTTAATAGTGATTGCTATTCTTCACCGACGGGATATTCTGTTTAACCCTTTCCAACGCAACTGAGTGTAATACACCCGGAGACAGACTGGGATTGCTGATAACGGTGATAACTCGAGTCTCTTTTTGCTTCAGTGGAAGATACTACGTGATCATTGAAGGGATTTTGGTTTCAAGTCAACTAAATCAAAACATTGTAAACAAGAAATTAACATAAAGAGAGCCATTTACTGAGGTATAATAAGACTATGGGCGGATGTAACCCATCCAGTTGCCAGGAATCGCTAGAAACACTTTTCCCCGTTATAAGTGTACGGGTGTGCTAATGCTACACCAAGTTGCAAGGGACAGGGTATGCAATATGTTGCAGCTGAAAGGGTTAAGCAAATCATAATCAATATAAATTCCTCCAAAGAGTAAAATATCTGTGGTACATTAAGAGATCTTTTACATGCCTATGTCTCAAAGAGACTTATACATTTTTTTCAAAGAGTTATACATTTTCTGCAACTGACATGTATGCAATACTTACACTGTGTCTCCCTGTATGAAAAGCTCTGGTCTCTCTTTGATAATATTTTCTTGAAGCCATTTTAATAAGTTTCGTATTAGCCCTGTTAATAAGATAAAATAAGGAATCCTTTAATTGTAAGATTCTTATAAATTAATTGTTGTTTACACAATAAAAATAATAAATATGACATGTAGGCAATGTAATAGAACAAAATTTGTTATACTTGAATGCAATGTCTAGTATATTTTTTATGGTAAGTCTAACTATTATCTGACAGTGAAGACAACTGATTCTACAGACTTCAGCAATTATAGACATAAGCTAGACATAGATGAATATTTAAAGTTTAAAGAAAAAATAAAATAAGTTCTGGTTAAGCAACTTTTTTTGTCCTTCATAAAGTTTCATCTTAATTTTAGGATTCCTTAAGAATTAATTCAGCTTATTGCAGGAACACACATAACAATAGCTTGAAGGAAATTTAATCATAACTACTAAAGTTACTTCCTAAGCAGTTTATATTTTATGTCTTAGTTTTCAAGTGTTGCCTACTGAAGTGAAATGAGCAAAGAAGGATGCAAGCCTTTGCACTGCACACTTCAGTCATGACAAAAGGAATTTTTCAGATATGTGAGAAGGAACAATGCCAATAGTGCAAAATAAATTTTTCGTATAAATAATATACAACCATACCATTTGACATCTACAATTTACATCTGACATCCGTACCCATCTCCGGTCATCTTGCCATTGGACACGGGTGGGTCAGGACGATGACGATGCGCAACTCTTCCTCACTTTAAAGAAAGTCATCCGCACATGTCATCCAGCGGCATCACCCCGTCTTGTGGCGACGGGTAAGCAGAAAGCGACAGGTGTGGTGCACTGGGAGTCGTAGCCGCAAGCCTGCACACAGGCGACTCAGGCTATAGGGTTGTTCTTCACTGATAGGAGAAAAAGTGGAGTTCGGCAGCCACCTGAGTGTCTGAGCAGCCCTATCCAGGACAGCACTGCTTACCTTCATGCACGAGGAAGGGTCTAGGAAAGGTGCTCCGAAAATTGCCTGCACCTTCACACCCTGGCTGCCTAACCGCGGTTGGGGGGGGGGGGGGGACGACACCAAATTTTGCAGTTGAAAAGCAAAGAAAAACTGGATATCACTAAAATTGCCACATGGAACATCCGCACCCTGGTTGACAGGGATACTACAAACAGACCTCAACGATGCATGGTGCTCATTGCCCATAAACTTGCCAAATACGCCATCGACATTGCCGCCCTCAGTGAAACCAGACTCTCTGGCAAAGGTGAACTCACAGAGAGGCTTGCTGGCTATTCTTTCATCTGGAGCGGACGCGACTCTGACGGAAGGCGAGAAGCTGGAGTTGGTTTTGCTATCAAAACCTCTCTTGCAAGCAAGCTCTCCAGGTCCCCAAAAGGAATCAATGACCGTCTCAACTACCCCTCTGCCATGGAAAGCAGACTGCCAACATAGTAAGTGCCTATGCACCCACCATGACAAATACAGAAGAAACCATAAATAAATAAATATTTTATGAAGACCTGAACACTGTCATCTCCTCCACTTCGACTGCTGACAAACTCATCATTCTTAGAGATTTCAAGCACGTGTCGGCAGTGACAGCACCTCCTGTGTGTGTGTGTGTGGGGTGATGGGAAAGCATGGTGTTGGAAAGCGCAACAGCAATAGCCTGCTGCTACTTCAGCCATGTGTTGAACACGGCTCTCTAATAACAAACACCATCTTCAGCCTTCCTACACGCAACAAGACCTCCTGGATGCACCCCAGTTCAAAACACTGGCACCTAAGAGATTATGTCATTGTCAGAAACAGAGACAACATGACGTGAAGGTGACTAAGGCCGTGTGCGGTGCAGAATAATGGAGGCACCACCGCCTCATCGTCTCAAAGATGAAAATCCACATCCGACCTAAGAGAAGATCCATGATGTCAGACATACCTTTGTTGACACCCTGGATTAACACCTTGATTCCATCACACTGGACAACCAGGACGCAGAAGCAGCTTGGACCACACTTCGTGAGACGGTGTATAGCACAGCCGCTGAGCGCCTCGGACCCTCTACCAGGAAACACAAGGACTGGTTTGATGAAAAGAACTCGGCGATCCAAATGCTACGTGAGCAAAAACGTTGGGCGTACAAGGCCCTCCATGATGACCCAATGTCAACAGCAAAGACAGCTGCACCGAGAAGCATCCGCAGCAACTGCGCCAGATGCAAGACTCCTGGCTGAGTGCAAAAGCTGATGAGATTCAGGGCTTTGCAGAAAAAAAAGACTTAAAGAATTTCTACAGTGGCCTGAGAGAAATCTATGGCGTTACCACGTCGAGTATGGGAGGTTATTTATAATTGTTGGGACTGGATATGGATATTATGTTTGATTTCTCGTGGTGTGTTTTTGAGAGATTAATATAATTAATTAGTGAACGCACTTCCCGCGCTTGACTTGGTGACGTATTTTTATGCTTATTATGACGTATATCATATACTATATGTCTAGTCTTTTTGTAACTACGATTTAGTAGTGCGGCAGTCTTGAAAGAAACTTTGTGGAAGGAGGTTGTGTTTTAGTTTCATTTCTCTCTGATATCGAGCTGCGCTATATATGTGTGTATGAATGGAATTTACAGTCTATGAAGTTACATTATACGGTATATTAAAGTTGTATTTATTATGAAAAAGGACTTGAGTTGATCAGGTGCTAGTACGAAGTATTTCAACGTTGCCGAGCGGTCTAAACTGACTCAAACCAAATAGCTGGTGGTCAGGAGTTACATCCCCACCAAAGCCAACATCCCAAGCACCCCGTTAGCCTTAGACGGCAACTTATCTAAGTGAAGGCAAGCTCTGAATTCAAACCAGGACCCAGAATGATCAATAAATTTATCGTTAGCCCTCAAATATAAGAAGAAGAGCGTGTGAAAGAACTCGATCAATTAACCAATCTAGTATAAACAGGAGTTTGACAACCACCTCAGGCTCTTCCCCTCTCCTTCGTGCAGATGGTTCTATACTAATCACAGACAAGGAGAAAATCTTGGAGAGATGGGCGGAACAATTTGATAGTGTGCTGAATACGCCTTCCGTCATCAATAATGAGGCCATTGAAAGACTGTCCCAGATCCTAACGAACTTTTTTCGAGATACCGACAACTATTTGCCAACTGTCCAGTGGCAAAGCACCTGGCTCCGGATGGACCAGCGCTGACGGATAGGCTATTGCGTCTAATCCAGATCATCTGGCAGACGGAAACTGTACCACAGGACTTCAAAGGCCTAAATATCCACCTGTACAACACAAAGGAAACCGCCAGGCCTGCGACAGTCACCGCGGAATTTCACTGCTGTCCATCGCAAACAAGACCTTGGCCCGAGCCCTCCTGAACCATCTGAATTCTCATCTGAAGCTAGGTATCCTAACCGAAAGTCAATGCGGTTTCCGCAAAGAACGCGGGACGATCGACATGATGATTGCGGCCAAGAGAAATGTCAGAAGCAAAATGTTGACCTAAATTCCACATTTGGCGACCTGAATAAGGCGTTTGACACTGTCAGCAGATATACGTCTGCAAGCGACTCAATTTCATCTGTGCATATTTTTTCAGTTTTCGTGATAGTTTAGAGGTTTTTACAAGGTTTTCTTTGGAATCAAGGTGTGTTGAATGTGTTTTATCTGCTATGACTGAGAATCTTGTGTTTTTTTTATCGCATGAGACAGCGGTTACGTGAAGACAAATCCATATCCGCCATATTGGAAAAAATTGATACACCATCTTGTTAACAAATGGCAAGATCAAAACAACCATTCAAAGGCAAATGGGCTACAGGCAAAAGGAGTGTACGTGATCTTGGAGAGAAGTCCGTTCAAACAAAAATCCAAGACTCTATTCTCACTCAAGAACTCAACAGTTATTCTTACCGCACAGTTAGACTTACACGCCGAATGTCTTGCTAAAGACTAATTTTATGGAACAACCGAAAACTCAAACAAGAATTTCCATTAATTTGGATCAATAAAAATATCTTAGCTTATATTAAAATCATGAAGACGTACAGATGCCCATGCAGGCAAGTTCACCAACATCATCCATCGGCTGCATGATGGCCCGAGTCCAGGACAACAGTCAGTCAACTCAAGCATTCCCTATGACAATCGGTGTGAAGCAGGGCTGTGTCCTGGCTCCCACACTCTTCAGTATCATGTATTATGCAATGGTGTCTGATGCATTCAAGAGCTCCACCATGTGCTTGCCGATCCGTTTCCGCAACGATGGATCAGTCTTCAATAGTAGGTGGATTCAAACAATAACCACGGTCAAAAGTAACACCATCAACACGCTTCTGTTTACGGACAAATGTGCCCTCAATGCTGTCTCAGAAGCTGAAATGCAACACACCATTGCTATCTTCTTTGAGGCCTGAAACAACTTTGGCCTAACAATTTCTTCTTTCGCCTTTTCGTCCTCGAGGAACAGCAGCCGATCTTCATCGACGTCTGTGATTAGGACATAGGCCGCCTACAAGAGCCCTCCAGGCATCACGATCCTGAGCCAATCTCTCCAGCCTCCCCCAAGTGTGGCCAAGTTTCTTGGTATCCGCCTCCACTTCACGGCGCCAAGTGTTCTTAGGCCTGCCTCTTTTCCGTTTTCCTTGAGGGTTCCAATTCAAGGCTTGTCTAGTTATGCTGGAGGCAGGTTTCCTGAGCGTATGGCCAATCCATCTCCATCTTCTCTGGAGGATCTCTTGTTCTACAGGTTCTTGCTTTGTCCGCTGCCACAGTTTCTGGTTGCTGATTCTGTCGGGCCAATGAATCCCGAGAATCCTTCTTAAGCAGTTATTGATGAAGGACTGGATTCTCTTCATATTCCCAGCAGTGATTCTCCATGTTTCTGCACCATACAGTAGAACCGGTTTCACCATTGTGTTGAAGGTTCTGATCTTCAGTTTGGTATTTAGGTGTTTGGAGGCCCAGACATTTTTTAGTTGTTGGAAGGCTGCCCGTGCCTTTCCTATCCTTATTTTGATGTCAGCATCTGTCCCACCTTGCTTGTCCACGATGCTGCCAAGGTAGACAAAGCTCTCTACCTCCTCGAGCGCTTCCTCTTTGAGCCTGATGGGTGCTGTATTGGTAGCGGCATTGACCTTGAGGACCTTGCTCTTCCCCTTGTGAATATTAAGACCAATACGTGCAGAAGTGTCTGCAATATTTCTGGTCTTCTCCTGCATCTGTTGTTGGGTATGGGAGAGAAGGGCAAGATCGTCAGCAAAATCGAGGTCATCAAGCTGGTCCCACAAGGTCCATTGAATACCATTCCGCTTCTGTTGTGTGGAAGTTTTCATCACCCAGTCAATGGCCAATAGGAACAGGAAAGGCGAAAGCAAACATCCCTGCCTCACACCGGTCTTCACCTGGAAAGCATCCGTCACCTGTTGTCCGTGGACCACTCGGCAGGTCATCCCCTCGTAAGAGTTTCTGATCAAGTCCGTGATTTTCCGCGGGACTCCATAATGTCTCAACAGTCTCCAGAGGGTTTGCCTATCCACACTGTCAAAGGCTTTCTCGTAGTCAACGAAGTTGATGTAGAGGGGTGAGTTCCATTCCAGGGATTGCTCTAGGATGATGCGCAGTGTTGCAATTTGATCAGTACAGGATCTGTTGGTCCGGAAGCCAGCCTGTTGGTCCCGCAGCAGGGGGTCAACAGTTTCTTTCATTCTGTTGAGTAGTACGCGGTTGAAAACCTTGCCTGGGATGGACAGTAAGGTGATCCCTCTATAGTTGGAGCAGGAGCTTAAGTCCCCCTTTTTTGGAATTTTAATGAGATATCCCTCCTTCCACTCCGAAGGTACCTGTTCCTCCTCCCAGATCTTCAAGAACAGTGGGTGAAGCATATCTACACTGGTGTGCACGTCAGCCTTCAGTGCCTCTGCTGGGATGCCATCCGGTCCTGCAGCCTTGCCATTTTTAAGTTGTTTGATGGCAATACGGATCTCTTCTTTGGTGGGTGCGTTGCAGTCAATAGCCAGGTCACTGTCAGCTGGCTGAATATCTGGTGGGTTACTTGGCTCTGGCCTGTTTAGAAGTTCCTCAAAGTGTTCTTTCCATCTGGCTCTCTGTTGCTCCTCATTTGGTATGCTCTTACCATCTTTGTCCTTCACTGGTCTCTCTGGCTTCCTGAACTTTCCAGACAACTTCTTGATGGTAGCGAACAATTCCCGCATATTTCCTTGGTAGGCTGCTTCTTCCGCTTCTTTGGCAAGCATGTCTACAAAGTTCCTTTTGTCCCTCTTAGCGCTTTTCTTTACTTTCTTATTTGCCTCTGAGTACTCCTTTTGGAACCTAACTTTCTGCGCTCGTGTACGGCTGTTGTTAATTTCTGCCTTCTTCCCTTTTCTCTCTTCTATCACTTTCAATGTATCTGCTGTTATCCATTCTTTGTGTGTATGTTTCTTGTTTCCCAACACTTCCTGACATGTTGATTTGACTGCTTTCTTTACTCCCTGCCACTTTCCATCGATCGTCTCGTCTCCTAGCAGTTCCTGTAGGACTTGGAACTTGTTGGACAGAGTGATCCTGAACTCTTCCTGTTTGGCCTTATCTTTCAAGAGGGGGGTGTTGTAGCGCAACCTATATGATGTCTGCTCAGTGTAGTGCCTTTTCAGTTTTAGTCTCAGCCGGGCCACTAGAAGATGGTGGTCTGAGGCAACGTCAGCTCCTCTTCTGACACGTACATCTTGGAGAGATCGCCTGAATTTTTTCCCAATACACACATGATCTATTTGGTTCATCGTTTGGAGGTCCGGTGAAACCCATGTGGCCTTGTGTATCCTCCTGTGTTGGAATAAGCTCCCGCCTATGACTAGATTTGTTGTGGCACATAGGTCGGCAAATCTTTCTCCGTTATCATTCATTTCTCCTATCCCCTGTCGCCCCATGGCTTCTTCATAGCCCGTGTTGTCACTGCCGATCTTGGCATTGAGATCTCCTATGAGGATGACAATGTTTCGCCTAGGGCGACCCTGGGTAATGGTAAGCAATCTGTTATAGAATTCATCTTTGTCTTCCTCCTCACTTTCGTTTGTTGGTGCGTAGCACTGGATAACATCCAAATTGATTCTGTGCTTTTTGGTCCGAAAGGTTGCTGTGAGTATTCTAGGCCCATGCGCCTCCCATCCAATGAGTGCTCCTTGGGCTGCCCTGGATATCATCAGGGCCACGCCCAGAGTGTGTGGTGCATCGTCACTCTCGTGCCCTGAGAATAACAGCATCTCTCCTGAGGCTAGTCTCTTCTGTCCGCACCCGATCCATCTTGCCTCGCTGATTCCTAGTATGGCGAGGTTATAGTTCCTCATCTCAGCGGCTACTTGTGCAGTCTTTCCCGTCTCATACATGGTGCGTACATTCCACGTTCCAATGGCGGTGGTGGTCCTGGTGGAGATGATGGTCGTCGGCCTAGTAGTTTCCAGATTCTGGCTTTCACTACTTGGCGTCATGCATTCCGCGGCTGGGAATCTATCTTCTCCCAGGACCGTAAAGTCTTTTGTTGCTCTTGTCTGCGTTTTTGTAACAAAGGGTTTTTACGCAGCAGAGTTGTTAGCCCTGCGCACAACCGTCTGGGGGGATGCCCCTCGCAACTCTCCGGAGAGCTGCCCTTAATTTTGGGAAGGGTACCCTAGCCTTTGTGGTTTCGTCCACTCCCTGCAAGGCAGCAGGCTCTGATTTTGGTCCACCCTGGGTATTTGATTTCCCCAGTACCTACCATATCTGGTTGGCATTCCCCTATCCGCCACCTGGGGAGTCGCTTGATGGGAGATCAGAAACTCCACACAAGGGCCTAACAATTTACGCAAAGAAAATTGAAGTGATGTATCAGCCAGTTCCCAGGAAGCCCTACCATGAACACGGTGGACAAATTTACCTACTTGGGAAGCGTCCTCTCCAGATCTGTCATCATGGATGACAAAATGAATGCCAGACTTGAAAAGCGAGTGGAATATTTGGCAGACTCCGCATCACAGTTTGGGACAAGAGATGTATCAGACGCGAAACGAAGATCAAGGTATATAGCGCAGCAATCTTTCGACATTGCTACGGATGTGAAACGTGGACAGTCTACCAGTGTCACGTCAAGAAACTAAACCACTTTCACACCAACTACCTCAGCATCAGGTGACAAGACAAGTGCCTGAGACTGAGGTCCTCGCTAGAGCGAACCTACCAATAATCTTCACCACCCTGTTGCAGTCTCCGTTGGGCAGGACACATAGCCCGTAAGGAAGACAACCGGCTTCCTAAACAGCTATTCTTCAGTGAACTCATGCTAGGCAAGAGCTTCCAAGGAAGTCAAAGAAAATGATACAAGAACACAATGAAAGCATCACTTTAAGCCTTCAACAACAACCATATTGAATGAGTTCAGACATCCCAGGACATAGCCAAGTGGAGATCAGCTAAGAAGAAGGGAGCTCAATCTCATGAATCGAGAAGGATAGCGACAGCTGAGAAACGCAGGCTGGCCCAAAAAGGCAACCTTAGACCACTGACTACAGCAACTATCCACTGCCTGCGGTGCCATAGACCATTCAGAGTGCGGATTGGTCTAGTAAGCCACCTAGTACTCATTGTGACCCACCCCCACCCCAACCCGGATGGCTAGATGGTCCTTGTCGATTTGAGGGATGAACATAATGTTCCCAGTAAAACAATAACATCTGGTCTGACAGTCACTATATACATGTGCAAATAATGAATAATGTTATTTTTCGTATTAATTTAAGTTTAAGGATAGTTTACAAAAACATTGGTGATTTTAAATTAAAGAAAATGATAATTTACATTTTTCTTCCCTCTTTGGTAAAGTAACACTGTGCTTCTTTACACTTCTGCACAACAATTCCGCACCACCACTGAAATAAAAGAATAATGCTATATAATATAAATAATAAAGTCATTAAGTCATAGTGGTAGAAGGATTTATATAGTTTTTTTAGTAACTAGCCAATATAGCCGGCGTTGCACAGAACTGCATTTGGAAAAACAACAACTTCTATAGCCTTTTAATTAACATTGAAATTAAGTGCCAGTAAAAAAACACCACTATATTAAAAAAATTAAAGAATTAATTTGTCTCCTATAAAAACACATTTAAAATAACTTTTGTAAATATTTCGTTCCCCGGCGGGATCCCGATCCCATAGGGATTCCAATCGGATCCCATTTCCAGATGGGATCCCGTTTTCTGATGATAACCCGTGAGGGATTCCGATACCGGTGGGATCCCAATAACTGTGTGTTCCCGATCCAGTCGGCATTCCGATCCCTGTGGGTTCTCGATCCTATCGGAATCCGGATCCTGGTGAGATCCTAATCACGGTTGGATCACGTTCCCAGTAGCATTAAGATCTCTATGGATTCTGTCGGGATCCCGTTCCACGGTGTAATCCAAATCCCGGTTGTATCATAATACTGGTGTGATCCCGTTTTTTCTAAGTAATTATTCTTCGAATATGAAAAATTATACAACTTAATGTACTACTATAACTATATTACATTTAAGTTGAAAGAGAGGCCACAGGTTGGGGGGGGGTAGGTTTGAGCTTTCCGAATGGATTCATATCCGAGTGGGATGTCGATATCTTCTCTGATAGGATCCTGTTACCCGATTGGATCGCGTTACCATTGGGTTCAATTTACTGCTGGATCTCGTAAACGTTACTATAAGCTTTTATATCCCTTTAAATATCCCCGTAGAACTATACAGAAATTTCTGGAACATTCTAGATACAATTTAATAACCTCCATATATTTGAGGGGGTCTAACTTTTTGTGACGATAGGGGAGGGGGTCAAAATTCAGCAAAATTTGCGTGACGTCATTTTTGGATGCCTACTAAATTTGTTTATAATTATATTATATATACTAAATTAGCTATATAAATATAATTTCAAACATAGTTGTTGCATGGGTGGATCAATCGCTACAAGTGTTTGAACTAAATTTTGAAAATCCATGCTTCTCACATGGACATGTCAATGTTTTGTGTGATCTGCTCACGCTTCGAAAAACCTTAAAATTTTTTCGAGTACGCACCAGGCAGTAAAAACAGAAAGAAAAAAAATATATAATGTGTATATAAAAAGTACTTCAAAAAAAACATAATTAAAACACAAACACTTTCTTTCTGTGAGTGGCATTGCAACGCATGCCGGGTACTCGCTAGTAATAATTATTTTTAAAAAAACGTATTGTTGTATTTACCTGCCTCAACTATAAAAACCAAACAGCATTATTACCTGAATTCTACTGTTATCCGAAGTGTCATTTTATATTTTGGATGAGAGACTATTTATATTTTCTGTTCATTCGCGTGCTTTTAAAATAGTAATTGGCATTGGTTTTCTTCTTTCGTTTTGCCTAATTTATTATTTAGATAACATTGAATCATTGTTTACTGTGTACTGCATATTCAGAAGAGCTCTAAACCTGGTTTTTTAAAAATTGTGAACTGAAATAAATTTAGAAAAAAATGTAGTCTAGTTGTGTAAATCATATAAACAACTTAAGATTGAAATTTTATTACTTAGTTCAAACGCATTATTATCATATTTTGTATAGCCCCTTTATATTTTATATAGGCCTATTATATATATATTATTAAAATAAACGTGAACAAAATATTATCAAATATGTGTAGCTCTTTATCAGTAAAGTTCAATAAGACAAGTTTACTTCAAGCGTCAAAATGGCGACGAAGCAACCGAGATACAGAAGTTCTGCATTTAAAACACATAAGGCTAAACAAAACATGCACTCTGTTATCTCTACTGACGTGATGGGTAATAGAAATGTTGAAATTGTACCAGTAGGAGCATGGGTTGAGCCTGCCGATAACGATTTACAACCAAGTGCACTTGTGAGTAAAAAAATGTAAAAATTTATCATGTTGTGACTTGATTATTCATTTTCATTTAGTTTAGGCTTTAGGCTTAGGGCAAGCTTAGGCACTCCTCCTAACGGCGGTTCCATATTATTTATACAGAAATAAAATTACCATTTAGGCTAATTCAGATAGATCGTACCTCATCATTAGGTTTAGGGATAGATTTAGGGAGGGTTCAGGCTAGGTTTAGGGATAAATTTAGGGTTCAGGCAACCAAGATAGCGGCCATGGTAAAAAACGCGGTACGATCTATCTGAATTTACCAAACTTTAATTTTTAGGTAATTGGGCGCTACTGGTACCGCGATGTCTCACAAGGCCACCATCTTGGTTGCCCCGACCCGCGAACTTTTATGTGTTCACGGGTCGGGACAACCAAGATGGCGGCCGTGGAAAAATAAAATAAGTCATGTTTTTGCTAAAATTACAAATAAAAAGTTTTTAAAAATGAAAAAATGATCAGTAGACTGTATAGCCTCTAGGCCATAGGTCCTAAATAAAACTCATCTTAATGCTACTACTCTACAAGATTATAGGCCTATACCTACATTTTACATCTAGGCCTAGACCTAAGACAGGCTGGCTTTCACACATTTACGATTCATTCCACACTGACACACTGTAATTTGCGTTCAATAAGCCTACGAAAAATGTCGCCTTAAACTAAGTTACGTTTAATTAATTATCAGTTTTTAATTCCTGAAATAAAGGCAAAAATGTAAAAAATTCATCATCATCAGGTCCCGTAGTCCTTCGACCGTTGGGGCGCCACAGATGAATGTACACGATTCTTCTCCATTCCTCTCGGTCTTCTGCCCTACGCATAGCATCACCTAGTTTTAATCCCGTCCATTCTTTGATATTATCTTCCCATCTTTTTCTTTGTCTTCCTCTTCTCCCACCTCTAGTAGTGCCCTGCATAATTTTAGTTAATATAAATATAAGTATACATCACACATTTCTGGTTGTGGGGAATAACGGCCAAAACCGTGCGGATAATGCTAGGCATTATTCTCACGTCCAAAACCGTGCGGATAACGCTCGGCATTATTCTCACGGCCGTGCGGATAACGCTTGCCTTTATTTATTGTTTTTCAATTGTTTTGTCATGTATTTTCAATTTTCAGTGGTATTAAATTGAAATTTTAATATAAAACATGTATTAGTATTTAAAATTATTTACAAAGTCAGCCAAACGCTTTGGTTATTTTGGTCTAATTAGCAGATTTGTGGCCAGATTTTTTGCCAGTCTCAGACCAAAAGCAATATTCATACGGTTAAAGTAATGTAAAAATAATAGACCATTAAGTCCGATTCAGGGATATCAGCTTACACTGGGGTGTAGGGACCAGGCTCTCTCGAGCGTTGAAGGTCCCGTCATGATGTCCATACACTGTAGGTCCATTGGTTTGCTCTCAGCAAGCATTTGTGCTTCATATTGAGATTTAGCAAGGCTGGGAAGAGACTGTGACAGTGTTGATCTTGCTTATATTTGTCTTTTGTTTGAAAGTCTAACGAATCGTAATACTGTTTCAGCCAAAGGACTTAAATGATTTGATTTGAACACTAATGAAGTCTAAATTTCTTGATTCTTTTATTTAATGAGAAAATTTAAGGCATCAAAGGCCTTCCAGGGACTAAATAAAGCTACATTTTATAGAATTAAATGAAACATTTAGAAAATAAAGTGGAAAATGTTTATTGTTTGTTTTCTTTTACAAGTATTTCTTTTGCACAAAAAATATTTTTCTCATTTTAGTTAGCGGCTCAGTACGAAGAAGAAAAATTAAGTAGATTGAAAGAGGAAAAGGAAAATCAACTTCGAAATTTTCAGCAAGAAGTAAAAAAACGTCTGTGTCAAGCAAATCGTCTCAGACGACAGCAACAGATTCAAGAAGCTGAGCAGGCTGTAGGTTTCTACTATAGTTCCATAATACATTGTTATATTTGAGCTCACTTATGCTTGGTTATTATCTTAAAAGTTCAACATCTTTATAAAATCAAATACCTTTTTTTTTCTTTCAACTTGAAATGATTTTTTCCCCTCAGTTTGATTTAGAACGTAAAGTTGTACAGCAATCTTGCTTGACAGCAGACAGCAGCAGAAGGGACACCAGTATCCAAAGACAGGACTTAGATGCAGCTATAAGCAAGAGACTCTTAGAAAGATATGGAGGTACAATAATCTCAATTATATAAAATATTATCCTGAATATAAACTCTCTTTGTACCGATAGCTAAAATTATTATTAAAGCTTATATATATATATTGTTATATTGACACAGATTGTTCATGTCAAATTAATCTAGCTAAAGTAACTATTTTCTATGTGGAAATACTTTTTCTTCTTATGGCTATATTCAACACACTTGAATGTCAGTTACAAAACTTTATATGACTGTCAATTATGTTTATTTACAGAAGATATGACATCATGGGATAGAAAAATTACACACAATTTGAAGAGACAAACAGAGGAGGTAAAAATCTCAACAAAATACTGTTAAATTCTTCAAATATTGGACATGTAAAAAAAAATCCCTACCCGGTATTTCATTTTAAAAATACCTTTTATTATCAGAAAATGAATGTTATTTTAGCAAAGTTCAACAAATCTATTCAACCTTTATTCATTTATAATATGTGATATCTTAAGATCGCAATGCTCACCCTTCAAATGTTCTCATGACAGAGTCACCAAGTGACTGATAAAGCTCGTCAGCAACTCATTTCCAAAAAAATCATCTATCAATCAGATGATCAACAAGACCCAAGCATAAGACGAAAAGTGAAGGTAATTTAAATTGCATATCTGCCATTACTGATATGTCACAGCTTCAAAATTTTCCCAGAATTGACCCCATTATATGATGAACTGTATTCAGTAATTCAAGTTCTGTAATGTGATTCATTTGTAAAAATGCATAGTGTGATTAGTTTTGTTTTTACATCATAAGTGTGTAAGTGGAGACGTGAGTCACGATGTAAACATTCATGATTGGTAATTAAATGTTTTCATATTATCGACAACTAAGTAATTGGTATAGTCGAATGAAGATCAAATTTAGACTTACATCAACATGAATTATATGGAAATAACACGTTGCACTCGAATCATGGGGTAAACTTTTTATAACAAAAATGTATGTTTGCTTGATTACCTTTAATTATGCCAGCACCTTGTGACGGACGGATGCCAGAAAAAAAAAAAAGAAAAAAAAAAAAAATGCCAAAGTACCTTCATATTTAAACTATGACTAAATTCATATTTTAATAAAATTTTGATAAAATTATTTCAGTTTAAGACACAGAAAAATTGTTACTTATACTTTGTGATAAAAATATTAATAATTCACTTTCACCACGTATGGATAGCTAATGAAATAGGGACAATTTTCAACCAATTCATCAATGTTAATTATTTTTGTAATTTTTTTTGTTGGTTCAGAATTAGAGTAAACTTATAATGACTTAATGAATGGCTTTAGTAGAAAAATATATTTGGTCTCCTCTAATTATAAGATTTAAAAAATAATTTAGAAAATTAAAATTGCCTTTCATTCAGTTTCAGTCTGTTTTTATGTATTATTTCTCTTCAGAATCCCAGTGTTCAAAATGTGGTTAGTGTGCCTGTTGGTCAGACAACCAATGCATTTTCCAGCAATAATGAAAGTGGTGATCAAGATGAAGTGATAGAAGGTACAAAGAAGCACATGTTATTGATATAAAAAATGAAGTTGCAGTTTCCTTGGTAATCGACTTAGTCTTACGTTTTCCAATATCACAAGCCCCAACAGGTTAACTCCGATATTGGTCTCCCAATCCTTTCATGTTTTGATACAGTCTGAATTTTGTGGATTAAATTTTTTATTCAGATGCAGATGTCGGAGCTATTAGTATTCATGCCAAAACAAGTGTAGAAGATGTGAATTATTGTGAAGATAACAGCAATGAAGCTGACACAAAGGAGGGAAGAGTATGTTTTACAGATATCAAATCTGTGGTTCAAAAGAGAAAGAAAGGATCTGGTAATAGATGACTCAATATCTTGTTTACAAATATTTTGGATTAGTTCCTTTTTAAAAACACTGGAGACAACAAGAACTTCAAAATCTTGAAAAGAATCAGTTGATATTTAGGAATGAATTATTATTTTTTAATAGCTATAGCTTTTGTAATACTGTGGTTTAATTTCCATTACAATTTATACATTTTTAATTCTTCCTCCAGTTAGTTTCCTTTTTATCTAAGAGAACTCTTAGGCATGCACACATACACAAAATTATGAGGGAAAGTGAAAAGATTTCTTATTTAATAAAAAATAACATTATTTGTGGACTTGTTTTATTTTAATGAATTTTCTTTTTGATGAAGGTGATGGTAACTCTGGAAGACCTTCCTCAGCCAGACTGAATGCTATTTTAAACAATGATGTAGAATGTGGAATTCTTGCCAGACAGCGCAAACAGCAGGCAGCATTGTCTAGGAGAATTTTCATGGATAGAGAAAGAGAGGCAGTGCGAGAAAACATACGGAGAGAAAAGCACAGAAAGAAGATAATAAGGTTAGGGAACTAATTTCAAGATATTTATAGTGAATTCAGTGAATCTTAAAATTGTACTGTCCAGGGAAGTTGATCATGAAAAATATTAAAATTTTGATTGTTCTTCTACAGATAAAAAACATTATTGCTTGTTTATCAAAATTAATTAAAATTGTTTATCAATGTAAGCACACATTTTTTTTTCTGTATACATTATACATCATTAAGAATTTTGAATTACAATTTTTATATTGTGACATCGACTACTTTTATAAAACTATATTTTATGAACACATTTTAAACTTGAATGGTTGAAGCTGGCAAAAATAAAATTATATAGCTTTCAGCTGGATTCTTAATGAAGCTTCACTCTACAATAGTAGATCCAAATTTAACAGGGATATCTAAATTATTTAACTTTCATTTGGATATCTTGTTATCAATATTAAATGCACATGGGGTCATATGTCAAATTTTTATTTCTGTTATTAATTAGTTAATACAGTTCGTAAACTAAATACATACTTTAAATATAGGCTTGACTAGACAACATACTCATGAACATTTTTAATATAGCTTGAAGAAAGAAAAAGAGGAGTACCGTCAAGAGTTGGAGGAACTAGCTCATCTCAAGTCAGGAGAAATAACTGATAACTCTGAAAGGGACACAGCAGAAGAGATAAAGCTGAGAGAAGAACTGGAAGAGCTTCATATACATGAGATGGTGGAAAGGAGGAAAGAGGAACTCAGGAGAGCCAGAGAAATGGAGAGGTAAATTTGACAAACTTTATGTAATTTTTATCCTACTCCAGTAGAGAGTATCTCCTACCAGCAAATGGTAGTGGTATACAATTTCATTGCCAAAAATAAACTAGAGATCTTAAATTATGTATTCTAAATGAGCTGCTGAAAATTTGTCTGCATCATCATATTTGTAGCACTGGAACCAATGGATTTAGAAAGTACTGATGTTGATTTTAATTCTGGTATATTTTTGCAAAGTGTATTAGTATTATAAAAATTTATATTTAAAACTTGATTTAGAATTAAAAATGCATATTTTAGCTGTTGTCGTCATTTTATAGCTTGCAAAAATATATTTAATGAAAGCCAATCCATTTTATAACCATCACAGCCCTCAAAACTGCACTCAAAACACATCTCTTTAAACTCTACTATCCTGACTGATTCCCCCCTCTGACCGATAAACGATGCTGCTGGGTGCCATCCATGGCTTGACATGTAAATAGTTATAGAATGGTTGGAGCGAATACACATTTGTTTTGTTTTATTTAATTAATGTATGTTAATTTTTAAGTTCATAATTATGTTTGTTAAATTGTATGTACAGCGTGGTGAGCCAGCCCTAGGCTACTACTAATAATAATAATAATAATAAAACTGTCATCATTCTGGGAATGCCCCATTTATGGCGCAAACCACCCAAGCTTCGGAAATGCATAAGTCGGTAATCAAATTCTATTTTTTTTAAAATCATTCCTGAACCTTGCGAGGCCAAGAGTTTTACCCGCTGACTGTTTTGTATACGCAATTTAACTACATTGAGTGCTTTTACCATGCATTTAAAAAGGTAAGTTATTTTATAAATAAAGTTGATGCTTAAGAAAGTGATGAAATGTTAATTACTCTTAATTTTAAATAATAAATATTTTTCAAAAAAATTGTAGCATATTTCACCACCTCTTTTGTAAATGACAGAGACCAAAATTAATGTTTATGGAACTGAGTATTATTCTAGTTATATGCCTATTAATTACTATATATTATAAATATATATGTGTGATTTAATATTTCATATTTCAGTTGATGAAACTTAAAACATCTTGTTTGTAAACCTGTGACAGATATCAGCACAAAAGAAAAGGAGGGCTCAGTATACTGCACTAATAACAGATTGTCATTGTCAGCCAAATGGCAGCAAAAACTTGTTAGTCTCTGGTGCAGGTTAGCAGTAGTAGCAGTAAAATTATTAGTTATTTGTGCATTTTGTTATTATTACATTTCTATTTCTAGCAATGATATTATCAAAAATTATAATTTAACTACCCGTGCTATCACAATTAAAATCATGATGTAATTACATTGCAACTACTGTACTACTATGGTGTCAAGTGGTGTAAACTGAATCAATCCCAAGCTTGTTGTCTGGAGTTCAATCCCAGCTGAAGACCAAGTCGAGCAAAAAAATCACCAGCACCTCCAGGTGGATGGGACCTTGGATGTCAATCCTTCTAAGAGAAGGAAACGCTAAATAAAAAACCCAGAGAAGGAGTCCTGTAGGCGGATACATTAATATAATGACTGGTGCCAAGATGTAACATCCGCATATGATATTCCCTTGGGTTATCCATGTGCGTAGTCCACATTATAGTCCTAAAGAAAAAATCCCAGACTTTGTCATTTCATCCTACGAAATCTACACCATTGTGACGGACGGATGTCCCAGTCTACCCATATTAAAATCATAATGTTATTTATGACATTGCTGGCAATGTCATGATCATAAATGCTAAGTTAAGTTACCTGTTAAGATCATGATAATACAATTCTTCTTTAGATTTTCACAGATTGTTTATATATGGATTGCGGACATTTGACCTGAAACGCTACCATAAGGAAATGTTGCCAGACCCATTCAGACATGAAGAGTTCAAACAACTTATATATTATATCTTCAAACAACTTATATTATTATAGGTTCAAACAACTTATATTATTATAGGTTCAAACAACTTATATTAAAATAGGTTCAAACAACTTATATATTATAGCTTCAAACAACTTATACTTATTTTATTATAGGTTCAAACAACTTATATATTATATCTTCAAACAACTTATATTATTATAGGTTCAAACAATTTATATTATTATAGGTTCAAACAACTTATATATTATAGCTTCAAACAACTTATTTTATTATAGGTTCAAACAAATTATATTATTATAGGTTCAAACAACTTATATATTACAGGTTCAAACAACTTATATTATTATAGGTTCAAACAACTTATATATTACAGGTTTAAACAACTTATATTATTATAGGTTCAAACAACTTATATATTACAGGTTCAAACAACTTACATATTACAGGTTTAAACAACTTATATTATTATAGGTTCAAACAACTTATATATTACAGGTTCAAACAACTTTTATATTATAGATTTATCTACTTTTTCATACAAATTTTACTACCAGTATTGAACTGCAACTTTCTATACTCATTTTATACAAATGAATTATGTTGAAAATTCTTCATTTTTATTTTGAAAGTACCCTTTTAAAAAATATTTCTTAAGTATTATTCGTATTTTTAAACCTGAACCTGTTTATTTCCAATTAAAAACATTATCAGTTTCTGCAATAAAGTGAAAAGTTTATTTAATTTATCTTACTTTGTTAATTTTCTCTGATTTTAAAAATTCTCTAAAATTTGAATTTTGGGTGACCATGCATAATTAAGATAATTCTTGTTAATTATAATTTTAATTTATCCTCTGCCAGTTTATTCACAATAATAAACTTTAGATTTTCTTTAACATTATCTAAAAATAATATTTCAAACTCATTAATTTTAAAAAAAATAAAAAAAATTGACTTTTTGTCTCCCTTTTCATAATTTGTCCAATTGTGCTGTATGAATAAATTTTTTATTTACACCTTTGTGACATCCCTGAAAAAATTAAGTTTGTTATATGTGTGCTAGAGTTTTAAAAGTTCCAACTTAGCTATTTTAGAATATAGCTAATGTTAAAACTACACAAATAGAGTCATAAATTATTTGACCCTTCTTTCAAGTTTTTGAAAGTTGATAACTTTCTTAAAATTGGAGATAGAGAATTAAAATTGGTGGTTCTGTTCTGATAAAGCCAAAGTCTATTTAGGGGATTAGTTGAATGTTATATAATTTAATTATGAAATATTCTTTAAAATGCAAACAAATGTTCAAATATCCACCTTAAATTTTTTTTTATATATAAGTTCCAGTTTTTCTTGAGATAAACTAGTGGATTTTAGTTTGTGAAAACATGTTTTTATTTAAAGTATTTCTTGTTCTTGTTTTGTAGTGCCATCTGAAGGCATCTAGCCAAAATTCCAGTTTAACTGTCGTGTCTTTACTTTTCAAGCCTAAACATATCTTGTTCCACTAAATATTTACTTCACAAAGCTTCAATGCAGTCCCTCTTCTGTAATTCCCAAATTTTTTAAAATTAAAAAACAACATTCAGTAATAAAAGCTAATGTGAATAAATTTAAACAGCAACTAAAATACAGCTAGATAACCAACCCTTTATTCTTAATATGGAAATGTGATTTTAACATTTTAGGACCCGAAAAAGGAGCTAAAAGTACCCAAACTGTAACTGCAGCTTAGTCTCCCTTTGCCAGGAACAATATATGTTGACACTCTGGCAGACATGTGGCTGCACTATTACCTTCCTTGTTTCTGATTGGATCACTAGATACTGTTACTTATCAGTTGATTAATTCAATGGTTTTCCCCAGGTATCTTGATGCATTGAGACATAGCTTGTTAGAAAAAGTCAAGCGTCAGAACCTCCAACTTCCTGCCTTGTGCGCGTGTGGAGACACAGTTTGGGACACCCACCCTGACACCTGTGCCAACAACTGTTTCTTTTACAAAAACCAGAGAGGTGAGTTCCCTATATTTACTACTGTGCCACTGTTGTTTTAAGAGAATTTAATATATTTATTTACGTTTCATATCTTTAAAACTTGGCTCCAAGTCTCGGCCTTTGATAGTTGAGGTTTTTATACTGGGGGTTAAACATAGTCACAAAAATATAAATAGTTGAACAAGATATATTTATATTAGAAAATTAAAGACAAAACAATGAACCGGAAGTCTGCAGCAGACAATTTAAAACTAAAAACAGATACATAAAAACAAAACTGAAGTTTTTGAAGATATCAATAAAGTCACTATAGCTCAATGTTCAGAACAGGAAGTGCTTTATGCTACTGTTAGAAATAGAATTTGAGTTGTTTGAAACCAAAATGAGCATCTATGTCATTCTGTGGTGCATGCTATCATGGTAAAAAAAATTGAAGGGTATTAGATGTAAAATTTTAAACACCAAAAATTGAGAATAGAACTGGAGGACTTTAAAAGATTAATACTAAGTGAGTATTTGATTGATTCCATACGGTGATATGGTGCAGAAAATCTGAATAAATTTGTTTTCATTCTTCACTCTATTGGTGTATAAGTGCAAGAATTTAGATCAGTGATGGATACGTCTTATGTGCCCTTGTGTTCACCTACATTGAAATGGGATGAGACTGGTGATGGCTTGTTTTGTTAAATATCTTGAATATGTTCACTGACCCTATCAGAAAGCCTTCTTTCCGAATTACCTATATAACAGAAATGGCATCTTCGGCAAACAATCACATATAATTTTGACTAATACATGTGAAGCCCTCTTTGATGGTAAAGGTCCTCTTAGGGAGCCAATGTGTTTAATTGCCAGAAAATAGGTGCAAGTCTTGGACATGGTCAGCTCGAAGGCAACTGTGAACCAGAAGGTCCCATACGTCTCATAGATTTTTATCCAATAAGTGGAGGGGGATGAGAGTACCCTATTAGTGTCAGGGTCAGCAAGAAGTATATGATGATTCTTGAAGAATTTTTTGCTTGTCAATCACATTGTGAGGGTGGTAGATAGTGATGAGTTTTGTTTGACCCTCATTTTTAGTTTAAATGAGATTTAAAAGCCTCATTATGTATAATTGCCCCGATATCGTCTGGTGTTGAAATAAGGGCACTCTCAGGATAAGATCTGGAGCGGAAATAGTCCATCATTTCAGGACCTGAGTTTCCATGTTTTCATACAAGATGTTAATGGTGCAATAGAAATGGCTCTAAGAAGTCTAACTTAAAGATAGTTCTAGTTCAGGATGTATTTTTATCTATTTTTTTCCCTCAAAAGTTGCAAACACTTCAAAATAATTATAAACAGCAGGGTCCGCAATGAGGGGGGATGTGAGTTGCTATTTCAGGGTTGTGAAGAAAAGCAATAATAACAGTGGAGCCAGAAATTTATATTTAAGTTATTATATGAATTCGTATAAGTTCTAATTTCTTCATTGACATTTTACAATATACAAGTTAATTTCCTCAACTCTACAGTTCTCTTGGTAATTCCTAAAAAAAAATTAGAAATTTTTTCCAAGAGTAAAATTAAAATAGTTAAAAATGCATCATTACTTTGGAAGAGGTTGTGAAACTTAGTCCAACTATCATTAGGGGGTGCCAAATTTGTCAAACAATGAAAAGGGCCTGGGAAACCCTGATTTATAGTCTATATTTGGGTCACTGCAGAAATGTATATATTGTGACAATATCATTATAATTTTTGTTCACAATTTGGTTAAAGTTTTTGAAAAATTGAATATGGGTTGAAAATGTTCTAATTTTCTGTTTCCAGCATATGCTCGAGCTTTACAGTCCTTACTGACATCTGCTGAGGTGAAGTGACCATTGTTTTCATAGATAATTCATTTTGGGATTCAGTGTTATATATTTTCTATTCTATCAGATTAAATAAAATCGCTCACAATAATCCTACAATTCTTATCCACTCTTGATATTCAATATACAATAAGTTTCAACAAATACCAGATTTACTTATTCACAAAATTCAGTTCTTTTATGCTTGAAAACATCATGGAAAGGGAAGTAATATTTAAAAAGTAGCTGTAAAGAGTTGGGTACAATTAATTATATAATTTGTCACTTTTATTTTTTTCCCTGTAACTTGTGACTTATTATGAAATGGTTTGCACCAAGAAAACTAAACATTTCATCATATGCTTCACTGTGGCAGATGATAAAAAGATAGCTGGAATATTTGTACCAATTGTAATATAGTTTTTGTGTTTTTTTATTGACTACCTCCATCCTGTCTATAGAATTATAGCATTATTACAGTATTGACAGTTTTGTGACAAGATTAAGTTTAACATCCATGCATGGTAATTCTATGTTTCATAGGATGATTCAACATGTATCTTGACATGCAAGTCATTATTTTGTTTTAAACCATTCAAATTTTATACCCTGCTACAGGGACAAAGTCTCCATGAAGTGTCTATTAATTCAGGAATATTTAAAAATAAAAAATAATGACATCAAATAAATTACATTGCATTCATAACTGATTACTTTATGTGTCATGTTACATCCATTTTCTATGCCTCTGTTGTGTAATCTCTTGAATTTTGAACTATTACAAAGTAATTTAAAGGATCACCATTCGCATAAATTTGAGCTACTATTAAAATGATGATTAATCATTGCCCCATTAGTATAATGACAAAATAATTGGCAGTAGGCTACTTTTGGCTTGTATTAAAAGACAAAAGTATCTCAAAATGCAGCGTTACATTTTTTGTAAGGCAAAAGTAAAGAGCTTTTTGGGCAACTAGATGTGACAGATTTTGGAGATAAATGGGATACCAAAAGTTTCCAGATGTTTATGAGAAGCCTTTATGAACATTCCATAATAATATAGGCTAATTAAAAAAAAAAAAAGAGCTTCTACTTCTACATGAAAAATGATGGCGGAACATTTTCCTCCAGTCACTTTCTACTCAAGCATTTCATCAAAACTGAAACAAGATTTTACTGGCTTCACCTTTCAAACCATCATCCTACATTATTAAAATGCTTTCAATTTTTTTTGTGCCTTACCCAAATATTCTGCTCTAAATAAATGATATATTTATCCCTGTCATTGTTTGGTTTGGACACTCAATTGTCTAATCTGTCAGTAATCGTACTGTACATTTTTAGCAAAGAATTAACTGACAGTAAAGTTAAATAACAAAATGTTTTGATTTCAACAATTTAATTACAAAATTAGTGCAGCAACCCACAAGACCATTATACATTTCTGTTCATCTGATAAATGGATGCTCTGAATCCCAATTACAAATCTTATTACAATCATTCAAAAATTATCACAGCTCATGGTCATTGTTCAAATAGTATTTAAAATAAAGATAAACACACTATTGTAATACAATATTCTATGATTATAATTATAACAATAATAGAATTTTAAACAATATGAAAAAAGTTGTCAAAAATCATTAAAGAATTTGAATTAGAAAAAAAGTTTAAGAAATGATTTAAATATTAAAATGATTAAAGCAAGTAATAATAGTAATATCATACTGGTGGTCAAGTTATGCCAAGCATTTGTTTGATAGAATATCTATACAAGGGAATTTGGTCATCAAAAAATGGGCACATTTTAAAAAAAATCTAATTTTACTGACTCAAATAATTAAATGAATAAAACATGAACAATGAAAAATTCAAACATACCCGGTACATCACAGTCCTTTAGACATTCTTCTTTAAAAACCTGATAGTTAATATCAATGTTTACAAGCACAAGAAATGAAGATTCAAACATGAGAAAAAGCCATTTATCTCAAAGCTTTCTTTTCAATCTTCTGTCGCCTTACCTGATTTTAAACTTTCACATTTCTTCAAACAAGATTCAGCCATTTGATAAGCCATTTTGTGGTCAAACTTTTTAGCAAACTCTAGAGCCATTTGGCAGGTTTTCGTTGCCTCTGGAATCTTCCCCTTTCTCAGATGAACAGCCCCTAAATTACAATACAGGGCTGCACCTTCAGCCAGGTCAAAATTATTGGACAGCATGATGCCTTCTTCCAGTAACTGCTCTGCTTCAGATAACCGATTTGTGACAATATACAATGTTGCTAAATCATTTAAAACAACAATGTACTGATTAGACTTGGGGCCGAGGATGTAATCAGCATATGCACATGCCTGTTTGAACATGGGCAAGGCCTCTGTGTAACGTTTCTCATACAATAAAAATCGTCCGTAGCTCCCTAAAGCCATTCCAAGCAAGGCAGCTGTATCCTTTTCTTGTTCATCCAAGTCTGGTCGTATGCCGGCATCTTTGGCCTGTTTCATTTTGGTCTTTAGTTTTGGAGTTTGCGTCTGTATACAAAACAGATAGCCAGCTTCGGCTTCTTGCTTTTTTCCAATAATGGCATAAATACTTGCTAACTTCAATGAAATTTCTACTATGGTGTTATGGTTAATGTCCATTCCCTAATGTTGAGAAAATAGAAGACAAAAATCATTAAATAGCAGGATGATGATGTAATATGGCGGTTCCGTGAAGAACGCGCACGTGACAAACGCACACACGATAATCGCGCACGGAAAACTCCTCAAAGACACAACTTTGCACACGAAAAATGCGCACACCAACAGATGCGCACTCAGAATATGGCGTACACTGACAAGAGCGTACACAGAAAATTGCGCACACTGACAATTGCGAATGTTGACAAATAGTGAACACATACAAATGTGCACAATGTAATTTTACGATGTAAATGTAAATCCATTAAAGAGTTGAAAGGGTTGCGATTGGTTATCAGCGTAAAAGACAAGTCTGCAATTATAAGAGGCTTGATTAGGAATAATCATTTTAAAAACAAAATATTAAAAAAATGGGTAATTTCATTTCTGATTTTTAAAACTATGCACAAATAAATATAATAATAAAGTATTATAAAACAAAGGTTAAATTTCTATTTGGCAAAGAAGAATTAATTTTTTAAAATACAGTGGAACCTCTCATAATGAGCATAATTCATTCCAGAGTCTTACTCGTTAAGCGAAACACTCGTTATACGAAACAATTTTTCCCATACAAATCAATGTAAAATATGATAATGCCTTCCATTCTGAAAAAATTCTAATTTTCAAAAGTTTTTATTAACATTTATTAAAATAAAATTACTTATGAATTGTTAAGGAGTGTAACAACTTGGAATACAATTTAGATTTGAAACAAAAACTTAAATAAAAATATGAAATTATGACAAATTAATTTTTTTAAACTAGAAAACTGTCTAAAGACATTTGTTTTTGCAGACGCTTCAAAATTTGACGAAAATGTGTCACAGCATTATCATTGAATAAATTTGTAGCACGAATAGCCACCTCCTTATTAGGGTGATGCTTCTCAATGTACGATGCAACAGTTTCTCATGCTTTCAGCATTTCTCTTATTGCGCTAGAAGATTGTTGCTCTGCTACTTCCTCCTCCATTAATGAGCTCTCCTCCATAATTTCTTGCTGTGAAACACGATGCAACTCCGTAAGCTCTTCGGTGGTCAACTCTTGACTGTGCTCTTTCACAAGCTCTTCAATATCGTTGTTGTCCACCTCGAGTCCCATGACACAATCTCGTTAACTGTAGACTCCACAGGTACTGTTTCAAAATCACATCAAACAACACTCTCTGGCCAAAGTTTTTTCCAAGCAGAAGTGAGGGTCCTCTTGGTACCTCCTTCCCAAACCTTCTCAATCATCTTGAGGCAAGCAACGATGTGAAAATGATCTTTCCAAAACTCTCTAAGAGTGAGATTTGTCTCTTCGGTAACTTCAAAACAACGCTCGAAGAGTGTTTTAGTGTAGAGTTTTTTAAAGCTAGAAATGGCCTGCTGGTCCTCTCAACATCATCAAGAATACGTAACCGTTTCGTAGAAAAAGGGACTTCCCCTATCTGCGTCACTCGTTATGCAAAAATGTGGCTCGTTAAGGGAGCAACTTCTTCAAATTTTGTTTTGCTCGTTATGCGAATTACTCGTTATGAGAGGTTCCACTGTACTTATGTGAAAGTAATTTTCCTTAAAAAGATATTTAAAATATTTCTGTATACATCGTAAGAGTCTGATAATAACGGTATAGAAACTCTAACTTTTAAATTATAGTCACAATACGCAAAATAACACTTGTAGGCAATGAAGTTTTTTTTTATATTTTCTATTCCATACAATTACTATGATGTAAGTATTATAGTTTAAAATAATTGTTCTGCTCCTAGTACCTAAGTCTAGTTGAGTTTTTATTATGATTGTTTGCATTATTCAAATATTCGTTTATATCAATTTGTAAAATTAAAGATTCTATCACATGGTGTCCGCAAAAATCAAGGTTTGCCATTGTCAGTGTGCGCCGTTTTCTGTGTGCGCTGATGTTGGTGTTCGCATTTTTCCTGTGCTCAGCTAGGTCTTTGCGGATATTTCTGTTCGCGTTTATCTTGTGTGTGTATTTCTGGTCACCAATATGGCAAATTTAATGCAAAATAATTATTTCATATAGGATACACTTTTTTTACTTTCTTACTAAACTGTATATACAAATATGCACATTAATGCATTTTATCATGTATTTAAACATAAAAAAGTTTTTGGAGAAAAATATTTAAAAAAAAAAAAAAAACCAACTACATTTCAATTTTGTTTACCTGCTGCAAGCAACCTTTCATTGTGTCCTTATACAAGGCCTCAGCTGTCTCTATTTGACCAGTCTGCATTGCAATATCAGCCAAGCCATCATACATTAGAATACGAGCAGTAAGAAACTTTTCTTCTGTTATATCTTTTGCTTCCACAAGATGACTTGCTAGCTGAGGTTAAACAAAAATACAATTTTTTTTTATCGATTTGATCAACACATAAAATCTAAATCAACAATCTACTGTGGACTACTGCAATAGACTTGTTTACCTCTGTGTTAGTGTCAAAAATAATTTTTACTTCTCAAAAACGTAGTTTCAAGCTCCAAACAGTAGTTTGGCCAAGGGAAGGGGTGGGGGGTGCTGGTTTGCAATCAAAATATGATTTCTGACAGGAAATCCACTTAACTGCTTATACTTATAAATATAACACAAATAAATATATAGGATATAGTCCTTCGATTTGTTTCTTAAGGATGAGAAAAGGTCTTAGTCAAGAACAAAAGGCATTGACTACACAGACTTTCTTCACTGTTCCACGGGTGCTGGGTGGCCGAGTGGTCTAAACTGAGTAAATCTCAAGCTGATGGTCTGGAGTTCAATCCCCACCAAGCAAAAAAAAAAACACCAGCACCCCGGGTGATTGAACTCGTTAACCTCGGACGGAAAATTCATCCAAGAGAAGGCAACTCTGAATTCAAACCCGGAGATTGAGTCCCGATAGGCGGATAACATTGGTACAATGAAACATTCCGACGCCAAGCTGCATCATCCACATGATGTTTCCTTGGTGTTATCCAACGGCGTGGAGAGAGGTGATTTGCTGTTGGGAACCAGCTTATAATCCTAGAAGAATAATCCCAGATCCTTGTGGATCTCGTACTGCGAATTTCCACACCATCGTCATCTTGTGCCAGCACACACATAAGAGCTAAAAATCATGACTATTGCAACCCAACATTTTTTTTTCCGTAATATGAAAGCAAGTGTGAATTTGTAAAGGTAAGAACAATATTGAAACCCCAAAACAAAATTTACCCATAAAGGTATATAAAATGTATATATTTATTAAATTTCATAGCAATAGCGCAAATCATCGGTTTACTTAAAAAGATTTTATGATTTTTCCTGAAAAAGTTTAGTAATGTGTCTAGTCTCTGTGGGATCTAGAACATGTATTTAGTGACTACAAGTAAAAAACATCTTTTCATATATGGAGTCCATGTCTTTTTCTTGCAAGGAAAATGAACAGTTAGAGTAAACACAATTTAGTGTCTATAAAATCTCTGTAATCAGGGTTTCATATTTGGACACATAAATTAAGAGCTTGACTAAGAAGTTCCAGAAGTGGACACCTGAGGTGGGTGATTAAAATGACTGTCCTTTCTTAAACATTTTTTGCCTGTCCTGCAAATATGCTTTGTATCAATGAATCTAGTAGAGTGTAGCAGTGATGAGTTGCTCAACATTGGCTGCTGTCCTAATAGCCTAACCATCATCAGTCTTAAAAGGATTTTTTAGGCATTATTTTAGTAACCTTTGACCCTGAATATATAAACAAAAAAGAATTAATAAATTATCATATTAGGCTTAGAGATGAACATTTATCATTAATAGACTATTATTATTAATATGGAAGAGATACTAAAACAGGCCTATGCAGAGACATAGGATTGAGCCAGCGAAGTGTGAACATTGAAATGATGGCATTTATCATTTAGTGTTAATTTTGCACTGTTACTAACATAAATTAGGCCTTTAATTCTTTAATTTTTTGAAAGGCCAAAATCATACTAGATGTTATATTGTAGATTTTAAAATAGGGTCTATTACTAAGATAACAAAGTACTGTTAAATGTAAAGATTAAATTCTTTTTAAGCTAAGCATTAATAATTAACGCACCATCTAAAAGAAAAATATTCTGGTTGGCTCATTGAGTTCGAGGCCGCAAAGGCCAATCACTGATGTTCTTATTTTATTGCTTACAGTGTTAACAAAAAGAAAAAGCTGTAACTTTTTACTGAAAACACCCCAATTATTTTTTTAAAATTACTAGTTAAAAAACAAAAAAACAAACACCTGAAACCATAGTTTTTTTTAGGCTCGTCATGCCGTAGACTTAGGCTTTAAAACATAGTTACTATAGCGGAAGCGTAGGGGTTAACAAGTCTGCTGCTAGCAAAAACAATACAAATAAGAAATATTGTGTGTCACCTTGAGACATTCATGATAAAGATTATCAGCTTCCTTTAAATCTTGTCTCATATGTGCAAGTCTGGCATCTCTGTACTTCTGTGTCAGCGGGTCCACAGCTTCTTCATCTTTCTTTCCGAAGTTAATGCCGAGCAAAGCAAATGATAAAGTACCACTGACTAGTAAGGCAGCTCTTGACTTGTTTCCTGTGCTGTATTGAATAGTCCACAAATGGCCACAAGATATAGAAATGGATATCATGGAATATATAGACCTATCTTTAATTTTATGTTGTTTAGCCAACAATTAGCCTGAAGGCAATCAATGAACTTGTCCAATCATATGATCCTGTGAATCTTAAACAATATTAAGTCTAAAGATAGCATAAACAAATTGACAAAAAAACTCAATGGTACTTGAAATTGAGTTTGAGGTCAGCACTAAAAAATTCATAACTTTTGAACCACTTGCCGCTTGAGCTAGAATGTTGATCTTGGTGTTTTTGTAAACCATTCAATTGCCTCTATTCAACTATTTTAAGCTAATGGCATTCAGGACCAGCGTATGGTGGGTGTGATGCATGACAGACATTCAGAAGCCAAGATTTGACTGAAATGTCTCATTTTCACCTCAATTTCCATTCTGGTTTCGGCAGCAATAAGAATATTTAACACACCATCTGAATCCTCAGTGTCAGTCCTAACTGCATTTATATTTTTAGAAATACCATATATTCCAGCATATAAGACAACTTTTAAACCCATGAAAATCTTTTCAAAAGTCAGGGGTTGTCTTATACGCCAGAGGTCATCTTATAAGCCCGGGGTCGTCTTATAAGCTGGTATGCGGCGTGCTGAAACTTCAGGGACAGGTGCCCTTTAGCTGAGCCACTGCGCGCTGCATCCCGGCCAGCCGCTCCTTATGCGTACACACATTGCGTACTCGGATCGTCTTGGTGACAGGGGCAGCCAGGGAGAGCTGACCCACCCAATCCAAGCAGGCTTTGTATGCAATGTGTACAGGACATACATCGCTTGCTGTCATTGGCTGGTTGTTGTATACTGGGATTGGCAATTCTGAGGAAAGGCAGTCTGGTGAGCAGATACATGTGGTGGTGAATACAGTACAGCACAGCACCAGTATCTGTGCTGGTTCATACAGTCCAGCACAGCACCAGTATCTGTGCTGGTTCATACAGTACAGCACCAGTACATACAGTACAGTATACACACATGACTAACAGTCAAGAACCCATCATGGCTTCACCAGCAAGAAGAAAGAAATATGAAGCCAGTTTCAAAAGTTGTAAACTTTGCCATAGAACTGTGCAGCTGCAAGACAATATGGAGTAACAGAAAAGATGGTTTGGGACTGGAAAGCAAATGTAAAAGCATTAAAGAGTATGCCAAGGAGTAAGTGTGCATTAAGAAGAGGCACCCCACATTGGCCAAAACTCAAAAAACATGTAGCAGACATGGTGAATGAGCATCGCCAAAATGGTTATGTAGTGACACGAAATAAATTAAGTTTGTTTGCACTTCAGTGGGCCAAATCTCACCCAGATCACAGCAACAGATTTAAGGCCACTTTATCTTGGTGTACTAGATTCTTGGAAAGGCATAATCTGGTTCTGAGGCAAAAATTACCTGCAGATCTTGATGCCAAAGTAAATAGTTTCCATTGTAACGTAATACAAGAGAGCAATAAACATGGCTATGCGTTAAGTAGTATAGGGATTATTAACAGCTACAGAAACACCTTGAACCGCTACAGAAACACCTCCAGCATGCTGGAAACACTGGGCTGGTCACCATTGGAAGAACGACGACGACTATCTAGGCTCTCCATGTTGTACAAGATTAAAAATGGGCTGGTCCACTGCTCCAGTATTAAACCTAAACGTGTCCATCTCCCCCCTAGACAGAGACGAGGCCATGACAGGCAGTTACGGCTAATAAAAACAAGAACTCAGTGCAAAAGCTCCTCATTCCTGCCAAAGACAATAAGGGACTGGAACAAATTTCCAAAAGCAACAGTTGAGGCGATTACACTGGACACATTTGCATCTATTGCCTCCTGTCTTCCAACCCTTAGTTCATTGCTGAGTAGCCCTTGCAACCAGTGAAGTATCCCCTTCTAAACCATGCACCGTAACATCGCGAACCCTTCTGAAAAATAGGAGCCATAATTATCAATTCATTGATCGTGGCCCCTCAAAATATGGAAGAAGATATGGATGAAACTGCCATGAATTTTGATATTGATATGGATGGAAATAATGTATCACTGTAAAACTCGACTTCTCCTGTCCTGTTGTTTTAATTAATATTGTTTTTACCCCTTTTGGATGGACAGTTTATTTCCAATGATTATTTTCAAAAGAAAAACAATGCCAAAACTCTGGTTCCCTGTTGGTTGTTTTGTACATGTGAATGAAAAAGGCTGGATGGATGAAGAAGGGGTAAAACTATCAATTGATAATGTATGGAGTAGGCGACAAGGTGGGTTTATTCAAAAACGTCTACTGGAGTGGGATATGTTCAGGGCTCATTTAACTCCCAGCACCAAGCAAGGGCTGGCAAGAATAAACACTGACGGCAGGAGTGACGTCGTTGGTACAGCCACTGGATGTGTGCCTAAACAAGCCATTTAAAGATCGCATTCAAGAACAGTGGAATGAGTGGATGGTTAGCAGTGAAAAGTCATTCACAAAAGTAGGAAACATGCATTCTCCACAGTTAGATGTTTTGTACAAGTTTGTCATAAAAGCCTAGAATGATATTGATGCAGAAACTGTAATCAAGTCTTTCAAGAAGTGTGGCATATCAAATTCATTAGATATAAATACATGTTATAATATCCACTGAAGTGTTTTAATGTAGTTGCATGAGGTAAAAATTGATTTTTTATTTTATTTCTGTAGAAATAATAAAATGCGTCAAAATAAGGGATTACCATTAATAAATTGTTTAAATTTCTCCGTTTTGAAAATTGTGAAATTGTTTCAGTTCTTGCCTACTTAGCCTACAATAAATATAAACTATAACTATAATATGAATCATGGATGAAGACCTAAATTTTATGACAAAATAGTCCGTTCATCAATGAAATAGCACCACCATCCACAAATTAAAAACTCAGATTCTTTTGCACCCATTCCCATACAAATTTTTTAGTAGGCTCCCTTGCTTTACCCAAGTAGCTACTTTACCCAAGTACCTACTTTACCCAAGTACCTACTTTACCCAAGTACCTAATTACTATTAGATAGACTTAGTCTTACTTAACTTACTAGCCGTTTTTTTCCTTCTAAATTTTAATTAGCCAACATTTATAGCATTTTAATACGTGAGACATTGACTAACCGATATTTAATTGCGGGTGTTGTGAAAAGTCTTGCTGGCGTTAAGTTATACTGTTTTCTTTGGATACACAATTTAAAACAGTTAAACTTTAACTGTTGTCTGACATTCATACTACCAGAGTACAGTTTCCGTGCCATGGAGGTGGCCATTTTTTCGAAGAGGGAGCAACTATTGTATTATTTTCAGCTTATGTGTAGGTCGGTTACCGGAAATTTGATCGAAAGAAATTTGGTCGACGGAAAATTGATCGACGGTAATTTGATCGAACGGAAATTTAGTCGAATCTTTTTTTTATGTCGAGACGTTAAAATTTTCGTCAAATTTCTTTTTGAACGCACTATACTATTTAGTAAAACAAAATAATGCGTTCAAAAAGAAATTTGACGCAAAATTTTAACGTATAAATAAAAAAAACGATTCGACCAAATTTCCGTTCGATCAAATTTCCGTCGATCAATTTTCCGTCGACCAAATTTCTTTCGATCAAATTTCCGGATACGGTGTAGGTCTTATTAGTCTTTTCTTATGCACCCTTTACGCTTTTATTACCGGATACATTTATTTGGTTCGGATACATTTATGTGATACGACAATTAAACTCAACTCGGGATATGTTTAGCATAGTGGACCATAGCGTTCTAAGCCGTGTACATACAAATCATACAATACATATTATAATAACCTTAGCTTAGTATGTGGTGTGGGGCCCTTGTTGAACCTTGGGCCTCTGGGGGCCCCTCCTGAGCTTGTCCACTGTGCTAAAAAAGCCGATAAGGCGGCACTTTGATAGATCTAGATCTACTTAATCTTAAGAAATGACTTCATTTACATTGCATTATATACAAACGCTGAAATTATAAAAGATTATCAAATTAATGTTAAATAAATAAATACAAATTATATATGGCAGGCACTACGTATACCGCGGCGGCGTACCTAGCAAAACCATGATCCTTGCTAGTCTTTATTTTAAATTCTTTGGCCTGACCTGTACTAATAAAATCAATGCTATACTCTTCTTAATAATTTTTAAAAAATCATTTGATATCATCTGCAAGATTTTAAAAAAAGTAATACGTGTATTTTTATTTTGCGCAGCGTTCAAGACCAGCAGGAACGCATGGGTATGACGTTCAAAAATCATGTGGACCTAACTATAATTTGTAATGTTTTTCTATGAAATATAAATATTTAAAAAATAAATATTTGGGGGTTGTGAGGGAGATAATGAGTAAGTTCCTTTACATTTGTGGCAAGATACTTGTTAGGAGCATTTCTTAGCATTTTCTGGTCGTATCGGGTCGCTTCATCATAAGTAGGTTAAAACTCATTTTATATTGTGGCGTACTCCCACATGAAGGCAGTTATTATTGTAGGGGGGCACATAGTAGTATCTGGGACAGTGGCATTGAATAATGGGGTTGGAGAAGCAATCTGGTCTGGGCATCCCTTTTTTAAAAAAATGGGGAGTCACCATTATTAGCTAACAGGAGAGTTTTTCGTGACAGTGGGTGGCCAAACTATTGGCCCATCCCTGGGGGTGGAGGGGCACTTACCCGAGCCAAAGCTCTGGGATATCAGATCAGCTCAATCCGCAACTACCTCACAGTTAGTGCAACAAAAACCTTAGTCAATGCTCTTGTTCTCTCTCGTCTTGACTATTGCAACTCTCTTTTTTCTGTCAGGTTCACCAAAACACTTCTTAGAAAGATTACGAAAGGTTCAAAACTCAGCTTCTAGGCTAGTTTTAAAGGCAAAAAAAAAAAAAAAAACGTGCTGACGTCACACCACTACTTCAGTCACTTCATTGGCTCCCTGTACAAGCACGGATTGACTATAAACTCTCTGTTCTGTGCCACAACTTTTTCTCGAATTCCTGCCCTTCCTATCTAACCGAACTTCTCTCTGTCTATTCACCCCTTCGACAGCTTCGCTCCTCCGCAGACGGGCGTATACTTTCTGTCCCCAAGACTCGCACAAAAACATACGGTGAACGATCTTTCTCTTACTGTGCCCCCAAACAATGGAATTCTCTTCCATTACACATCCGCAATATATCAACCATCACAGCCTCCAAAACTGCACTCAAAACACATCAGTAGTATGTAGTGTAGCTTTCGAGTATCATTTGGCTATTTTTGATGGATATTTTGATGGGTATTTTTGATGGGTATCCTATGGGTCGATTTCTATGGGTCAATTTCTATGGGTCGATCAAAAGGGTGATAATCGATTAATTAATAAATAATTTCCATTGTTGTACAGTCGTGTTGTTGCAGGGTGTGTATTTTCTTATTACCTTGTTAATAATTTCGATTGTTGTTGCATGGTGTGTATTTTATTGATTATTGGTTTTAATTTTAATGATAAAAATAAATTTTATTTATTTTTAATAATTAAATTTTAATAATTAATTTTTAATAATTTTAATAAATTATATTGTTGTAATAATTAAATATATCTTACTAATTGTACAGACAAAAATTTGACACTAATTGTACAGACAATAAGTGACAACAAAGGTTCTCAATATGTGGGGGTCCTTTTTTATTTTATTTTTAAAACGAATGGTTCTGGTGTATAGTATGGGGATTTTAATTTTGTAGTTAATCTTGTTGTCTTAATTAGTTTTAATTGTCTTTTATCGAGTGGTTCTCAATATGCGGGGTCCTTTTTTATTTTATTTTTTAAATGACATTATTTAAAATAATGTTTATTATAGATTTATTTTAATAGTATTTTTTAAAAAAATATGTAATTTTAGCGGTTCTCAATATGTTAGGGTCCATTTTCTAATGAGTGGTTCTCGTTGTGTAAGAGTCATAATGGTGTTTTCTTCTTCATTTTGAATATTTTGTAACATGATAAGGTTATTCTAAGTTATTGAGCGGTTCTCAGAGTATAAAGGTAATGTTTCTTATAGGTGTATTTTTATAGTATTTTTACATTTTGAAGGGTTCTCAACCACGGGTTAAGGGTTACTAGTCATTCGAAGTGTGTTGATTTAATTGTTTTTTTCTTTTTGGATATACTGTCGTATGATGATTTATATCTATATAATGTGATTCTTATAGTGTAGTCTAAGGGTCAGTGGTCTTTTTGGATATAGTGTATTGTGTTGTATGATAATTTTATCTTGATTGATTTCAATATCATTGTCATGTTGTATATTTTTTAACAAGTAGTTCACAATTCTTGCAATTTTCTTAATACAACATAGAAATATGTTTCTCTTCGTGTAGGTTAGGCCTGCTCACGAGTCATAGGGGCGGGTGTTGTTGTTGTTGTTGGACAAAGGTTGCCTTGTGCACATAGCGCTCAAATTTTCACTCACGTCGGAATTCCCGCTGACACGCGCGCAGCGGTATTAGTCATTAGGACAGTGGTATTTTTAGCTTTTTTGTGCTGACTAAGGGGTTCTAGTGTGGTTGGTTGCTTTTGTAGTTAAAGAAGTTTCCCATTTTGATTCGTTCTCATTACGTGGGGGCCGTTTTAAATTGTGTAATTTTATTATGAGTGGGTCTCAAAGTATGATGGTGATGCGTATTAAAGTTGTATTTTAATATTTTTTTTTTTTTAAATTGTATATTTTAAACGATTCCCAAACTATGATGGTTCATTTTCTAATGAGTGGTTCTCATTGTCTTGGGGTCATAAGGGTGTTTTCTTCTTCATTTTGAATATTTTGTAACACGATAAGGTTATTTAAAGTTATTGAGGGGTACTCGAGTTTTTGTTTAGAGTCAGTGGTCATAACGGATTGTATTTGTAAAATTGTATATTTGGCGATTTCTCAATTTCACTATTTCTCAAGCTTGGCATAAGGGTCAGTAGTCATAGTGGGTTAGAATAAGTAAACATTTTTAGACGTGTAAATTTTAAGAGGCTCCTAAGGCGTGGTCTTATTGGGTCTTAATTTATTTTGAAGGGGTACTCAAGCTTAGAATGGGGATCACTACTCATATGGCGGGTTGTATTATGACCGTTTCTCATTTTGAAAGTTGTTGTTTTGTAACAAGTTTAGAGTAAGTGGTCACTAGGCATAAAGGACGATGGCTATTATTTCGGGTTTCAGCGCCAGACAAACATGTGGAGACACGTTTTTGCCGACGAGGTGTTTTTTTGGCCACAAGATAAGCCAGGTGGTAGCAGAAGGAATTTCGCTTTTCACGCGCACGGGGAGGGGAGTGGGGGAATTACGCTCAGGCGTTAGAGCAGTGGTTCTCACTGAGTGGGGGTCATTTTGAAATAAGTGTTTTGTAACAAGTTACTTGTATTTAGTGGTACTCAACAATGGTTCTCACTGATTTGGTTAAGAGTGATCATCAGTCACAGGGGCGGATTTTAGTACGCTGTTTGTTATTTTAAAGTGCTTGCCAGATTCTCTATCTTGGGTTAGGTGTCACTTGTCAAAGGTGTTGGGTGTGGTATGATGTCTTTATTTAAGTTTATCGAGTAGTTCTCAAGCTTTGGTTAGGGGTCACTATTTATGACAGGTGTTTTAAATCTTCTTCTAATCTGTTTTGAGGACCCATTTGTATCCTAATTAGAGTTCTTGTAGTGGATATTGTAAATTAGTAGTCTTTTAGAATGGTACGTTTATTTATTTTGAGTTGTTTTCAAACTTGGTTAGGTGTTATTGGTCATAAGGATGTTGTTTTTTGTTTTTTTTTAATTTTTAAAAACTTTTTTAGTACTTTCTTTTTGGATACATATGATTTTCTAGTGCGTTGTCTTGTTGTTGGATGGTTGAGTTTGAGGTTAAAGTTTATGAATGAGCCATTTGTCCACCATAGTACTCCTTGACGATTTTGTCTTCTCTGATCACATCCATCTTTCTCATCTCATCACTTTCCATCTTTCTCATCGCGCATCTTTCCCTCCAACACAAAAAAAAATTCCCCTTCAAACTTTCATGTGGCCATCGACCACTTCACAACACCCCTTTGCGTCAAACTTTTACTGTGTCCAGCTAACAGGTCATTACAACCTTTAACTATTTTGTCACATCTGTCCATAAACAGAGCGACCTGTCTCAGCTCAAAAGTTTCAAACTTTCCTTACAACAAAAAATTTTCCTCCTTCAAAACTTTTACTACGTCCTTCTAACATTTCATAACACACCTTTGGCTTCTCTGACCCCACACATCTTTCTCATCGCGCATCTTTGCCTCCAATACAAAAAATTTCCCCCTTCAAACTTTCATGTGGCCATCGACCACTTCACAACACCCCTTGCGTCAAACTTTTACTGTGTCCAGCTAACAGGTCATTACAACATTTAACTATTTTGTCACATCTGTCCATAAACATAGCTCCCTGTCTCATCTCACAAGTTTCAAACTTTCGTTACCACAAAAAATTTTCCTCCTTCAAAACTTTTACTACGTCCTTCTAACATTTCACTAAACCCCTTTGACCTCCATCTTTCTCTGTCTCATCTTTCCTACTTACACACACAAAAAAAAAAAAAAAAAAAAATTCTCCCTTCAAACGTTCCTGTTGCCATCGAACATTTCACAATACCCCTTTGACTTCCAGCTTTCTCACATCTTGACTTTCCAAATTTCCTTCCAACAAAAAATTATCACATCTGTCCACCGCCATCTTTTTCTGTCTCATCGCACAACTTTTAAACTTTCCTTACCACAAAAAATATTCCCCCTTCAAAACTTCTACTATGTCCTTCTAACATTTCATAACACATCTTTGGCTTCTCTGACCACGTCCAGCTTTTCTCCATTTCATCTCTTAACTTTCCATCTTTCCCCCACCACAAAAAAATTTCCTCCTTCAAACTTTATTAAAATACCATCTAACATTTCATAGCAACCTATAACTATTTTGACTTCTCTGCCCACCTCCATTTTTTTTCTGTCTCATCTCATCACTTTCCATCATCATAATCATCATCATCGTGTACCTTAGTCGTTCGACTGTTGGGGTGCCACAGATGACATGAAAACTATCCTTCTCCAGTCCTCTCTGTCTTCTGCACTGTGTACAGCATCGCCTAGTTTTAATCCCGTCCACTCTTTGACGTTATCTTCCCATCTTTTTCTTTGTCTTCCGCTTCTTCTCCCGCCTCTAGTTGTGCCCTGCATGACTTCTTTGGCGAGCCCTTGTTTCCTTGTTACGTGACCAAACCATTCAAGTTTTCGCTATTTTTACCAACACCAGGAGGTCATCGTACTGCCCAATTGCTTTACGAATCCTTTCTTTCACTTTTTCATTGGGGATGTGGTCTCTATAGCAGATGCCAAGAAGGCTTCTGAAACAGCTCATCTCCATCGCCTTTGTTTTCCTTTCGATAGTTCCAGCTAAAACAGTATTCCCTCTTCAAATTTTATTACAACATCCCTCTAACTTTTCATAACACCCCTTTGTCTTTTTTGACCACCTCCATCTTTTCTCCATTTCATCTCAGCACTTTCCATCTTTCATTCTACCACAAACAAATTTTCCTCCTTCAAACTTTACTATGTCCATCTAACAGATCAGGGCACCACCTTAACTAGGTTGTCTCAGCTTTCTCCATCTAGGCTCGTCACTTTCCATCTTTCCACCTAACACAAAAATTTCCTCCTTCAACCTTTACTATGTCGATCTACCACATATTTGATACAATTTACGAACGACTACTAATGAATTAAAAACACAAATATTGCCTTTATTATTGTGTATTTTAGCCAATATATACAAATATCAAACACACACACACACACACACACACACACACAATTACTCCAAGATATTTAAAAATTATACATTATCCTTAAGTTCCTTTTGCAAAGAACATAAGCTTCATCAAATTAATTATAATCTTCCCTTGAATATGCAACAGTGATTTTTTCTAATTATCCATATCCGGTTTATAAATTTATTTCAAACTCAACTCATGTATAACCCACAGTAAAAATAAGCGATTAACTTTTATAAATTGTTAAGTCAATCAAGGTTAAGTGGCTTAAATATAATAACTTCCTAAAATCGATAAATATCCCTAAATACAAATTCCTATTAAAAATTTGAAAACCATGTTCTGCAGTTTGCGCATAAACTATCAGAATAATCAATAAAGTTTGTTAAGGTACCAGTTAACAAGAAAGAAAAAAAACTGTGACAGGGGCAATTAACTGTTAAATTATCTAATTGTTAATGAGTTTGGCTTTATCTTGATGCGACTAAAGTGGCCAGGGCTCCAAGTCCAATAGCAGTAAATAACACACCTTTCCATATATTTTCCTCCAGTTCTCCTTTGTCTGGGAAATACTCAACAAATGCTCCCTGAAATTTAAAAATAATGCATATAGTATAGCCTATTTACATATTTTTTTTTTTTCAAGCCATTCAGTCATGGTACTGAAGTGATACCGGTAATTACTTTAGTGAAGCTAGCACTAATAGCAATTCAAGTTCTAAGGGTGAAAGGAGTGGCGAATAGCATTCTAATGAATACCATAAGCATTATATAAAAAATTATTTTAGTCAACAATCAATTTATTAATTTTTTTAAATATCTATAAATGCAAAAAACTGTATATATTCTAAACTGGGGAGACTAAAATGAAAGAATATTGTTATCTGTCACTATTATTATCTGTGTCTGAAAAACATATTTAGAGCACAAAAAAGACCTAAAAGTCAGGGCGGGTAGTGTGAGTTATCGGAAATAAACAGCACAATTGACATTCTCATTTTACATAGCTCACAGAATTCCAAAATTCTTTTATTCTTTGTCTAAGTGACTGTCAATATATGTATACTTATATGGACCTTTGGATTCATTTTCTATTAGTTTTTGGATATTTTAGTGACACATTTCAAAGTTTGTTTGTTTTTTTTAAAAACCCACTATGTTAACATTTGACATTTCATAGAATAACTTTAAGTACACTGTACATAATTAGAAACCTTCTACAATTTCAGGTAGCTTATTGGAGAGTATGTTTAAAGAAACTCGGGGGTTCCACAAGCAATATTTAATATGCCCTAGAGATACTTCAAAATTTTAAATAAGAAACCCTAAACTTGCACTAATAAGGGTGATATTTAAGAAATACAAACACAAGCTAATAAAAGACGTATTACTATTAGATGAGCATTCTGATTGATCATTTCAAGAATATGTAAAATTTCATTTTGACAAATATGACACACTTCATATTTACAGTATTGATTGTCAGATATAATTTGGTTCGGTTTTGTAGGATTACATAGCGCCTAGGTTCGGAAGGCTACCAGCCTCCTCACAGCCAGACACTTTTGTTCTCCCCTCTCGCCCAGTCACTTTACTACGCGGGCTTAATATCAGTTTACAGACCTAACACCAACGAAATTAGTTTCTAGAAGGAACCCAAGGCTTTTGCCGTTGTGGTCAATTTAATATTTCTAATTATAATCAAATATATACTATAACTGTCTGAATTAAAGGAATTGTGGAGGAAAAATGGGGTGGTATCACATCTGAGCTAGAGTAATGGGTTTTTTGTAGTTGATAAATGTGAAATAACTGTTAAGACGTTAGGTGGTCTTTGTTAAGACCCACTGGATAACAAACTTTTTATTTTTCCAGACCTATCCTCCTCTTAAAGTGGTCTTTGTTAAGACCCACTGGATAACAAACTTTTTATTTTTCCAGACCTATCCCCCTCTTAAAGTGGTCTTTGTTAAGACCAAATGGCTAACAAACCTTTTATTTTTCCAGACCTATCCTCCTCTTAAAGTGGTCTTTGTTAAGACCAAATGGCTAACAAACCTTTTGTTCCATCTCTATACCCCGCTTAAAGTGGTCTTTGTTAAGACCAAATGGCTAACAAACCTTTTGTTCCATCTCTATACCCCGCTTAAAGTGGTCTTTGTTAAGACCCACTGGCTCACAAAAGTTTTGTTCCCTCCCTATCCCACTCTCCAAGTAGAAAAGTTAGGCCTAGTAATAACACGGGTAATAAACTAGACCAACGGTGAACAGGAGGTCAGCTGGTCAGGTGTACCTAGAATAAGCTTACCAGCCTCCCTGCACACTAAGGGTAATTAGGTTGGGTTGAAGTTTAAAGTTGCTTAGTAAAATTATTTTAAGGACAGTCTTAATTTATGATAAAGTAATTAGTCATAGAGAGTTATTTATTATTAATATTATTATGTGTTTATATAAAAATAGGCCTAGGCTATTATGTTTTTATAAACTAGTCTTTAGGCCTACTTAAAACAATTTAAAAAAAAAAAATAAAAAAAAAAAATAAAATAAAAAAATTAATAAATAAAAAAATTAAAAATATATAATAATTACCCATCCTCCATTGTCGAGAATCCATTTTCCAAGTTTGTTTGCAACATATTTTCCAACAAATAATGCAATCTTCTTTTGGTAAGGTATTGACGTGGAAGAATGGGAATCATTTATTTTATCAGATTCTTCATTTTTATTATTGTCAATGTAATACTTAGCAAGTCTAGCAGCAAAGGCATAAACAGCAACAAGCCTTCCCCAGTTTACTTGTCCATCATCAAAGATTTCATCAGCAACAATAACAAAAGTTGGAAATGCATTGCTTTCATCTAGTTTTAGTCTGTTGACCATTCCTTTAAAAGCTAAATCATGCCGATCTGACAGCTCTTTCACAGTACGCCGTAATGTGCTACAATATCGATTGGGCGGTTTTTTAGGATTCACTTGATCAAAATTAATAATTACATCTTCTGCCATAGACTCTGCATAACGACGAATTTGATCCAACGGTGAGTTGGGATATGTCTGGATGCTATCTTCCGTCACTCTTGCAATATCAGTAAGTCCATGGGCTGACAAAACACCAAAGCGTTGAGTTACTTGGGCAAATAAATTTTTGTTGGAGCCAGCCATTAATTTGTGGTGAGAAGTTTCAAATCCTTCTGTCGCCATGATATCGTTTGCTGAATTAAAATGAGCACTGAGAAGGCTGTGTGGAGGATAAGGCCGATCACACAACGTAAATATACTGGTTGGTAGGGGCGGTCATTAAGTTGACTGACAGATCAACTACCAATGCTGACGTTCTTTTAACACAGACACCATACCATCTCGATAAACAGATGGCTCCAAAAACTCTTCAAAGAGTCCACCCAGCTCATTTTGCCGTGTTCCCAGGGTCGTGGGGTACACTAGAATCAATTCCCACAGGCCAACTGGACAGATAACAGCCGGGAGTAAGTAAAATGCCCCTGCAGGAGAGCCGTGGTTTGACAGCTAGCTGTGAGTGAGTGCGTGGGATTTGAACCAACCGTACAAACCGCTAGTGTGTGGAATTTCACTCGGACTTGTCCCCTCACCAAAGATTTCAGTAAATTTTGGGGCGATGGGTATGGGTTTTGCCAAGAGTGATCTCACTATCATCAGTGTTAGACCTGAAAGATTTGTCTGATAACTTTCACGTTCTTTTTTGGGCAGGCGATGGGTATGGGTTTTGCCAAGAGTGATCTCACTATCATCAGTGTTAGACCTGAAAGATTTGTCTGATAACTTTCACGTTCTTTTTTGGGCATTACGCGCGTCTTAAATTATATCTGACAATCAATACTGTAAATATGAAGTGTGTCATATTTGTCAAAATGAAATTTTACATATTCTTGAAATGATCAATCAGAATGCTCATCTAATAGTAATACGTCTTTTATTAGCTTGTGTTTGTATTTCTTAAATATCACCCTTATTAGTGCAAGTTTAGGGTTTCTTATTTAAAATTTTGAAGTATCTCTAGGGCATATTAAATATTGCTTGTGGAACCCCCGAGTTTCTTTAAACATACTCTCCAATAAGCTACCTGAAATTGTAGAAGGTTTCTAATTATGTACAGTGTACTTAAAGTTATTCTATGAAATGTCAAATGTTAACATAGTGGGTTTTTAAAAAAAACAAACAAACTTTGAAATGTGTCACTAAAATATCCAAAAACTAATAGAAAATGAATCCAAAGGTCCATATAAGTATACATATATTGACAGTCACTTAGACAAAGAATAAAAGAATTTTGGAATTCTGTGAGCTATGTAAAATGAGAATGTCAATTGTGCTGTTTATTTCCGATAACTCACACTACCCGCCCTGACTTTTAGGTCTTTTTTGTGCTCTAAATATGTTTTTCAGACACAGATAATAATAGTGACAGATAACAATATTCTTTCATTTTAGTCTCCCCAGTTTAGAATATATACAGTTTTTTGCATTTATAGATATTTAAAAAAATTAATAAATTGATTGTTGACTAAAATAATTTTTTATATAATGCTTATGGTATTCATTAGAATGCTATTCGCCACTCCTTTCACCCTTAGAACTTGAATTGCTATTAGTGCTAGCTCCACTAAAGTAATTACCGGTATCACTTCAGTACCATGACTGAATGGCTTGAAAAAAAAAAAATATGTAAATAGGCTATACTATATGCATTATTTTTAAATTTCAGGGAGCATTTGTTGAGTATTTCCCAGACAAAGGAGAACTGGAGGAAAATATATGGAAAGGTGTGTTATTTACTGCTATTGGACTTGGAGCCCTGGCCACTGTAGTCGCATCAAGATAAAGCCAAACTCATTAACAATTAGATAATTTAACAGTTAATTGCCTCTGTCACAGTTTTTTTTCTTTCTTGTTAACTGGTACCTTAACAAACTTTATTGATTATTCTGATAGTTTATGCGCAAACTGCAGAACATGGTTTTCAAATTTTTAATAGGAATTTGTATTTAGGGATATTTATCGATTTTAGGAAGTTATTATATTTAAGCCACTTAACCTTGATTGACTTAACAATTTATAAAAGTTAATCGCTTATTTTTACTGTGGGTTATACATGAGTTGAGTTTGAAATAAATTTATAAACCGGATATGGATAATTAGAAAAAATCACTGTTGCATATTCAAGGGAAGATTATAATTAATTTGATGAAGCTTATGTTCTTTGCAAAAGGAACTTAAGGATAATGTATAATTTTTAAATATCTTGGAGTAATTGTGTGTGTGTGTGTGTGTGTGTGTGTGTGTGTTTGATATTTGTATATATTGGCTAAAATACACAATAATAAAGGCAATATTTGTGTTTTTAATTCATTAGTAGTCGTTCGTAAATTGTATCAAATATGTGGTAGATCGACATAGTAAAGGTTGAAGGAGGAAATTTTTGTGTTAGGTGGAAAGATGGAAAGTGACGAGCCTAGATGGAGAAAGCTGAGACAACCTAGTTAAGGTGGTGCCCTGATCTGTTAGATGGACATAGTAAAGTTTGAAGGAGGAAAATTTGTTTGTGGTAGAATGAAAGATGGAAAGTGCTGAGATGAAATGGAGAAAAGATGGAGGTGGTCAAAAAAGACAAAGGGGTGTTATGAAAAGTTAGAGGGATGTTGTAATAAAATTTGAAGAGGGAATACTGTTTTAGCTGGAACTATCGAAAGGAAAACAAAGGCGATGGAGATGAGCTGTTTCAGAAGCCTTCTTGGCATCTGCTATAGAGACCACATCCCCAATGAAAAAGTGAAAGAAAGGATTCGTAAAGCAATTGGGCAGTACGATGACCTCCTGGTGTTGGTAAAAATAGCGAAAACTTGAATGGTTTGGTCACGTAACAAGGAAACAAGGGCTCGCCAAAGAAGTCATGCAGGGCACAACTAGAGGCGGGAGAAGAAGCGGAAGACAAAGAAAAAGATGGGAAGATAACATCAAAGAGTGGACGGGATTAAAACTAGGCGATGCTGTACACAGTGCAGAAGACAGAGAGGACTGGAGAAGGATAGTTTTCATGTCATCTGTGGCACCCCAACAGTCGAACGACTAAGGTACACGATGATGATGATTATGATGATGGAAAGTGATGAGATGAGACAGAAAAAAAATGGAGGTGGGCAGAGAAGTCAAAATAGTTATAGGTTGCTATGAAATGTTAGATGGTATTTTAATAAAGTTTGAAGGAGGAAATTTTTTTGTGGTGGGGGAAAGATGGAAAGTTAAGAGATGAAATGGAGAAAAGCTGGACGTGGTCAGAGAAGCCAAAGATGTGTTATGAAATGTTAGAAGGACATAGTAGAAGTTTTGAAGGGGAATATTTTTTGTGGTAAGGAAAGTTTAAAAGTTGTGCGATGAGACAGAAAAAGATGGCGGTGGACAGATGTGATAATTTTTTGTTGGAAGGAAATTTGGAAAGTCAAGATGTGAGAAAGCTGGAAGTCAAAGGGGTATTGTGAAATGTTCGATGGCAACAGGAACGTTTGAAGGGAGAATTTTTTTTTTTTTTTTTTTTTTTTTTTGTGTGTAAGTAGGAAAGATGAGACAGAGAAAGATGGAGGTCAAAGGGGTTTAGTGAAATGTTAGAAGGACGTAGTAAAAGTTTTGAAGGAGGAAAATTTTTTGTGGTAACGAAAGTTTGAAACTTGTGAGATGAGACAGGGAGCTATGTTTATGGACAGATGTGACAAAATAGTTAAATGTTGTAATGACCTGTTAGCTGGACACAGTAAAAGTTTGACGCAAGGGGTGTTGTGAAGTGGTCGATGGCCACATGAAAGTTTGAAGGGGGAAATTTTTTGTATTGGAGGCAAAGATGCGCGATGAGAAAGATGTGTGGGGTCAGAGAAGCCAAAGGTGTGTTATGAAATGTTAGAAGGACGTAGTAAAAGTTTTGAAGGAGGAAAATTTTTTGTTGTAAGGAAAGTTTGAAACTTTGGAGCTGAGACAGGTCGCTCTGTTTATGGACAGATGTGACAAAATAGTTAAAGGTTGTAATGACCTGTTAGCTGGACACAGTAAAAGTTTGACGCAAAGGGGTGTTGTGAAGTGGTCGATGGCCACATGAAAGTTTGAAGGGGAATTTTTTTTTGTGTTGGAGGGAAAGATGCGCGATGAGAAAGATGGAAAGTGATGAGATGAGAAAGATGGATGTGATCAGAGAAGACAAAATCGTCAAGGAGTACTATGGTGGACAAATGGCTCATTCATAAACTTTAACCTCAAACTCAACCATCCAACAACAAGACAACGCACTAGAAAATCATATGTATCCAAAAAGAAAGTACTAAAAAAGTTTTTAAAAATTAAAAAAAAACAAAAAACAACATCCTTATGACCAATAACACCTAACCAAGTTTGAAAACAACTCAAAATAAATAAACGTACCATTCTAAAAGACTACTAATTTACAATATCCACTACAAGAACTCTAATTAGGATACAAATGGGTCCTCAAAACAGATTAGAAGAAGATTTAAAACACCTGTCATAAATAGTGACCCCTAACCAAAGCTTGAGAACTACTCGATAAACTTAAATAAAGACATCATACCACACCCAACACCTTTGACAAGTGACACCTAACCCAAGATAGAGAATCTGGCAAGCACTTTAAAATAACAAACAGCGTACTAAAATCCGCCCCTGTGACTGATGATCACTCTTAACCAAATCAGTGAGAACCATTGTTGAGTACCACTAAATACAAGTAACTTGTTACAAAACACTTATTTCAAAATGACCCCCACTCAGTGAGAACCACTGCTCTAACGCCTGAGCGTAATTCCCCCACTCCCCTCCCCGTGCGCGTGAAAAGCGAAATTCCTTCTGCTACCACCTGGCTTATCTTGCGGCCAAAAAAACACCTCGTCGGCAAAAACGTGTCTCCACATGTTTGTCTGGCGCTGAAACCCGAAATAATAGCCATCGTCCTTTATGCCTAGTGACCACTTACTCTAAACTTGTTACAAAACAACAACTTTCAAAATGAGAAACGGTCATAATACAACCCGCCATATGAGTAGTGATCCCCATTCTAAGCTTGAGTACCCCTTCAAAATAAATTAAGACCCAATAAGACCACGCCTTAGGAGCCTCTTAAAATTTACACGTCTAAAAATGTTTACTTATTCTAACCCACTATGACTACTGACCCTTATGCCAAGCTTGAGAAATAGTGAAATTGAGAAATCGCCAAATATACAATTTTACAAATACAATCCGTTATGACCACTGACTCTAAACAAAAACTCGAGTACCCCTCAATAACTTTAAATAACCTTATCGTGTTACAAAATATTCAAAATGAAGAAGAAAACACCCTTATGACCCCAAGACAATGAGAACCACTCATTAGAAAATGAACCATCATAGTTTGGGAATCGTTTAAAATATACAATTTAAAAAAAAAAAAATATTAAAATACAACTTTAATACGCATCACCATCATACTTTGAGACCCACTCATAATAAAATTACACAATTTAAAACGGCCCCCACGTAATGAGAACGAATCAAAATGGGAAACTTCTTTAACTACAAAAGCAACCAACCACACTAGAACCCCTTAGTCAGCACAAAAAAGCTAAAAATACCACTGTCCTAATGACTAATACCGCTGCGCGCGTGTCAGCGGGAATTCCGACGTGAGTGAAAATTTGAGCGCTATGTGCACAAGGCAACCTTTGTCCAACAACAACAACAACACCCGCCCCTATGACTCGTGAGCAGGCCTAACCTACACGAAGAGAAACATATTTCTATGTTGTATTAAGAAAATTGCAAGAATTGTGAACTACTTGTTAAAAAATATACAACATGACAATGATATTGAAATCAATCAAGATAAAATTATCATACAACACAATACACTATATCCAAAAAGACCACTGACCCTTAGACTACACTATAAGAATCACATTATATAGATATAAATCATCATACGACAGTATATCCAAAAAGAAAAAAACAATTAAATCAACACACTTCGAATGACTAGTAACCCTTAACCCGTGGTTGAGAACCCTTCAAAATGTAAAAATACTATAAAAATACACCTATAAGAAACATTACCTTTATACTCTGAGAACCGCTCAATAACTTAGAATAACCTTATCATGTTACAAAATATTCAAAATGAAGAAGAAAACACCATTATGACTCTTACACAACGAGAACCACTCATTAGAAAATGGACCCTAACATATTGAGAACCGCTAAAATTACATATTTTTTAAAAAAATACTATTAAAATAAATCTATAATAAACATTATTTTAAATAATGTCATTTAAAAAATAAAATAAAAAAGGACCCCGCATATTGAGAACCACTCGATAAAAGACAATTAAAACTAATTAAGACAACAAGATTAACTACAAAATTAAAATCCCCATACTATACACCAGAACCATTCGTTTTAAAAATAAAATAAAAAAGGACCCCCACATATTGAGAACCTTTGTTGTCACTTATTGTCTGTACAATTAGTGTCAAATTTTTGTCTGTACAATTAGTAAGATATATTTAATTATTACAACAATATAATTTATTAAAATTATTAAAAATTAATTATTAAAATTTAATTATTAAAAATAAATAAAATTTATTTTTATCATTAAAATTAAAACCAATAATCAATAAAATACACACCATGCAACAACAATCGAAATTATTAACAAGGTAATAAGAAAATACACACCCTGCAACAACACGACTGTACAACAATGGAAATTATTTATTAATTAATCGATTATCACCCTTTTGATCGACCCATAGAAATTGACCCATAGAAATCGACCCATAGGATACCCATCAAAAATACCCATCAAAATATCCATCAAAAATAGCCAAATGATACTCGAAAGCTACACTACATACTACTCACATCTCTTTAAACTCTACTATCCCGACTGATTCCCCCCTCTGAACGTTAAGCGATGCTGCTGAGTGCCGTCCATGGCTTCACATGTAAATAGTTATGGAATGGTTGGAGCGAATACACATTTGTTTTGTTTTATTTAATAAATGTAAATTTATTTTTAAGTTCATGATTGTATTTACAGCGTGTTGAGCCCAACCCTAGGCTGGGGTACCACGCTATAGAAAACTACCTATAATAATAATAATAATATAGGAAATAAAAAAAATTTTAAGAAGAAAAGGGTGAGGGTGTTAATGTTAAAACATGATTTTTTAAAGTTAACCACTTAAATTATTTTGGAGAAAAAAATGCATTGCAATACAAATATATTTCGACTTATTGTAAATTCTATCCTACAATTGTGAATCTTAGAGCTAAAAAGGGCAGCTAATTTGAAATTAAATCTAGAACATAACAGCACTTTACTTCGGTTCCAAGAGTTTGTGCCAATCATTGGTTTCCCTAAAACGTTTTTAGAAGCTGGAGGTATGGGTTATCTTAATGCAGTTTACCTGATTATTATTAATGGCCGCCACATCTTGTTCAAGTTTAAAAACCTGATAATCGGCACATAACGTACATTTAAATTACTAATTAATAAAATATATGTTAACACTTTTGTTATAACTAAAGCAAAATAATAATTTAAGAATAATATCTCCTTTTTTCCATTCAGATGTATTTTTTAATAGAAATTTCTGCCTAGTAAGGTATTACGCATTGTTTTAATGGATAATTTTATCTCTTATTTAAATCTATGGCTCGTTCATAAAAAGGACGATACCAATGTTTAAATACAATAACAAATAGAATGATACTCAAAGTCAGGGCTAATTACAATTAATAAGCGTTTAATGTGTTAATTTCAATGAATAACAAATGTAAGAGAATATGATTAAAACTATTAACCTACGGTTTGGCTGGTACCGGTAATGTGTTAATAAAATATACAATGAGCAAAAGTTGTACAATGAAAGAAAATCTACACACAACAAAGCACTGTCTAGTAGTACAATAATAGTACACGCTCCACGTCTCGTGATAAAAGGATCTCCCTCCCCATTCAATCTTTCACCCTTTTTATAGGCATTTCCTACTAATGTCTCTAGAACCGCCTAACGCATTGTTTTGCTCTCCCGTTTTATCCAGATTCTTCTTTAATGTTCTGACTAACTAAGCTTTTTGTAAACAAGGTTAAATTTCGCTAGCCACACCACAAAATGGCCTCGAGTGTGCTGACTACAAGAGGTCATGCACGTGGAACGCTAGGAAGGCGTGTTTCAAAACACTTCACCTACATAACACCTCCCCACTTCAAAAAAAAAAAAAAAAAAAAAAAAGGAATTCTTTTCCATTAAATAAGTAAAAGAAAATACATTTCTTCCTTTCAAAATATTAAACAACAATATTCTTAACCGCTTAAAAACAACTACATAATACTACCTAATATACCCGGCTTTTCCCGGGAATGCATTCGGAAAAAAATATTCGACAGCCTTTTAATTAACGCTTTAAATCCAACGATATTTCAATACTGACTGTGAAGATTTCTTCTACAAAGCTAGGCCTAGATCCGACAATTCACATAGAACAGTGGTTCTCAACCTTTCTACTGTCGCGACCCTTTAATACAGTTCCTCATGTAGTAGCGACGTCCAGCCACAAAATTATTTTCGTTCCTGCTTCATAACTGTAGAGGATATGTGTTTTCCGATGGTCTTAGGCGACATCTGGGAAAAGGGTCCTTCGACCCCAAAGGGGTCGAGACCCACAAGTTGAGAACCGCTGACATAGAACCTATAGTTTTACTAAGCCTATTGCCTATTGGTATTTAGATAGCTTAAATAAGGAAAAATGAAATCCCCCGGCCCAAGAGGAATGAATATTACGATTTCAGTACCCTTCTGTATTTGAATATGGATAATTAAGTGTTTGTGTACTAATTTAATGTTTGGTCATCTATTCATGTTGAAGTATTTGTTGTTGATTTTATTTATATAGTCTAGTTCGTTATACTATTCCAAGCAAAAAAAAAAAAAAATAAAAAAATAAAATAAAAACGATTTTGGGGCCCCGGCACAAAACGGAATGTTGTAAAAAGTTCATACCCCCCTTCCCCAGAGTTCCTTGCGGATAATGCTGATGGATATATTTTTATATGTGCGAAGTTTGGTCAAGATACATCAATCCATGCCATGTCCATGTAATAATGTAGAAACGATTGCGAAACAAAGCCATTCACAAACAAATTTTCACTTTTAAATATATCATATACATATTATATTTAAGTGAAAATTTGTTGCTTTTTCTTTTTGTTTGTAGATTTTTGGCTTTGTTCCGCATACGCTTCTAGAGAGAAAAATGCTGTTTCAGAATAAAGTTTAGTACTGCTCACGTCTTGGTTCGCCTGTACCATAATTTAAAATGCCCAAACATTAATATAGCTTAAATCTATTTATAAAAGGTGTTGATCAAATAAACTTCCGGGTCACACAGGGCTCATATGACTTTTTGTTTGGAATTGATGTCTAATTCTCGACCGGTCTCAAATTACTGCAAACTACTGACTGGGAAATTAATTAATGTATTAATGTTAACATGTTTTTCAACGCCGAAGATGACGAACAAGACTTTATGTCCCCCGGAGGGTACGTAGAATAGTATGTATACATGAATTAAACTTAGATTTATTATTGTCACTTGAATGAAACTGAAAGTTACTGAAAGTGGGAGTATCCAGAACTTGAAATTAGGTTTTAATTTCGTAATTTTTTTTTTCGGCAATCAAGTTACAAAATATTTTAAAACTCTTTTTTTTTATCCTCATATCTTATTTGTTTCAGGCATAGCCCTGGTTGATTAATCAAGACTATGAATCAATATTTTTAACAATTAATTCTTTCTTAGTCATTCCAATTTTATATAAATTCAATTCTAACTCTAACCCTTATGCATGCTTAATCATAATGTCAAATATCATTTAATGTATTTATTTTCTTATTATATGCAATCATCAATTAATTAATAAAAAATTAATGAGATGCAGCATGCTGGAAACGCTGGGCTAATCACCATTGGAGGAATGATGACGATTATTATCCAGGCTCTCCATGATGTTCAAGAAAAAAAATCGGCTGGTCCACTACTCCAAGCATTTAACAGAAACTTGTCCCTCTCCCCTCTAGACAGTGACGAGGCCGTGACAGGCAGTTCTGGCTCATAACAGCAAAAAGACAGTACAAATGGGCTGTTGATTCTTGCCAAAGACAATCAGGGACTGGAACAAGCTTCCAACAGGGAACAGTTGAGGCAAAAACATGACACATTTGCATCTATTGAATTGCCTCCTGCCTTTCAACCTCCAGTTCCTGATACCCTGCAACCAGTGAAATATCCGCTTCAATTCTAGGCACAGAAACATCATGAACCCCCTCTAACTATATAAGAGCCAGAATGATCAATTCGTAAATCGTGGGCCCTCAAGATATAGAGGAAGAACGATCAGAATATTAGATTAAAATATTAGTTTTTAGGCTGAGGTCATTGTATTTCTATTAGTTACTAGGTGAGCATTGAGCTCTTGACTTTGAGAGCTGGTGAATAAAATATGATAATTTTAATTTATTATTAATTTATTGAAGTGATTGGGTGGGGCGAGTTAAATGCTTTGAATAAATGCTGTAGGCTTATGTCTGTTTGGCATGCCACTTTGAGTTTCTGTGCAGAATACTTTCCTTTTGTTTTTAATTATAATATATTTAAAACGAGACTACATATTCTGTGATCTTGGAATGGGTATTGATTTTTCTGACAACTTTTGGATTTTAGTTTTGGTGTAACCTGCAATAACGTGTGTTTAAATGTATTTGATGAAACTGTAAGTTGGGTTTTCATTATTTTGAATATTTTAAAAATAATTTTAATCTTATTATTAAAATTTAAGATTTTCTTCTTACAGTACAATGTGTAATTGAAGCACACAAACACATTGTTTTAAGGTTCACGTATTGTTTTAAGGTTCACGTATTGTTTTAAGGTTCACGTAACATCATAGAATTTAGGGTTACATTTACGCTCAAGTTAGGGGGGAATTGATGCTTGAGTTAGCATTAGAGGTTAGGTAGAGTAGTAGATTTTAGGATTGAAGGTATTTCTAAAAAAAAATTATTTAATTAAATGTTAACATTTTGTTTCTTATTTTCGTTTCTCTTGGTATGTAGCTAAAGCAGAACATTCTCTCTCTTTCCCCTCCCCATATTAGCACATGTGTTTTTTGCACAACTTTTTATATTTACACAGCCGCCATCTTGGTTACCATGACATATCTGCTTTCATGTTAACCAAGATGGCAGCTGTGGGAAATGAATGGCGTGCCAAACAGACATTTACCTTGCAGCTACTCAGGGCTCAATATGTTATTGTTGCGATGTTCATTACAGTTGATACTTCCCGTTTCCATCCTTTGACAAAAACTTGCAGTTGTCACCAGCAAGATTTTAGACATGTTTAAAAAAGAATTTCTTCATTTTTAAGTTATCCAATTGTCATGACATTGTGTTAAGTGATTGAAACTTCTTGCCACATATCTAGAGAGGTACATTAAAGTTGTCACAAAATGTATGTATGAGGAAGGAAGCATTGCGCTCTACCCATAGAGCATAAATGCTAGTACATTTTCGGCTTTACCCATTGCTTAATTTGCTTAGGATTTGTCTGGCCCTACCCATCACTGGCCTTAATTTAAAGCCCTATATTTATATTATATAGTATGTAGTTAATATAAGCCTACCAGTACTGAAAAAATGAGCAACAAATAGACAATAATAATTGAGATTCTTGATTTATACCTTCTGAAAAAATGACAGAATTGTCACCCACATAGAAGTCATACTCAAACTCATGCACATAATTTAATAATTTAGTGCAGTCATTCATTTAATGTAATATACTATATTTAGATGTTTAACACCAGTTTTGGTCCCATGATTTTTTTCAAAATAAGAAAGACTGTAGATGTGATATTGTTGATATGATGAAAGACAGATGATAAGGACTATCTCAGAAAATGTTCAGGATTTTAAAGGATTTTTAATCTTCTGAAAGATGAATAAAATGTGGTGAGAACTGGATGTTATCTTTTCAAGATGAAATGAATTGTAACTTGTAAATTGTTGCTACCTGCGGACTTGTAGTAAGCAAATGTGGAGAGCCATCATAAGCTAAGTTTAAAAGAAAATCAACCTAATTAACAACAACAATCAAATTAATATTTAAGTAAAATACATTTTGACAGATCCAAGCTGGCAAGTCTGTTTGGAATGGACAAAGCTACTGGCCAGAAAGGGAATGAGACATTAACTTATACAGCCCCAAAACAGCCGAAGAAAAAAGGTTGATTTTTATAAAACTTTTTTTATATCCATTTTTATCTTGACTCGCTAAATTTAATTTTAGCCTTATTACATTTTTTGTGTGTTAGTCCTCTGCTATGGTGTAATTTCAGTGTCTTAATATTTAAAATGGTAGATACTGTTCATGCTTTATCCAATTAAATTCATTTTGTTGAAATAGTTAATAATATACAATGACATCAGATAATTATTGTCTGTAACCTGAAAATGTTGCTAGAGAATGACAGAGACCTGTTAAAATAGTAAGGCGTATATAATTAGTTGATCTATTTCTCCAGCTTCATTGCTGCACATTTGTTCGCCTCCCTGATAAATAAAATATGCTTTATAATTAGAAGTTTCATCTGATATTCTTTAAAGCATGTTATATAGGTATGGATTAATATTTTTGCAAGATCTTATACAATTTAGAAAAACAATATTATTTCAAATCTGTCAACTTTTTTTTTATGGACAATGTTCTATTGTTGTCTATTCATTAAATCAAATGTTATCAAATTATTAATTAGTGTGTATCAAATATTTATTTTTCTTAATGTTTATCGACATGTTAAATTGCTAATCAAATTATTTTGTTTTCTCCTTAGAGGCAGTCCCTGAAGGGGGAGGCCCAACAGTTATTGTAGCCAGTGTAATTCATGCTTACAAATAGTGAGTTGAATTATTAGGATAATTATGAAGCTATAAATAGTGGATTTTTTCTGGGGCTGACTGTATAGAATAGTGAATATATTGGGATAATGATACAGTAATAGTATGTGGATTTAGTTTCAAAATAAATTTCATACCTATACATGCTCTTAAAATTAATATTGCTATTATAGCACTTTTTCAAATGTATAATTCAATATTGACAGTTAAATTTTTTTTTTTTTTTTAAAAACTTGTTTGCTGCTCTGCTTTCAGTTTGGAAGGGAAATATGCTTCTCAGGGGAAACTAGGAGCAGCCTTATTGGGAAATCAGGCTAACAAAGATGTACGTTTTAGATTAGTTGTGTGTAAATATAGATTTATACCTACATACACACCTACATAATTTAGTTGAGATTTTTGGTCCTTTTGTCTGTGAAGATGTCCAAGGCTTGCATAGTAGTAGTAGCAGCCTGGACTTGAGCTTTAATTTGTCTAAATTGAGGGAAAGTTTCTCAATTTGTCAGCCTCACTATCTCATCCTTGCCTATTTGATTCAATGGCAAGACTTACTCATGATGACTGGAAATAGACCAGGATGCAGTAGATGACCAGCAGTGTGTCTGCTTAATGGATACTGTTTGTATATAAAAGTATCAAAATACATAATTCTCTATTTAACAATGTTATTAAGGCTATCAGATGGCGATGATTTCACTAAATAAAATTCCAGATAACCGCGCTAAATGATATTTTAAAAAATAATGCAATTGCATTTGGGTCATTTATATTTTCTTTTATTATTTTATGGAGATACTTGAATGCGTATTTTGTCAAGTAACTATGGTAGATAGGAAGTTCACACAGGATGTTCAAACATCTGTTTTCTAAAGTGATGTGTTAACTTTATGTATTTGAAAAAATCTTATTCATGACATAGCTCTCTGCTGAATGTAATGTGTATGAATGAGAAAATAATTGTAAGTCACTTGCCATTTAGCATGAACATATAAAAATGTTTTTTTGCTTAAATGGTTAAGAATTTTTATTTTTTATTTAACCATTTTTAGTATCGGATTTTGCTGTATGTCAATCAACAAAAACAAGTCACCAATGCAAAGATCACCCTAAATTTTGCATTCAATGTAAGGAAGTGTTCATTTAAAATTTGAAAAAATTATAAAGGCTCTTTAAGTGAGAAGTTAACATTTAATAACAATTTAAATTAAGACATTTGTTTTCTACAACTTTCTGTGAAATGGGTAAAAAAAAATTAAAATTTTCAACCTATTTCATATATTCAGATGTTTTATAAATGAAATAACTATTATCACCTCCAGGTTTAAATTTAAACAAAAACTTTTTCAACTTTATATTAATCACAATAACTGTTAGCACCTTCTTATACCTGTACATCAAAGTAAATATCATTACCTTCAGATACAACAAAACAACTATGCCAGTTTTTATGATGATGCTAGATACATGTGGTCTGTCATGTTTGAGTCACCTGAAGCTGCTGAGAAATTTGCCAAGGAGGTAAACATTTTTTATATTTTTTTTTATGTTGCAATAAACATTCTGTTTATGTAAATTATTTCTTGCCTATAACATTCTCTCTTTACAAAAAAAATTAAATCAGTTAGTTGGTTTGTTGTAGGAAATTCAATTAAAGTGAACAATTTTCGATCAAAGAGTAATTTGTTTATAATTTCATTCTAGATACAGAATATTAATTTGAATTCATTTCCAAGAAGTATTATGGCTGTGAATAATTTGAATACTTTTTTGCCCAAAAATCAGTAACTGATTCTTTTCTACCCATACCTTTTTGTCATCACACCCCCCCCCCCCCCCCTCGATCCAGCAGCCAGGGACATGTGCCATTTTTATCGAAGCCTTGTTTAAAATTGTAACATTCTCCAGTGTTGGTTTTGTCTTTACTTGGTTAATCTATCATTAATTCTCCAATTGTCTTCTTGCTTGAATGAATTTGCTCAAATTTAACTAGATCTTTAATGAAAGCTCTGTGTCTGACTACCAGGTAGCCATCGCCAAAGCCAACTCTGTGACTGGGTCACTTACAGATTTGATCCAACAAGACCTGTCAGCAGGAGATGGCGGCGTGCTGGAGTCGGGGGACTCGGTGGAGGTCAAGTACACAGGATGGCTGTTCACCAATGGAATTCTGGGAAAAGTAGGTCACATTTCATAAATATTGTAATCTATGTTTAATTGGTGGAAAAGCTATTTCATTTTCTAGTTGATTGATTGACATATAGTCAAGATTAGATATAGACAGAGCCATAAAGTTGCTTGAATAGACAATTAATGATCAGTGCTTGAAAAAACACATACGTGAATAAGAGATAAAGTAAAAGCTCAAACAAATTATAACTTTTTCTTTTCTCAGGTGTTTGACCAATCACAACAAGAGAACTATTTCCGTTTTAAGGTCAGCAAAGGAAGAGTCATTAAGGTAATTCTTGTTTTCTTAAAGATAGATTCAATAAAGTAATTCTAATCAGATTAAATGGGTAGAGGTTTTAAGGTAATTCTAGTCTTGTTATTTTAACCAGAAGAGTGATTGATGTAACTCTACTTATTCAGACGGTACAGGAACATAAAAGATCCTTTGCTGAAAGTTTGTTCTTGAACAAGACTACTCTGTGTAATTCCTTTAATATTTACTGTGCACTGTAACTCTGGTGTATATAAAAATATCTTGTTTTTTAGAATGATAGCAGTGGGAGGAATGAACAGTAATGGTGAACCTTTTAGATACATAATGCTCCAACTGTAACCCAAAGTCCACATCTATATTGAAAAGTTCCAAAACTGCAATAAAACATCTCATTCTCACAATCCAAAGAGAGGGCTCTGCATGCCCATGTGCCAAAGAGAGGGCACCACTGTTCTAGAACATGATTTTAACAAAAAAAAAGACAAACCCTAGTGATAATATTTTGCCTGCTGATTTAAAGAATATAACTGAAATGTTTATATGTTTTTAATGTCTTACTGTTAATGAGATGTATTTAATTGCAGGGTTGGGACCAAGGTATGTTGGGAATGAAAAAGGGAGCTAAGCGACTGCTCATCATCCCACCGTCGTTGGGCTATGGTTTGCAAGGAGCAGGGGAGAGAGTACCTCCTGACTCAACTTTAGTCTTTGAGGTTCAAGTTATGAGGGTAAATATTATTAATTGCACTTAAATTAGTATGAAACCAATTTATTATAATCTAAATGTGCAAAGGAATGTTGTTTAAATTGAAATAATGGAAAATAACTAAAAAAAAAAATTTACAGTTTCCCCATTTCTCACTCACACTTCCCTTTAAAACAGTGGTTCTCAACCTTTCTAAAGCCACGACCCTTTAATACAGTTCCTCATGTTGTGGCGACTCCCAACCACTATATTGTTTTCTTTGATACTTTATAACTGTAGAGTATATGTATTTTCAGATGGTCTTAGGCGACCCCCCGTGAAAGGGTCGTGCGACCCACAGGTTGAGAACCGCTGCTTTAAAAAAACAATGAAATAAGTTCTGAGTTGAACAAACTTCATTTTCAGCAAACTTCCTTTCAAACAATATTGCTTTGTACAAATTGGTTTAAAAAAAATTGTTTCACACATATTTTTTAATATGACCATGAAATAAATTTGTAAGTGTTGAGAACAAAATGAGTTTGGAAATTAAAATGTTATAAGATTACTTGATATTTTATGTTATTTTTCATCCTTTTAATTAGGTCAAGTTACAGAAAGGGGATTCTCCACAAGAGTCACCTGTCCCAACTCCTGCCCCTACTCCTGCTCCAGTGATCAACCCGGACCAAGATGACTTTGAGGATGCTGGGGTGAAAGGTCGCACACGGTCCATAAATGAACACATCACACAGGTATCTAGTGATTAACAAGCCAAATAAAAATGTATGACCTCATTTATATATAGGCCTATATATTAAATTTACTTAAATTTAAGTATACGATTAATAACAACTTGTAATGGGGTTTATAATGCTGGCATTGAGACTATTAAAAAGCAGAGTAAACTACTAACATCTCATCACAGTTTGAACATTGTGAACTTATTGCTTGTGGTGATAACTTATTGCTACAAATTTAATGTTATATTTCAGTATTGTATTTTTATGATGTCATGTCAAATAACCAAATTTCTGTTGACTGGGCCCCCCCCCCCCCCCTATATCAGTCCCCAGATACCAACAAAGCCAAACTGATTTCACGAATGGCCAGGATGGGACAACCCATGTTGCCATTTCAAGGGGCAGTACCAGCCCAGCCTGAGGACAGTGATGAAGAAATGGCAAGTGGCTGAATAATTTAAGCTAGTTGCAATTGTGCTGAGAGCTCCCATGGCACAGATTCTGTACACATAAATTACTGAGGTGTTCAAAACAAAACTTGGGCCTAGTTACAAGATTTCTTTCTTTAATCAGGTTTATTACAATACATTGCTACTTATGTTGAATCCTATTTCTGCTGTATATGTGGTCAGAAATAGTTAACAGGCTATAAATATCTATGTACTAAGATAAATAATTTGTCCTTAAAAATATTTTAAAAAAAAAGTATTTTGCAATAATCAATTTGTGTAATTTAAATGATCCCAAAGCTTAACTTCCAAGATTTACATTGAATCACATTAAATATACCATAATCAATTAGTGTAAAGCAAAAATAAAGATTTTAAACTGCTGTAACTTACATTAACTCCTCTTCAATGGCTCACCATCTATTAAAATATAAGTAATGGTATGAAAGATTTTAAACTGCTCAGACTTATATTGAGTCACTTTATTTTGACCAGCATCAACAGGTTGAACATGTTCAGGCCGTACCAGCTGCTGTGAAACCTAACCTCCCAGTTAAACCGAGGTCCTTGTCATCTGCAGGAATGGCTGCGACTGCTAATCATGTGATCATCACACAAGCTCAGCCGGCCATGATGCAGTCTGGGATTGGCATGGTTAGCATTGGTAACCCAGGGGTTGTCATGACAACCAATGATGGACTAATGCATCAACAACAGCCAGCATTTTTACAGAGTAAGTTTAGCTGAATGTAACTTTGTTATATCTGTGACAATCTAAAATACAAAAGTGCCTCCACAACTAATACCACTTATGAAAATGTATTACTGAAATAAATTGATTTATTATTGATAATACATTTTTACTGCATTTATTGACTAAGAACTTTTGGACATGAGGAAAAGTATTTTAAAAACAATTTTTAAAAAGATATTTGGCCCAGAATAAATATGTTCTCACAGTTCAAAAGATATTGAGGCCCACTGTCTAAACAGTTTCAACATGTAACAGTTATGCGGCATGTGGGACTTTGTCAGCATATAACAATTACCAATCTGACATTGTCAACATAAAGCAGCTATGCCCCCTGTCTGACATTGTCAATATATCTAGGCTCCTGTCTGATATTGACAACATATCTGTGCCCCTGTCTGACATTGTCAACACATACATCCTCAGATTTACCAGGGGCCCAACAACTGGCTGTCTACCAGAACCCCAATGCCTATCTACAACAACAGCAGCAGCAACAGACAGCTTTACTTCAGCAACAACAGCAGTTATTGCAACAGCAACAACAGCAGGTAGATTTGCTGCGTAGTGTTCTACAACTTACACCCTCTCATTTTGTCCCTGCTACCACAGATGACCATTAGTAAGACTCGGGCACCTCGACAACATCCCCTCCCTCTAATTGATTCCCTCGTAACAGAGATGACCATTAGTTAGAGACTGACCATTATAAAACATCCCCTCCCTCTAATTGATTCCCCTGTATTTCAGCTCTTAGGTCAAGGTCTTATGATGGGTGGACTTCAGGCTCAGCCACCTGGTTATGGAGGTGAGTCAACATTTATTGAACCAGTTCTTTGTAACAAATGTGCTTAACTGAATCCCAAGGATTGGACTCTTAGCTGGACAACACTAAGATGTACAGACTATTTGAACACTAAGATGTACAGATTATTTGAACACTAAGATGTACAGACTATTTGAACACTAAGATGTACAGACTATTTGAACACTAAGATGTACAAACTATTTGAACACTAAGATGTACAAACTATTTGAACACTAAGATGTACAAACTATTTGAACACTAAGATGTACACACTATTTGAACACTAAGATGTACAAACTATTTGAACACTAAGATGTACAAACTATTTGAGCACTAAGATGTACAGACTAAACATCTCTTTGTCCATGGTTGCACTGAGATAATTTAGTTTCTTCTGCAGTGTTACATAACATGCTTGGCCTTTCTTTGTCAAAAATGCTTTAGTTTAACTAAACCATCATCATTAAGATATGATTTTAAAAACATAAAATATTTACATGAACTCTGTACTTACACAAATAATTGCTTACTATTAAATTGCAATTTTTCTCTTTCTTTTTTTTCCTTTTTTTTTCCTTTGCATGCTTGTCAACTAAACTGTTTGTGATGTCAACTAACAACATGACATCTCACCCCTCGGATGTCATGCAACACTTCTATGGCACCATCTTACTTGCGTGATCACATCATCATCTTTGCTTGCTTTAATGGTGATGGTTAAACTCTGCTTGACCACTGTCCAGTGCCAGCACCTGCACCACTGGCAAATCCAGCTCCAACTCCAGCTCCATCTTCTACAGCTGATGGCCTGGCCCCAGCCCTCCTGACAGAAACAAGACAACAGAACACAGAAGTTCGCATTGGCCTTTCCAAAATGACAGACAAAGTTGATAAGATTTTAGAGAAGGTGAGAAATAAAATTTTATTGTATAGTTTAATTTCAACCCACATTACATAAGACGAATTGTGTCTCCATTTGTAGGTCACTTGCAAAATTTTTTTTTGTTGAAATCTCTCTCCGAGCTGAAAATGTTGCCTTTCTGGTATGGTGTGTCAGGATGGGTGTTGTTATTAATAGACATTCCCTACACTTGATCCAACAATGCAAACAATGTACCATCCATTAGTGAACCACCTGATAGTGAGCCATCAACTAGTGAGCCACCAATTAGTGAGCCACCAAATAGTGAGCCATCAACTAGTGAGCCACCAATTAGTGAGCCACCAAATAGTGAGCCACCAACTAGTGAGCCACCAATTAGTAAGCCACCAAATAGTGAGCCACCAACTATTGAGCCACCAAACAGTCAGCTGTTCAAACTTCTTAAAACAAGGAGTGTATAATTTTCTTTAAAGGTGTTTTTAAGCAAAAATATAAATAAATATAAATAAATAAACTGAAACAGGGGTTAAGGTAGTGGTTGACTTCAGTTCATGGGTAACAGTGGTTCACTTCAGTTCATGGGTAACAGTGGTTCATAATACTATTGATATTAGTTTCAACTGAATGTCACGTGTAATTTGGAAACAATCGACAAGACTTTACCTTGAATCCTAAATAAACACACACAGATAGAACACATCAACTCAGCCGTTGCAGGTCATGGTGGAGGGGGTCTCATGCCCTACAGTTCCAGTATGCCGGTTCCGTCTATGGAGGCCAATGTCCTAATGCAGAATATAACAAGAATTGTGCAGGTTGGTACATAAGTTTGAGATCAATTCAAAATGTGCAGCACTTCTTACAAGTAGATTTGGTGATAGGGTTTAATTATTAATACATTTTTGTGAAATACTGAAATGTATTATTGTGATTGTTAATAAATATCTGTTTGTCAATTTTAACATTTTATTCCTGAATTATATTATTGTGTGGTTTATTATATATATCTAGTTGTCAATTTTAACATTTTAGATTAATATTTTTGTAAAATAAAAAAGCTATTTGTTTGATAGTCACTACTTTTGCTGCACAATTCTATTCCATTATAAATGACATAAAAAAAATAAAATTATTTGGCCAAGGATTCCTTGAATGCCTTTGAATATCCACCAAAAAAATTAAAGACCCATTAACTTTTTAAGAACCACTATTAATTGGTAATTATTGTCAACATTTTTGATTGAATGGATTTTTAAAAAAAAAATTTTAATTCTTCATTTTAATATTTCATTTTCAGGAAAATGAACGTTTGAAAAAGGATTTATATGATCAAAGTCACAAGGTTCATGAACAAAATGATAAAATAGCAGCATTGTTGCAGACCAATCAAAAGTAAGGTCTTGGCATCATCTTGTGTGTGTGGGTGAGAGAGTGTGGGTTGGGGAGTGTGCACATTGGTGTGTAGGTGGGTGTGTGGGTTAATCATATACATGTCTTGATATAATATTGAAGGAAAAGTAGGGTATAAGTAGGTAGAAATAATCTAGAATTTGTCAATCCAGACACATGGGAAGAATCAGCAAAGGTTTGACCATCATGGCGTTCATCTTTATATAAAGGCTCCGAGCAGAATGAAGACAACAGAACAGATGCTGCAGAGGACAAAAGAAAAGCCAGAAAAGCCCAGGTTAACTCAGCGCACCTGGAGATGTCCCATCCATCCTTGCTTGTACTAAAAAATAACAGAATCGGTCTCATCAGCCATCTACACACCCACAGGCATAATTGGTCTCATCAGCCATCTACACACCCACAGACAGAATTGGTCTCATCAGCCATCTACACACCAACAGACATAATTGGTCTCATCAGCCATCTACACACCCACAGACATAATTGGTCTCATCAGCCATCTAAACACCCACAGACATAATTGGTCTCATCAGCCATCTACACACCCACTATCTAGAACCATACTTCCCAAATGTTTCAACGTAACGGCTTGCTGACCGCTGGAAGTTTGCTGACGTCTAGTTTCGGAAGTACTGACAGAGAAACCAGGATTTGCTAATAATAGTCAATGGTGGGTGCCTAGGTCAATGGTGGGTGCCTAGGTCAATGGTGGGTGCCTAGGTCAATGGTGGGTGCCTAGGTCAATGGTCGGTGCCCAGTGATGAACAGTGCTGGGTGACTAGGTCAATGGTGGGTGCCCAGTGATGAATAGTGCTGGGTGACTAGGTCAATGGTGGGTGCCCAGTGATGAACAGTGCTGGGTGACTAGGTCAATGGTGGGTGCCCAGTGATGAACAGTGCTGGGTGACTAGGTCAATGGTGGGTGCCCAGTGATGAACAGTGCTAGGTGCCTAGGTCAATGGTGGGTGCCCAGTGATGAACAGTGCTGGGTGACTAGGTCAATGGTGGGTGCCCAGTGATGAACAGTGCTGGGTGACTAGGTCAATGGTGGGTGCCCAGTGATGAACAGTGCTGGGTGACTAGGTCAATGGTGGGTGCCCAGGTCAATGGTGGGTGCCCAGTGATGAACAGTGCTGGGTGCCTAGGTCAATCGTGGCAACCTAGTGATGGTCAACAGTGGTTCCCTAGTGATGGTCAATGCTGGGTGACTTCAAATCCATATATGTTATATTGCAGATGCATTTGAAGTCACCAAGCATTGACCATCACTAGTCACCCAACATTGACCATCACCTAACACCCAACATTGACCACCACTAGTCAACCAGCACTGACCATCACCTAGCACCCAACATTTACCATTGTTAGGCACCCAACATTGACCACCACTAGGCACCCAACATTGACCATCACTAGTCACCCAACATTGACCATCACCTAACACCCAACATTGACCACCACTAGTCAACCAGCACTGACCATCACCTAGCACCCAACATTTACCATTGTTAGGCACCCAACATTGACCACCACTAGGCACCCAACATTGACCACCACTAGGCACCCAACATTGACCACCACTAGGCACCCAACATTGACCACCACTAGGCACCCAACATTGAACACCACTAGGCACCCAACATTGACCACCACTAGGCACCCAACATTGACCACCACTAGGCACCCAACATTGACCACCACTAGGCACCCAACATTGACCACCACTAGGCACCCAACATTGACCACCACTAGGCACCCAACATTGACCACCACTAGGCACCCAACATTGACCACCACTAGGCACCCAACATTGACCACCACTAGGCACCCAACATTGACCACCACCAGGCACCATACATTGACCACCACTAGACTCTTCTCCTCTATTTTGAGGGCCTATGAGGGTCAATGTGTAGATCGTTCTTGCTCCTATAGTTATAGCTGAAGCACGCACAAACTCACTTGTTTCATTAACAAATCTTTTTCCCTGAGCCTGGAATTTATTTTTTTGTTCAGATTTGTAGAGCAGAGCCACTCGGTCCTGGAGCAGAGAAATGAAGGTTACAAGACAACGGCAACACAGTCACAGGCTCGGGTTCTAGCTTTGGAACAAGAGAAGGTCAGTGGGTACTGGTTCTCAAAATGGGGGGTGGGGGAGGGACTGGGTTATATTTTGTTGGAGACCTTACAGATGTATAGACAAAAGTTTATGTGTGTGTGTGTGTGAATAGACACAAATATATATGTGTGAATAGACAAACGCAGATATGTGTGAATAGACAAAAGTAGATATGTGTATATAGTCAAAAGTAGATTTGTGTGAAAAGACAAAATTAGATATGTGTGAATAGACAAAATTAGATAAGTGTGAATAGACACGTGAGGGATGTGAATAGAGAGAGGTAGATATGTGTGTAGATAAGTCTGTGCATAGATATAAATAGACATATGGTAACATGTAGATATTTTTTGGAATAGACACATGAAAATAAGTTAGTTAATAGACATATAGATCTATACAGTAAAATATTACCACATAGATCTATACAAGTAAAATATTACCAAACAGGTCCACCTGGCCACTGAACTCAGCTCGGCCTCTGCACAAATCAGCACGCTGCAGCTGGAGCTTGGGGAGTACCGCAAGAGAGAGGGTGAGCTCAGGCAGCAGATACAACTAACAACAAACACGAGCACCTCAAACAAAGACGAGCTGGAGAAACTGAGGGCCCAGAGGGAGGGTAAGTTGAGGTGGGGAGGGAGTCCACCCGGTTTTGTGACAGCTAAGTTGCCTAGTGGTTGGGTCTGTTTCCAGAAGGTAACAACTCTCAACTCTGTGCTTTTTAGCATTTAAGATTCTTTAATTAATGGTTTCATAGCCATGACAGTCCACAATGTACAACCAATAAATACTGTGTACATGAAACCACTTTACAGTCCACAATGTACAACCAATAAATACTGTGTACATGAAACCACTTTACAGTCCACAATGTACAACCAATAAATACTGTGTACATGAAACCACTTTACAGTCCACAATGTACAACCAATAAATAATGTGTACATGAAACCACTTTATAGTCCACAATGTACAACCAATAAATACTGTGTACATGAAACCAATTTACAGTCTACATTGTACAACCAATGAATACTGTGTACATGAAACCACTTTAAAAATAATACAAACTGACATAAATCTGCTTTTCAAAATGGCATTGAAAAATATCTCTCAGCAGTCAAAAAATTATCTGTGCCTCAGGGAAATTTACACATATTTATACTCCATTTGTTCAACGCCTAACCAATCACCAAACAGAACTAACCAATCACCAAACAGAACTAACCAATCACCAAACAGAACTAACCAATCACCAAACAGAACTAACCAATCACCAAACAGAACTAACCAATCACCAAACAGAACTAACCAATCACCAAACAGAACTAACCAATCACCAAACAGAACTAACCAATCACCAAACAGAATTGACCAATGAAAACACACAAAATAAAAAAAAATATCCATTCTCCCATATACCTAAACAAATCACTAGTTTAGAGCAGCAAGAATAATAATACAACATAATCTGACTGCAACAACAACATAATATGACTGTGACCAGGTTGTAGGTGAGGCTTCATTGGTTAGTTGAGATTAAACACTGATAGTGGGTCATCTGATGGTATGTTTAAAGGGCTTGGTTAAGTGATAGTGGGTCATTTGATGGTATGTTTAAAGGGCTTGGTTAAGTGATAGTGGGTCATCTGATGGTATGTTTAAGGGGTTAGGGTAATATGGGAAAATTAAAAGAAGATAAAAGGAAGATCTCTGGAAGACAGAAATGAGATGATAATTATAAAATTATATTCATGAATGAGTATAAATGGATGTATGTATGGTCATAAATGGATGTGTACATGACTGATTCCCCCTCTGAAAGTTAAACGATGCTGCGGAGTGCCGTCCATGACGTCACATGTAAATTGATATGGAATGGTTGGTTTTTAATTGATATTTTTTAAGTTCATTTTAATTTGTATGTACAGCATGGTGAGCCCAGCCCTAGGCTTGGGTACCTTGTATGTACAGCGTGGTGAGCCCAGCCCTAGGCTTGGGTACCTTGTATGTACAGCGTGGTGAGCCCAGCCCTAGGCTGGGGTACCACGCTAAAGAAAACTACCCATAATAATAATAATAATAATAATAATAATAATAAATGGATGTGTACATGGTCTTAAATGGATCTGTACGTGGTCGTAAATGGAGGTGTGCAGGGTCATAAACGGATGTGTCGATGGTCAAAAATGGATGTGTCGATGGTCAAAAATGGACGTGTGGATGAGGATCAATGGATGTGTGCATAGCCATAAATGTAGTTGGCGGTGTTATGTTAAATGTTTTTGTTGAAATCTCTGAGTAGAAGATGAACAGAAGATATCCAACTTGACTGCAAGTGTTAGAGATGAGAAGCAGGCCAGGAAAGCAGCTGAGGTCAAACTGACAAATCTGAGTGAAGAACTTGCTGACATCAAACTGTCCCATTCAACTTTAGAAAAGGTAGGACACTTGTCCTCTACTGTAATCTATTGGCAGGGCACTTGTACTGTAATCTATTGGCAGGACACTTGTCCTCTAATCTATTGGCAGGACACTTGTCCTGTAATTTATTGGCAGGACACTTGTCCTGTAATCTATTGGCAGGACACTTGTCCTGTAATCTATTGGCCCCTAATTTCCACAAATGCTCAGAAATGTCCATGACATGATGAGTTTGAATGTTGATACATAAACTACACATAACTTTCTAATGTTGATACATAAACTACACATAACTTTCTAATGTTGATACATTTCACTTGTTTTAAAATACAAATATCCTCAATGACAGAATCTGAGTGAGAGGAAAAGAAAAGCAGCGGAGGAGAGAAGGAAAATGGAGGAAGACATGGAAGATGCAAAGATCAGCTTTGAGGTCAGAAGACAACCTGGTTTCCTGACAAGATCGTGATAACTTCTTTTTAGTCATTACCTCATTTATTGTATTTTAACTTGACTACTTCATTGTATTTTTGTCTCTTTTGTTGTCAAAAGGTAATGCTCCTCTGAGAATCTAGTCAACTGGTTTCATTTGGTCTGTCACTTAGATCTAATCAGTTGTGTCAAATATTTGATTAACCTGGCCTTATGCTATAGGGTTGAATGTTCAATCTTGAAATGTTAAGTCTCTGCCCTTTCTTTGTTTTTATCAGCAAACCATTGAAGGGTTAAGGGAACGTCTTCGCAAACAAAAAACTTCAGTTGACGCAGAGACTGAGAACAAGGTATGTTCAGTTTAAGATGTTTTATAGGTCGATGGTCAACAGTGTTTACTGTTTGCTCACACATCTTCTGCTTAGCCTAAATTATAAACTTTTTTTCTCACAAGTCTTGTGCCAACTCACAAAGAGTGGTTGTATGTTGAAATTATTAAAATTATATACAACCTTTTTAAAGCTTTTCTACATCTTTTCTACGAGGATGCATAATATAATATTAAGATAAACTGTACAAATAATGATTTTGAAATATTCTTGAAGGTGTCCAAGATCGAAGAAGATTTGTCTCGTGAATGGCAAACAAAATGTGACAGAATAATGATAGCTCTGACAGACAAACACAACAGACAAATTGAGGAAATGAAATCAGAAAAGGAAGAATTGTTGCGTAAAATTGAGGAGTTAGATAGAAAGGTCAGTTAAATTGAGGAGCTAGAGAGAAAGGTCAGTTAAATTGAGGAGCTAAAGAGAAAGGTCAGTTAAATTGAGGAGCTAGAAAGAAAGGTCAGTTAAATTGAGGAACTAGAGAGAAAGGTCAGTTAAAGTGAAGGGCTAGAGAGAAAGGTCAGTTAAAGTGAGGAGCTAGAAAGAAAGGTCAGTTAAATTGAGGAGCTAGAGAGAAAGGTCAGTTAAAGTGAGGAGCTAGACAGAAAGGTCAGTTAAAGTGAGGAGCTAGACAGAAAGGTCAGTTAAAGTGAGGAGCTAGAGAGAAAGGTCAGTTAAATTGAGGAGCTAGAGAGAAAGGTCAGTTAAATTGAGGAGCTAGAGAGAAAGGTCAGTTAAATTGAGGATCTAGAGAGATAAGTCAGTTAAAAAATCATCCTCTGCTCCCTGTCATCCTCTGCTCCATGTCTTCCTCTGCTCTGTGTCATTCCTCTGCTCTGTGTCTTCCTCTGCTCCATGTCATCCTCTGCTCTGTGTCATTCCTCTGCTCTGTGTCATCCTCTGCTCTGTGTCATTCCTCTGCTCCGTGTCTTCATCTGCTCCGTGTCTTCATCTGCTCTGTGTCATTCCTCTGCTCCCTGTCATCCTCTGCTCTGTGTCATCATCTGCTCCCTGTCATCCTCTGCTCCCTGTCATCCTCTGCTCCGTGTCATCCTCTGCTCCGTGTCAGCCTCTGCTCCCTGTCAGCCTCTGCTCTGTGTCATCCTCTGCTCCCTGTCATCCTCTGCTCCCTGTCATCCTCTGCTCCCTGTCATCCTCTGCTCCGTGTCAGCCTCTGCTCCCTGTCATCCTCTGCTCCCTGTCATCCTCTGCTCCGTGTCATTCCTCTTCTCTGTGTCATTCCTCTGCTCTGTGTCAGCCTCTGCTCCGTGTCAGCCTCTGCTCCCTGTCAGCCTCTGCTCCGTGTCATCCTCTGCTCCCTGTCATCCTCTGCTCCCTGTCATCCTCTGCTCCGTGTCAGCCTCTGCTCCCTGTCATCCTCTGCTCCCTGTCATCCTCTGCTCCCTATCATCCTCTGCTCCATGTCAGCCTATGCTCTGTGTCATCCTCTGCTCTGTGTCATCCTCTGCTCCCTGTCATCCTCTGCTCCCTGTCATCCTCTGCTCCATGTCAGCCTATTCTCTGTGTCATCCTCTGCTCCGTGTCATCCTCTGCTCCGTGTCAGCCTATGCTCTGTGTCATCTCTTGTTTTAAGTCAGTAATATTTCACTACTTACTGCCAATCAAAACTGCTGTTGTCCGACTCCCAGGTGGTGTCAGTCAGGTCATCTGGGTCATCCACAGAGAAGCAAGTCATGCAGTTACAGGATGAACTTGCTGAAATGAAACTCTGGAAAGACAAGGTTTGTTTCATTGTATTGACCCCAGGTGCAACTGACCATTGATCAGATGACCTAAAATCAGTTTACCATAGACCCACTGACCATAGATGGGTTGATTAACAGATCATTAGACTATAGACCAGTTGAGCACAGGCCCATTGAGATTAGATCAGTGTTATAAATTGCTATAGATTAGTTGAGCACAGGCCCATGGAGATTAGATCAGTGTTATAAATTGCTTTAGATTAGTTGAGCACAGGCCCATTGAGATTAGATCAGTGTTATAAATTGCTTTAGATTAGTTGAGCACAGGCCCATGAGATTAGATCAGTGTTATAAATTGCTTTAGATTAGTTGAGCACAGGCCCATGAGATTAGATCAGTGTTATAAATTGCTTTAGATTAGTTGAGCACAGATCAGATGATGAAAAGACTGTCATTAATAGAAATTATTTCAAGTCTGCCCTGACAACTGGAGTGAGATAAAATGTTCCAATCTGTGCCAAGCTGGGGCAGAGAACTGGGGGAGTTGTTTTGGCTCAGATTCCAACTGCAACGATCCATCTCGTTTGTGTAAATGAGACCGGGGTGAGGAAGGAAACTCTGAACTGACAGAAAATGTCCTATTGAAATATTTAGACCCGCGGAATGGGACAAGACGTGCCATTGTGAAAATGACCGGTTATGTGGCCCACCTGACGGACACTGTCATGGGAAAAGCTGTGTTCAGACCAGTTGTAACAAACACAAGTGAAACTTGCACCCTAACAAAAATGCCAGATAACCTATCAAACACATGGGAGAAAACATTTCTCTGGACATATTTGAACCAACAAATGATGAATATGGATGGCAAATACAAACCAATCAGGAATCGTACAGTCTATATCAGGATCCCACACTAGTAGCAGAAATAAAAAAAGGGTAGGCAATACTGGGCTGGACATTTAGAAAGAATGCCAAATGACAAAGGAGAGAAGAAGGTGCACCACCTTAACCCCAGAGTAAAACGGTTGAAAGGCAGATGGGTGGATGATGGGGAGAGGGATGTTCAGCAGCTGGGAATCCAAGCATGGAAAAGAAAAGCATCAGTGAAGGCTGATTGGAAGGATGTGGTGAGGCAAACCAAACCCCTAAATGTATGTAGTGCTACAGGGATGGATGGATTTCAAGTCTGCAAACCAGACAGTACAACTACAGTAGAACCCGGTTATGTCGCCGGCCTAGTGGTTTGCCAAAAAGCGTCAAAATAACCGATGATCGAGATAACTGAAACCAATATGGCGGCAATATATTAACATGTGCTTGAAATTTCTTTATATTCATGATGTGCGTTTATAAATGAGAATGTACATGCACATGTTTTTTGAGTTTTTTTTTACACAGCTGCGTTGCTGCTATTTGTTTGATGAAGCGATCGGCATGCTATAAAAATGTACATACATACATGTTCGCTAAACACAAAAGGCAAGTGTTAGATGCCACTTTTCGGGGTTATCCCAAAATTCTGGATTTGTGAGGCTAAATATTTTTCAGCTCCAGATTTGCAAGTTTTTTCTCTCTCACTCCAGATTTGCCAGGTAGTTTATTCAATTACGGATTCTGGGTTTAAACAAAAATCATGTAAGAACACCCCAAAGCCTTTACAGCAAAAAGCTGGTTTGCTATAAATAGAACAGGTACTGCGAGATCCCTCTTTTGTTTGCAGGCCTCTCGCTTTCCTTTGCAAGCACCTCGCTTCCTGCTGTGTCAAGTTACTTGCGGGGACAACGATGTTGTCATTTTATTTAAATTACTACAGTTTGAAGTCTGCAAAATTTATTTGTTGTTTGCTATTTCTTCTTGCGAAGTTCAAAAGTGATGGGTCATGAGGATCGAGATCGTTGAAGTTAACTGGCAAATTTGGCCCACTTTTTGTGCTCGAGATATTAGGGTTCGGCGACATAAAAGAATCGACATAACTGATGAGAAAATGCTACGACAAAGATAGACTTTGGCGGTTCCACTTCAAAAATGTTGACTTAACAGGGTTGGCGAGTTAACCAAGGTTGAGATAAGTGGGTTCGACTGTAAATGACTATATCACAATATATTTGTATTAAAAGCACTAGTGAGGCGGGGGGGGGGGTGTACTTGGGGGTGGGGATTTTTCTATATATTCAGATAGGAATTTTCGGTCAACTGCATGCGCCTCTGATTACAAAACATTAATTATTATGTAATGTATATACCCTGTGTCAGGAAAAAGTGAACCCTTTTGAAAATGTGAAACAGAATAGTAAATATTTATTAACACTAACACAGTAACTCCTTGATCTTTTCTAGCATGACACATTGTAATAAGTGTCTTACTACACACATTAACTCCTTGATCTGTTGTAGCATGACACATTCTATTGATTGTCTTACTACACAAATTAACTCCTTGGTCTGTTCTAGTATGACAGTCTGAGGATCCAGGCAGGTGCAATGAAGGACAAATATGAGAAGAGACTGGAAGAGTTGGAGGGAGAGAAGGAGGAGGAAGGAGAGAAGAGAAATGAAATTGTGGAGAAGGCAAAAGAGCAAAGACAAGAGCTGCAGCAGCAGATACAGCAGCTCCAACAGCAGACACAGCAGCTGCGCAGTCAGCTGCAAGCTAATGCGGCTGTGCAGAGAAGCGTGGAGATGTCCAGCCCTGCCACAAGTGCCGATATTGCCACAGAGGTGAGATGGTTCATTTTGAAACTGTTGTGATGAAATCGTAGGCTAGGGTTCTGAACTGGTTTCAATGACCAGTTAATTTTGTGTTTTTTATGTACACACTGAAATGTCAGGGCTGTCTGTTATACAAATGTTATATAAATCATTGTCACTATATAAAATAATCTGATGATTTTCCGTTATATACAATTTAATATGAATGTCAGTCATATATAATAATGTATACTATTTTTTAGTTGTTTGGTATTTCAATCTAATGATTGCCTTTTATATATAATTACAAGAAATGTTACCTTTCAAAAATGACAGATGTTTTCATAAATTGAATATTTTAAATTTTGGCAAATTAAAACTTATAATTCTCTAAAGAGATGAAAAAAAAATGTTTTAAAGATAAATCAAGGGAAGCAATTACATTTTCTTAAAATGCAACACTGTTTCAAAGGTTATCTCTCTTACAGTTAGTTGAAGAGAGAGAGAGAGAGGAGGGGGGTGGTGGGTGTGGGGGCTGTGCACTTATTACATAACACAAAAAAATATATGAAAGTTTTGACCCACCCCCACCCCTACTCCTATCATATCATATCTATATATAAAAGTGAAAATCTGTTTGTTTGTTTGTGGGTCTGTTCCACAAAGGCTTTTACACGGATTGATGGATCTTGGCCAAACTTGGCACATATATCCATCATTATCCAGAAGGAACTCTTAAGGGGTTGAAAACTTTGAATAACATTTCGTGTGGGGCCGGAGGCCCCGAATTCGTTTTTTTCTTATATGAGCTATATAAAAAAATTACAAACAAATACTCCTACGTGAATGGATGGATATCGATCAAACTTAGTACACGTACACTTGATTATCCATATTCAAATACCGAAGGGTACTGAACTCATAATATCCATTCTTCTGGGGCCCCATTTCATTTTTCCGTATATGAGCTATATAAATATCGATAGGCTTAGACAACACTATAGTTTCTATGTCAATTGATGGATATAGGCCTAGGGTGGTAGCAATACACTTCACTGTCCATACAGAAATATCGGTTGATGTAAAACTAATAATATCCAATCTAGAATTTTCCAGAAAGTTCGATATTCTTAAAATGCTATATCTATGGCATTATTCAATAGATTTTATCGGAAAATGGGATAACATTAGAAAGCAGGGTCCTTAGATGGAACGGGATCCTACAGAGAACAGTATCCTAACGGGATCTATAGGCCACCGGGATCGGGGTCCTAATGCAATCCCGGGCCACGCCGGGTATATCGGCTAGTATATATATATAAAAGTGAAAATCTGTATGTTTGTGGGTTTGTCTGTTCCACAAAGGCTTTTACATGGATTGATGAATCTTGACCAAACTTGGCACATATATCCATCGTTATCCAGAAGGAACTCTTAAGGGGTTGAGAACTTTTAATAACATTTCGTGTGGGGCCGGGGGCCCCGAATTCGTTTTTTTCTTATATGAGCTATATAAATATCAATAGGCTTAATACTCCTACATGAATTGATGGATCTTGAACAAACTTAGTACACGTACACTTGATTATCCATACTCAAATACCGAAGGGTACTGAACTCATAATATCCATTCCTCTGGGCCAGGGGCCCAATTTAATTTTTCCTTATATAAGCTATATAAATATCGATAGGCTTAGGCAAAACTATAGGTTCTATGTTAATTGATGGATATAGGCCTATCGTGGTAGCAATGCACTTCACTGTCCTTACTGAAATATCGGTGCATTTTACACTAATAATATCCAATCTAGAATTTTCCAGAATGTTCGATAACTTTAAAACGCTAGATCAAAGGCATTATTCAATAGACAAATTTAAAATTTTAACTTCATAACTTACCTGAATGATTTTTATAGGGCCCCCATCTCAGGCAAAACTAATTAGGTACAATTAAGGAATGGGCCCCCGTGGCCCCTCTTTTAACTTAAATGTACTACAGTTATAGAAATGCATTTAGTTGTATAATTTTTCGTATTCGAAGAATAATTACTTAGAAAATACAGTTTTTACACAGTTCGAGGAGGATAATACATTTAATCTAGAATGTTCCAGAAAGTTCTATTGGTCAATAGGCTTAATACTCCTAGATTAATGGATGGATCTTGACCAAATTTGGTACATATAACCATCATTATCCGGAAGGATCTTTTAAGGCATTATCAACTTTTTATGACATTCCGTTTGGGGTCGGGGGCCCAAAATGTCGTTTTTTCCTATATGAGCTATATATTAAGAAAAACTAACAACAAATACTCCCACATGAGTAGATGGATCTTGACCAAACTTAGTACACATACACTTTATTACCCATATTCAAATACCGATGGGTACTGAACTCATAATATCCATCCCTCTGGGGCCAGGGGCCCAATTTAATTTTTATTTATATAAGCTATATAAATATTAATAGGCTTAGACAACACTATAGTTTCTATGGGAATTCATGGATCTATGCCTAGCTTGGTAGCAATACACTTTATTGTCCGTATTGAGATATCGGTGGATTTAAAACTAAGAATATCCAATCAAGAAATTTCCAGAACGATCAATATCTTTAAAAAGTCATATCTATGTCACGATCAAATCGGGATTATATCGGGAAATGGGATAACATTTGAAAGGAGGGTCCCTAGATGGAACGGGATCGCACAGAGTACAGTATCCTAATGGGATCTGTAGGCCACCGGGATCAGGGTCCTAATGCAATCCCGGGCCACGCCGGGTATATCGGCTAGTTAATAATATATAACATTTACATTGACCGCCTCCCTGATATTATATACGACATCTAGCAACCAAAATTATAAAACCAAAAACAATCATAAACAAGCAAATTTCAAGCAAAAAGTCAGAAATTATTTTACTAAAAATGTGCTTATTATTGAAAGCAAAAATACATTTTTGTTTATAATAACTTTGAGGCTAATTTTGAAAAGCAGAAAATTTACACAAATAAGAATTAAATTTAAAAAAAAAAATTAAATTAAAACCACCCCTTCCCCCTTTGTGTTTTATATGTGCATGGTCCATATGGCATGAATTATGTTTTTTCAAATGAATATAACATAATATGAACATCAGTTATATATAATATCTGTTTAAATGTATATAATTTGATTTAATGATGGATTATTTTACATTAGTTTAATGATTGGTTAGTTTTACAGTTGTGTAATGATGGCATATTGTTACAGTTGTGTAATGATGGCATATTGTTACAGTTGTGTAATGATTCAAATGATTTAATTTTTCTGAGCGCAGGTGAAGAAAATCATGAATTCAGTTTACCAGTCCTTGAGGAGTGAAATCGACACCGATGACAGTTACATGGGGGCGGAGGTGCTTGCAACAGTTCTCAATATCATCAAGGTGAAGGTTGATCATGAATAGTTTTGACAAAATTAGTTTCTAAATAAAAGAAGGAATTCAAAGGTTTTAGAATAATGTCAACTGGTAAAATAGTCATAAAATATGGTGTAAGATAATGTCAACTGGTAAAATAGTCATAAAATGTGGTGTAAGATAATGTCCTGTGGTAAAATAGTCATAAAATGTGGTGTAAGATAATGTCCAGTGGTAAAATAGTCATAAAATGTGGTGTAAGATAATGTCAACTGGTAAAATAGTCATAAAATGTGGTGTAAGATAATGTCCAGTGGTAAAATAGTCATAAAATGTGGTGTAAGATAATGTCAACTGGTAAAATAGTCATAAAATGTGGTGTAAGATAATGTCCAGTGGTAAAATAGTCATAAAATGTGGTGTAAGATAATGTCCAGTGGTAAAATAGTCATAAAATGTTGTGTAAGATAATGTCCAGTGGTAAAATAGTCATAAAATGTGGTGTAAGATAATGTCCAGTTGTAAAATAGTCATAAAATGTGGTGTAAGATAATGTCCAGTTGTAAAATAGTCATAAAATGTGGTGTAAGATAATGCCCTGTGGTAAAATAGTCATACAATGTGGTGTAAGATAATGTCCAGTGGTAAAATAGTCATAAAATGTGGTGTAAGATAATGTCCAGTGGTAAAATAGTCATAAAATGTGGTGTAAGATAATGTCAACTGGTAAAATAGTCATAAAATGTGGTGTAAGATAATGTCCAGTGGTAAAATAGTCATAAAATGTGGTGTAAGATAATGTCAACTGGTAAAATAGTCATAAAATGTGGTGTAAGATAATGTCCAGTGGTAAAATAGTCATAAAATGTGGTGTAAGATAATGTCCAGTGGTAAAATAGTCATAAAATGTGGTGTAAGATAATGCCCAGTGGTAAAATAGTCATAAAATGTGGTGTAAGATAATGTCCAGTTGTAAAATAGTCATAAAATGTGGTGTAAGATAATGTCCAGTGGTAAAATAGTCATAAAATGTTGTGTAAGATAATGTCCAGTGGTAAAATAGTCATAAAATGTGGTGTAAGATAATGTCCAGTTGTAAAATAGTCATAAAATGTGGTGTAAGATAATGTCCAGTGGTAAAATAGTCATAAAATGTGGTGTAAGATAATGCCCTGTGGTAAAATAGTCATAAAATGTGGTGTAAGATAATGTCAACTGGTAAAATAGTCATAAAATGTGGTGTAAGATAATGTCCAGTGGTAAAATAGTCATAAAATGTGGTGTAAGATAATGTCCAGTTGTAAAATAGTCATGAAATGTGGTGTAAGATAACATCAACTGGTAAAATAGTCATAAAATCTAAGTGCAATTATGTACATTTTTTTTATATATGGAAAATGATGCACAAAATATGATTAAATGATTTCTTTTCAACTGCTGTTTAGACCAGCATTTCCCAAACTTTTAAAATTGCCAGACTGTTGGAAGTCAAGGGACTAGTGCCAGATATATGAATTCCATTTTCTTGGTAATCAACCATAAATTTTAATGCTGTGCAGACCAGCAATATAAGGCTCACGGCATGTTGATGTTCCATGGACCACCATTTGGGAAATGCTTGTCTAGACTAGAAATTTCAGTTATAATATCTGCCGTAATACAGAGACTTGGATTTTGTAGGGCATCTGGAATACAGAGACATGGATCTTGTAAGACATCTGACATACAGAGACATGGATCTTGTAAGACATCTGACATACAGAGACATGGATCTTGTAAGACATCTGACATACAGAGACTTGGATCTTGTAAGACATCTTACATACAGAGACATGGATCTTGTAAGACATCTGACATACAGAGACTTGGATCTTGTAAGACACTTAACATACAGAGACATGGATCTTGTAAGACAGCTGACATACAGAGACTTGGATCTTGTAAGACACTTAACATACAGAGAATTGGATCTTGTAAGACATTTAACATACAGAGACATGGATCTTGTAAGACATCTAACATTTAGAGACATGGATCTTGTAAGACATCTTACATACAGAGACATGGATCTTGTAAGACATCTGACATACAGAGACATGGATCTTGTAAGACATCTTACATACAGAGACATGGATCTTGTAAGACATCTGACATACAGAGACATGGATCTTGTAAGACATCTGACATACAGAGACTGTGATTTGTAAGACATCTAACATACAGAGACATGGATCTTGTAAGACACTTAACATACAGAGACTTGGATCTTGTAAGACACTTAACATACAGAGGCTTGGATCTTGTAAGACATCTAACATACAGAGACACGGATCTGGATGTGAATCTAACGTGCAGAGACTTGTGTTCCTGCCATTTTTTATTTTATTTCTTTTAGATTGTTTTTTGTGCATACTTTGTACATAACAGCTATTTAGAACAGAGTATTTATTGAACCATGGCATCAAGGGAAATAATCCACTTTTCTTGATTTGATCCAAGTCATTGCACTAAATACAATGGCATATTATTTTCAGCAAACGACATTGAAACTAGTAAATCCGGTGTCAACCAGGGAAGAGGAAAGCGAGGAAGAAGAAGGTGAAGAGGAAGATGAAGAGGACAGTGAAGAAGAGGAAGAGAATCAAAGTAATGACGAAGGGATAGATGAGGTGGATGAGGATGAGAAAGGTAGAAAATTGCATCTATTTAGAGAAAGTGATAAGTTGGAGATACTATGAAAGATTTGCAAAAGTTTACTATGAAAGATTTGCAAAAGTTTTGTGTTTGCCTGCAACCTTATCTAACCATGTCATAACTACACCTTATGCACTAACGAAGAGCTATGCCCCAGCTATGCTTTAAATATGTCCTATTCCCCATGTCATAACTATGCCCAGTGCCGTAACTTTGCTATCCTTTAAATATGTCCTATGCCCCATGTCATAACTATGCCCAGTGCCGTAACTTTGCTATCCTTTAAATATGTCCTATGCCCCATGTCATAACTATGCCCAGTGCTGTAACTTTGCTATGTAACTTTAAATATGTCCTATGCCCTTTGTCATAGTGTTTTCTTCTAGTACCAAATAAAGTAAAATATGTTTGATAGAATAAATGCCAGTCCACATAACTGTTTACGTAAATATCTTTAAATCAGACACAGATGTTCAGTTCAATTTATATTCAATGTCTTGATGCTCAACCTTTCAGTGGTGCCAGTGTCTGCACAAATTAACCAATCAGCTAGTAAGACAGGGCCATCAGTTTCTGCTGTGAACCAATCAGCAAGTGGGACAGAATCATCAGATCATCAGATAGAAAGTATAGCAGTATTGGAAGAAGCTAGTCCACCAAGCCTTAGCAAAGATGATATTACTGTAATAGAGAAGATTACGCCAGAAGATGAAGAGGAAGTGCAATCTAATGAAGACATTAAAAATGTGACTCAAGAAACAAGAGAGGAGGAAATTCAGGAGATGACTGAGGATAAACAGGAAGTGGTCCAGAGTGCTGGCAGTTCCCATGACGTCATCGACACCAAACTTACACAGGATGAGAACCTGGATGATACGGAGGATTTCTTTGAGGAGGCTCTAGATGATTTAACGAAGGGGCCAACATCAGCCGCAAATCAACCCGCATCCATAGAGGCAGACATATCCAGTACGACAGAGACAGACCTGTCCAGTACAACAGAGACAGACCTGCACAACACGGTTGAGGTAGACAGCAACCAGTCTTCAGTATTAACATCAGATGATGAGGAACAGCAGAACATAATTTCTGACACAACCTTTGGTGACGAGATTAAAGAACACCCCAAGTCTGCTACACTAGAGGGCAGCACAGTAGCGCCACCTAAACCTTCAAATGATGTAAGAGAGCCACCACCTCCTCTCTTTGATGATGATGAAGATGACACCAATGGCGATGGGTGAGTCACATACTATTCTAAATGTATATGGTCACAGACAGACAGTCCACTCTTAAATGATAACAAAACTGGACTGTGGTCAAGATAAATCAAATAGATCAATTTTTTTTCTCAAGCCCCTGTTAAACATTGCATTGATTTAATCCGGCATTTTGTTTGTACCCAGCTCTCTGTTTGGCAGAGACAGTGCAGTGTCCCAAACACTAGGTCTCCCGCCACAGAACTTGACCAGCACCAAGAAAACAGAAAATAAAACAACTGGCAAAAAGCTGGACCTGAGCACAGAGGAGGTGAGTTTTCCAGTTGCTGGCAGCAGCTTACTGACCTCTCCAAGAGTGCATGTTGTTTTGTAGTGAGTGGTAATCTTCTGACTAGCACACAAACTTGAGTTGACAGGAAGTGATAATGACAGTCTGTTTGTATGTTACAATGATAGAATGATACTGTCTGTTTGTATGTTACAATGATAGAATGATACAGCCTGTTTGTATGTTACAATGATAGAATGATACAGCCTGTTTGTATGTTACAATGATAGAATGATACAGCCTGTTTGTTTGTGTTACAATGATAGAATGATACAGCCTGTTTGTATGTTACAATGATAGAATGATACAGTCGGTTTGTATGTGTTACAATGATAGAATGATACAGCCTGTTTGTATATGTTACAGTGACAGAATGACAGCTTATTTGTATGTGTTACAGTGACAGAATTACATGTATTTTGTTTTCTTGCAGGACTTAAAACCCCAACCGCCCCCACCCCTGTTTGGAGATGACAGTGATGATGATGACCTTGACTGGCTGAGTTAACTTGTCATGGAGGAAGTGACCATCTCCTATTGGAACTGTATTTTGGACTAATACTATTTGATTTTGCTCAATTTTGATTGGAAATATGTGCACCAAAAACAAGTCTGCACTAACTGGTTGTTATGTTCTGTTTCAATAAACTAAGCAAAGGGACATTACTCTGATCTCTCTTATTGGGGACAAATAATTAACTATACCAATATTATTTAAACAGTTTTTCACCATAAACCAATGGGAAGCCTGGAGATAACGAACTTATTGTCTACTCATTATATTTCAATCTGATTTTTCATACATTTGAAATCACAGAAATATATATTTTGAGAAATTTTAAAATTATAATGAGAAAGTTCTATACAAGCACCAAAGTCAATGCCATGACACTTGTCACCAACAATCTTGATGTTAAACTCAAAATACACTAATTTATGCAAAGGTGGGGGGAGGGGGTTGTCTAACAGCAGCCTTTCAAACTGGGTTGGTGCATATCATTTCCGCTCTTATGTCATTTGTGGTGGTCATTGTTTGGCTAAGTATTGGAGGACTGCCAGCACCCACTTTGTGGCGGGCAAAGTAAAGAAATATACTTTATTATTTTATGAATAGCTCCCCCCTGTCCTATTTTCATCAAATATTACGCCTGCCTTAGTATATTATTCAATGATATTTAATTTAAACAGTTTTCTTTTTATAACTTGCCTGCAATTATTATTTGGTACCCGTATTTCGCTGCATACCCCCATATTGTGGTCCACCAGTATAATGTGGTCCCCAGTTTAATGTGACCCTCTGGAATGTATAAGGTGGACCACCCTAGGCTCAACATAAAGAAAACTACAGGATCAGCTCCCTGGTTTACTGTCAGGACTATTGGTCAAATCTGTTTTCTAGAGGTTCAACATGTCACCACCATATAGCAGCAGTCTACTCTTTTAAGTACTTCAGTGGTCCCCATTCTTAGTTCTTAGAGGATTGGACTCAAACAGAAAATGCCATTGGCAAGTACTATGGTGTCTGCAGTGATTTGGCTTTGAAACACTGCTGGATAGAATTAGAGTTTTTAATATTAATAAATATATGAAATTTGTTGTTGTTGTAATCTTTGTTTTATGTGCATTGATGAATTATTGTTCAATCATTTGTAACATTTAGAGGGCAACCCATCACTGTTATGGCTTTGCATGATTCATCTCACATGCCTTTTGATGTGTCACCTCATGGCTTGGTGGAATTTTGATATTAGTTTTTAATTTTTGGCACAAGTGGCACAGAGATACACCAAAGACACACAGCACAGACACACAACAGAGATACACCAAGACACACAACAGAGATACACCAAGACACACAACAGAGATACACCAAGACACACAACAGAGATACACCAAAGACACAGCACAGAGATACACAAAGACACACAACAGAGATACACCAAGACACACAACAGAGATACACCAAGACACACAATATTTGACTTAAATGTAAATTTTCCTGAGGGAAACATTGTATGTAATAACTTGAACTTTTATATATTTTTATGACAATATTGCGTATGTCCATCTGGTATATGTCCATCTGGTATATGTCCATCTGGTGTATGTCAATATTGTGTCAGTCCATCTTGTGTCAGTCCATCTTATGTATTGTCATTTGTGTATGGCCATGTTATGATTCTGTTGACCTTGTTAGGCTAATGTTGTAATCAGGTTATAAACAGAATTACTGATGATTAATTGATTGAATATTTTCTAATGGATCAGAATTTGTTTTTGTTATTTTGCTTTTTGGCATTGTTGTTATCCATTGTTGTATGTCCATTGTTGTATGTCCATTGTTGTATGTCCATTGTTGTATGTCCATTGTTGTATGTCCATTGTTGTATGTCCATTGTTGTATGTCCATTGTTGTATGTCCATTGTTGTATGTCCATTGTTGTATGTCCATTGTTGTATGTCCATTGTTGTATGCCCATTGTTGTATGTCTTGCGGTACAGTGGATCCCTACTATAACAAGATAGTTTGGAGTCCATAAATTCAGATGATGTTAAATCTGGGATTGACACTACTTTTATGTGAGCAACTTTCTGTTGGTGTCTGTCAAATTTATTTGTTAAACTTAGTAAACATCTTTTAAATGAAAGTGATGAAGCACATCTTTTCACTGAAGTAGCGTATGAAGCACATCTTTTCACTGAATTAGCGTATAAAGCACATCTTTTCACTGAAGTAGCATATAAAGCACATCTTTTCACTGAAGTAGCATATGAAGCATATCTTTTCACTGAAGTAGCATATGAAGCATATCTTTTCACTGAAGTAGCATATGAAGCATATCTTTTCACTGAAGTAGCATATGAAGCACATCTTTTCACTGAAGTAGCATATGAAGCATATCTTTTCACTGAAGTAGCATATGAAGCATATCTTTTCACTGAAGTAGCATATGAAGCATATCTTTGCACTGAAGTAGCATATGAAGCACATCTTTTCACTGAAGTAGCTTATGAAGCACATCTTTTCACTGAAGTAGCATATGAAGCATATCTTTTCACTGACGTAGCATATGAAGCACATCTTTTCACTGAAGTAGCATATGAAGCATATCTTTTCACTGAAGTAGTGTATGAAGCACATCTCAGGGTTTGATTGATTGGATATTTATATAGCGCTGGTATCCATGCTACTTTAGCATGCTCACTGCGCTCTAAAGGGTTCCCGCGGCCTCCTGAAATTCCAGGAGCTCCTATTATATTGGAGTGGAAATGTCACTATTTAAATGAAGAAATACAATTAAATATCTAATTATATGACTTCTTAGTTAATAAAACCTCAAATAACTTAAAATAGTACTTCTAACATTGTTTAGTAATCAGATTACTTAAGATTGAAAATTGATTTGCTGAAGTGGTTAAGAGCAAATTTCTGCCATCTTGAAAATGGTGTCCGGGGAGGAAACACCCACATGGTGACAGTTTTGAAATGTATTAAAATTGTTGGGGGGAAGGGCAATTTTTATTTGCCCATTCTTGTATATAATTGGATGATCAAAATCAGAGGTGGCCAGCCCTACTCTAAGGCTGTAAATATTGGTTATCATGAATATAGTGACTGGTGGAGAATGTATGAAAAATTAAATAGGAGACTTTGCTTAATTCTACTTGTTCTATTTTACAAACATATTTATGAATAAACAGTATTGTTCAGCTTCCAGTTCTCGTTAAAGTGATATATCACACAATCAATTTAACAAAGAAATAACCATAAACCGCATTTTTTTCCCAAAGCATATTATGCAATGTTTACATTTTGAAGTAGACAAAAACTTGAAGAAGGGGCACGTAACTCTGCAATGATTTGACACTGGCAGAAAACTGCTATATCCAATTACTTACATGATAGGTCTACCCATGACCAAAAGAAGAGCAATTTGATTTATAAATATTAACAAACGGTAATAGGCCTTTATCAATAACAGTAACACGTAGGCCTATTTATTTAACTTTATGCAAATTAAGTTTAAGTATAGTAGTGTGGAGTAGGCCTTCTAAGTATGCTAATAAATAAATAAATAAGTTATGTGATATTATTTTTGAGTAGCATAATTTAAATCATAGTTTACGATGACTTCATTTAAAAGAAATTAAAACTAAAACTAGCTGATGCATCCATTGAAGCTGACAACATAGTTGGTCCTTATATTTATAGTTAAAAATTAACTTAATGCACCCCTGTGCTCTAGGTATTATGCATAAGCACAGCTGCGTGGGGAAAAAGGGGATATAGAGATTTAAAAGAATAGCGGCTTGGTCGTCGACTCATTTACCTTTGCGGAAAATTCCGGGCTGCCCGTTACATAGGCTTATGCCTAGCTTGGTATCACTTAGGCTTAGGCATATCTTAGTATCACTTAGACTTAGGCCTATCTTAGCATCACTTAGGCTTATGCCCATCTTAGTATTACATAGGCTTATGCCTATCTTAGTATCACTTAGGCTTAGGCCTATTTAGTTAGTATCACTTAGGCTTATGCATATCTTAGTATCACATATGCTTATGCCTATCTTAGTATCACATAGGCTTATGCCTATCTTAGTATCACTGAGGCTTAGGCCTATCTTAGTATCACATAGGCTCATTCCTATCTTAGTATCACTTAGACTTATGCCTATCTTAGTATCACTTAGGCTTATGCATATCTTAGTATCACTTAGGCTTAAGCATATCTTAGTATCACATAGGCTTCATGGCACACCGCCACGGTCATACATGGCACACCGCCAAGGTCATACATGGCACAGAAAATTCGTGGGAATTTTGATTTTTTTTAATCGCAAAAAAGGCATTTTTGACCCAACTGTTTTGAAAGTGACCAAGCTGACAGCTCGGAATTTCCCTCACTCGTAACCACTAGCGGCAATTTTAAAATGGATTCTTTGATACTGTGTCCGATGGCGTTGTGGTTGTGCATTTCCTACTAACTGACTTTTTAAACCTTTCTCAAAACCGCACTTTGGTCATGTTTTTCCTCATAAAATGCTTTAAAATAAAAACTTTCTTCCGATTTCAAAACGGTTGTTACCAATATAGTCAAGGTCCAAACCATACAACACATAATAAAAATCAGATTAGACTAGTCGGTGAGATTCGACTGAAACCGTCGCGGAGGGTCACATTAACACTAAACTTTGCAATCTGGTATCGGGCCACAAAATATCGTATTTCGACAGATTGGAGGCGGTCCAGCAACGAGCAGCACGCTTTGTCCTGAACCGCTACAGGAATACCTCTAGTGTTGGCTGCATGCTGGAAACACTGTGCTGGTCACCATTGGATGAACGGTGCATAGGAGCCAGAATGATCAAGAAATTGATCTTGGGTCCTTAATTAAGAAGAACAAACCCACCCAACGGTTTCCGGTTCGCCCATGCTTAGTGTTGATAGTTTCCTACATTTTCTCAAAGCGACGTCATTCCCGGACATTGGTCCTATGTTTGTAGGAAGTGATTCCCGGACATGGTCCTATGTTTGTAGGAAGTGATTCCCGGAAATTGGTCCTATGTTTGTAGGAAGTGATTCCCGGACATTGGTCCTATGTTTGTAGGAAGTGATTCCCGGACATTGGTCCTATGTTTGTAGGAAGTGATTCCCGGACATTGGTCCTATGTTTGTAGGAAGTGATTCCCGGACATTGGTCCTATGTTTGTAGGAAGTGATTCCCGGACATTGGTCCTATGTTTGTAGGAAGTGATTCCCGGACATTGGTCCTATGTTTGTAGGAAGTGATTCCCGGACATTGGTCCTATGTTTGTAGGAAGTGATTCCCGGACATTGGTCCTATGTTTGTAGGAAGTGATTCCCGGACATTGGTCCTATGTTTGTAGGAAGTTATTCCCTTCTGTGCAATGCACCAAAAGACCTACGATAAAAGTGCTGAGTCGGGAGATCCGGGTACCATCATAAGTACAGGTGTGCTCATTATAAGTAGGCTACAGGTGTAACAGCATAGAAAGGCTACATCTGTACAAACACAAGTAGGTTACAGGTGTACCAACACAAGTAGTGTACAAGTGAACCAACATAAGTAGGCATAATGTAAAAAAAAAAGTAAAAATTCAGTGAAACAATTTTTAAAAAAAACTTGCAAACAAAAGGCAGATTCACCCCTAAGTTTATCCCCCACCCCCCTTACCTTGAGTGTAAATCTTTAAATCTAAAGTCTTTGACCTAACGTGAACCCTAAAATTTTGAGTGTTTGTGTGCTACAGGTTCACACAAGGTAACAAGAAAACCGTAAATTTTAATAAAACGATTAAAATTTTTTCACAAATATTCAAAGTTATAAATTAGAGTTTCTTAACGTTTAAAGACTGTATTACACAGTCATATCAATTAATTCAGGGCGAGAGTCTTAAAGTCTAAATCGACCCAACCATTAAACGAAGTGTAAAAAATGAATAAAAAAGTGAAAATATTTCATTACTGCATGGAATTCATGTTTCAGTTTGTTAATCCCATGGTATTATAGAACTTCAAGTGAAAAAAAAATGAAAAAAATTGATGACTTGTTTGAATGGATTAACATATGTTTAAGGTATTTATATTAGAGACATTTATGTCTTTTAATCAAAATTTATAATTTTCTTTCTAGATACTGGCAAGGTACAGATTAAGGCAGTTTTTGAGAATTCAGCTCTAAAGTTGCAATCACACCATCAACAGACCTAATTGTACTCATAGATTTGATTGACTGTTATGACAGTTGAGGACTTTTTTTTATAAAGTTTCATATTTATATATGCATGGTCCTTGGCTGCGTCTTTGGCAGTGTCTTTCGTGTGGTCTTAGGCTGGGTCTTTGACAGTGTCTTCGGTGTGGTCTTAGGTTGGGTCTTTGGCAGTGTCTTCAGTGTGGTCTTAGGCTGGGTCTTTAGCGTTGTCTTTAACTGGGTCACTGGTGTGGTCTTTGGCTGGGTCTTTGGCTGGGTCTTTGGCTGGGTCTTTGGCAGTGTCTTCGGTGTGGTCTTAGGTTGGGTCTTTAGCGTTGCCTTTAACTGGGTCATTGGTGTGGTCTTTGGCTAGGTCTTTGGTTGGGTCTAAGGCTGAGTCTTTGGCTGCGTCTTTGTCAGTGTCTTTCGTGTGGTCTTAGGCTGGGTCTTTGGCTGGGTCTTTGGCTGGGTCTTTGGCAGTGTCTTCAGTGTGGTCTTTGGCTGGGTCTTTAGCGTTGTCTTTAACTGGGTCATTGGTGGGGTCTTTGGCTAGGTCTTTGGCTGGGTCTTTGGCAGTGTCTTCGGTGTGGTCTTAGGTTGGGTCTTTGGCTGGGTCTTTGGCTGGGTCTTTGGCAGTGTCTTCATTGTGGTCGTAGGTTGGGTCTTTAGCGTTGTGTTTAACTGGGTCATTGGTGTGGTCTTTGGCTAGGTCGTTGGTTGGGTCTAAGGCTGAGTCTTTGGCATGGTTTTTAACTGGGTCTTTGGTGTGGTCTTTAGGCTAGGTCTTTGGCTGGGTCTTAGGCTGGGTCTTTGGTGTGGTCTTTAACTGGGTCTTTGGTGTGGTCTTTAACTGGGTCTTAGGCTGGGTCTTTGGTGTGGTCTTTAGGCTAGGTCTTTGGCTGGGTCTTAGGCTGGGTCTTTGGTGTGGTCTTTAACTGGGTCTTAGGCTGAGTCTTTGGTGTGGTCTTTAACTGGGTCTTTGGTGTGGTCTTTAACTGGGTCTTAGGCTGGGTCTTTGGTGTGGTCTTTAGGCTAGGTCTTTGGCTGGGTCTTAGGCTGGGTCTTTGGTGTGGTCTTTAACTGGGTCTTTGGTGTGGTCTTTAACTGGGTCTTTGGTGTGGTCTTTAACTGGGTCTTAGGCTGGGTCTTTGGTGTGGTCTTTAGGCTAGGTCTTTGGCTGGGTCTTAGGCTGGGTCTTTGGTGTGGTCTTTAACTGGGTCTTTGGTGTGGTCTTTGGCTAGGTCGTTGGTTGGGTCTAAGGCTGAGTCTTTGGCATGGTTTTTAACTGGGTCTTTGGTGTGGTCTTTAGGCTAGGTCTTTGGCTGGGTCTTAGGCTGGGTCTTTGGTGTGGTCTTTAACTGGGTCTTTGGTGTGGTCTTTAACTGGGTCTTAGGCTGGGTCTTTGGTGTGGTCTTTAGGCTAGGTCTTTGGCTGGGTCTTAGGCTGGGTCTTTGGTGTGGTCTTTAACTGGGTCTTAGGCTGGGTCTTTGGTGTGGTCTTTAACTGGGTCTTTGGTGTGGTCTTTAACTGGGTCTTAGGCTGGGTCTTTGGTGTGGTCTTTAGGCTAGGTCTTTGGCTGGGTCTTAGGCTGGGTCTTTGGTGTGGTCTTTAACTGGGTCTTTGGTGTGGTCTTTAACTGGGTCTTTGGTGTGGTCTTTAACTGGGTCTTAGGCTGGGTCTTTGGTGTGGTCTTTAACTGGGTCTTTGGTGTGGTCTTTAACTGGGTCTTAGGCTGGGTCTTTGGTGTGGTCTTTAACTGGGTCTTTGGTGTTGTCTTTGGCAAGGTCTTTGGCTGGGTCTAAGGCTGAGTCTTTGGCGTGGTTTTTAACTGGGTCTTTGGTGTGGTCTTTAGACTAGTTCTTTGGCTGGTCTTAGGCTGGTTCTTAGGCTGGGTCTTTGGTGTGGTCTTTAACTGGGTCTTTGGTGTGGTCTTTAACTGGGTCTTTGGTGTGGTCTTTAACTGGGTCTTAGGCTGGGTCTTTGGTGTGGTCTTTAACTGGGTCTTTGGTGTGGTCTTTAACTGGGTCTTAGGCTGGGTCTTTGGTGTGGTCTTTAACTGGGTCTTTGGTGTTGTCTTTGGCTAGGTCGTTGGCTGGGTCTAAGGCTGAGTCTTTGGCGTGGTTTTTAACTGGGTCTTTGGTGTGGTCTTTAGACTAGTTCTTTGGCTGGTCTTAGGCTGGTTCTTAGGCTGGGTCTTTGGTGTGGTCTTTAACTGGGTCTTTGTCTGGGTCTTTGGTGTGGTCTTTAACTGGGTCTTTGTCTGGGTCTTTGGTGTGGTCTTTAACTGGGTCTTTGTCTGGGTCTTTGGTGTGGCATTTAACTGGGTCTTAGGCGTGGTCTTTGTCTGGGTCTTTGGTGTGGTCTTTAACTGGGTCTTTGTCTGGGTCTTTGGTGTGGTCTTTAACTGGGTCCTTGTCTGGGTCTTTGGTGTGGCATTTAACTGGGTCTTAGGCGTGGTCTTTAACTGGGTCTTTGGCGTGGTCTTTAACTTGGTCTTTGGTGTGGTCTTTAACTGGGTCTTTGGTGTGGTCTTTAACTGGGTCTTTGGCGTGGTCTTTAACTTGGTTTTTGGTGTGGTCTTTAACTGGGTCTTTGGCTGGGTCTTTGGCTGGGTCTTTGGCTGGGTCTTTGGTGTGGTCTTTAAGTGGGTCTTTGGTTAGATCTTTGGTGTGGTCTGTAGCGTGGTCTTTGACGTGATCTTTGACGTGGTCATAGGCGTGGTCACTGGCATGGTCATAGATGGGGTCAAGGGCGGGATCATAGGCATGGTCATAGGCGTGGTCATAGGCGTTGTCAAAGACGTGGTCATAGGCGGGGTCAAAGGCGTGGTCATATGTGTGGTCATAGGCTTGGTCATAGGTGTGGACATAGGCGTGGTCATAGATGTGGCCATAGACGTGGTCATTGGCAGGGTTATAGGCGGGATCTTAGGCGTGGCCATAGGTGGGCTCAAAGGCGGGGTCATTAGTGTGATCATTTTTTATTGATCTTTATTGAAATATATTGGGATCTCTCAAAACAAATTGGGAAAAACTGAGTAGAGGAACAAATCATCGTCGACGCCCTGTTATTTATCTGGTAATACTGGCGTCTAGATTTTGCAGACTTTATTAAGATTTTAAAAGCAGCAAAAAAAAAACAGTTAACTAATATTATTGTCCTGTCAGGGATCACTCCATCACATCTCTCATAATTAATCTTCCTCTCCATGAAATGAATGATTTACGTCCAATGAATATATATATATATACAGCACTTTATTTCATGAATAATAAATATAGTAATAGTCATAAATCCTGTATTGAATACTTGTATTAAAGATATCATGCACATGCAACATCCTTGCACACAGATCCACCTCACAATTTAGTTACAATACTTCATAGTCCAACAGAGAGAAACCACAGACGTCTTATCACTCTGACATAATTACATCGACTGCCCTTCTTACTGAGACTTGACTTCAGTCTCCCGTTTTACCTCACGAGCTACTCACAAAATACACTGTGAATATCTCTCACTTCTGAGTTCATGGTGTTGTGTATCATTCATGAATACTTTAGTCTGTTACAGATCCCATATCTCTGAAATTTGTTTAATAGCAAACTGTGATTGACATGGTCAAATGTCATTGAGAAGTCCATCACCAGCCCATCAGTTTGCTTGCTTTCTTCAGATTGGTCGTCAAGTCTACAAATTCGAGAAGCTGGGTATCACATGATCTGTTGAATCGGAACCATGCTGACAGTCATTGGATATATTGTGGTTTTCAAAAAGCTTCATGACTGCGCTTACGATTGTGTGTTCCAACAGTTTGCATACTACGCTGGGGAGGGATACCGGTTGGTAGTCTGCAGGGTCAGAATGCTCCATTTTTTTGTAGATTGGAGTGGCATACACTGCTCTCCAGTCTGTTTGACGATTGTAAGAGGATTGTCAGCAAAAGAGCGATTTCATTAGCCAATTCTTTGAGCACTCGTGGTATGATGTTGTCAGGACCGCATGCCCTGTAGGTGTTAATGGCTTTAAGGAGGGCCAGCACACCCTAATAGGAAATCTGGATATATTCCATGACGGGCCTTCTGAAGGAACTCAACCTATGAGTACTCTCTACCGTCACCAAAGATCAACTGGATCTGTAGATTGATAATGTCCGCCTGAGTTTTTGGGGCAGACGATAAATGGGCGTCACTTCTCATGGGGGAAACTCCAATGTCTGAGGACTTTTGGTGCTTGCGTAGCTCCCAGGGTCTTTCTCTGAGAAGATTACGTTCAGGTAGTTGCAGTAAGATCTGCACAGAAAGAGCTGGATGGTTCGGCGGAGCCTCAGTTTTCAGTTTGACCAAAACATTCTTCTTTAATCGCTTTTACTGGCGGTATCTCCTGTTGATGAGCCTGCAGATTTCTGCCGTTGCCCAATGGTTTATACTTTTAGGTTTGGTGGTCGTGTGTGGTATGTATTTCTTCACTGCATTTCTTAATTTTTGTCTTGAACTTTATCCACACCTTTTCATATTGTTGCTGTATCTTGAACCTTCTGGGTCCGAATAGAGGCTATGCTTGTCCGGGTCCCTTTAGACAAAATGCTATTCGGATGTCATTTGTGGTAGTTTATTTTAGTTAAACTGAAGAAGTAAGTTTACAAACATATAGTCCATTCAATTATCTTCCATTTAATACCAAATTTTGTCTTACAAACCCAACAATAATATATATTTTCTTTTTTTAATAAAGCCAACCTCTCACTTCTGATACCCGTTCCGAATAGCCGCAGCCTTCTAATCTCTTATATATATTACGCTTCTGGTACGACTCGTGGGCTACTTCCTAATTTACTGCTTCCATTTCCGGTTCCTTTCTATTCAGCATAGCGCCAAAATATAATTTCCGATAACTACGCTAAATGATATTTGTTTTTATATAACGCAACTGCGTTTGGTGCGTAATATTTTCATTTCGTAAAATGAAATTGTCTCAGTTTAAGTATGGTGTAAAAAATATTCGGTTTAAAAGTGGTTGGGACATCAAAATATTTAATATAATTCATGGGCGTGAAATAAAAAGTGTGCAGTGAAGTACCATTGGTTGTGGAGGGGGGGGGGGGGGGGGTGGAGCTTGAGTTCATGTTTTGTCAAGTACTATTTTGGGTGTTCCAGTGTAAGCACGTCTAATGAAGGTAAACACTTCATACTTCATTATCCAGAAAGAAAAATTGCCAGGTTTTTAACTAATAATATCCACTCCATTGTAGGGGCTGGTACACACATCTTATAGGGAACAATTTCTTTCTTTTGATATGACCATTTTTGGGTTTTGTCAGATGAACTAAACACTCACATCTTGTCTGTTTGGGTTTTGTCAGATGAACTAAACACTCACACTTTCCTGAAAGAGGGTACAACGAACATTAATAACTACTCATTTTTATAGCAATTAAATTATATTATCAGCTCCAATTTTCATAAATATAAAAGGTCATGTGATCGGGATTTTTGTCAGCAATGTAAACAAACAATAAATGTTAAAAGTGGAAAAACTCGTAAAGTTAAGGATGGTTTTGTTAAGAAATATAGAGGGCTGAGCTATGATAGTAATATAGAGGGCTGAGTTATGATGGTAATATAGAGGGATGAGCTATGATGGTAATATAGAGGGCTGAGCTGTGATGGTAATATAGAGGGATGAACTATGATGGTAATATAGAGGGCTGAGCTATGATGGTAATATAGAGGGCTGAACTATGATGGTAATATAGAGGACTGAGCTATGATGGTAATATAGAGGACTGAGCTATGATGTTAATGTAGAGGACTGAGCTATGATGGTAATATAGAGGGCTGAGCTGGGATGGTAATATAGAGGGCCGATTGTCATTCTTTCATTGTAAAATATGTACAAACTATAAATGGTTGGGGAGGGGTGGGGGTGAGTTACCACCAACGCCACAAAGGGTCACTCCCAATGGGACCGAATAACCGATCATTTAAAGTATTTGCGGAGAACCAGTGCCATCAAATGAAGATAGATCACAGGCTGACTTGAAATCAATTCGACCATCTTTTCTTCGATTGGGTATTTAATGTGATTGTGTTCGATGTTATAATGATACCATTTTGATGTAAAATTAAATTTTGTGTAATAATCACAACGCCACACCCACTACTCCAGCTGGTTGACAATAATAATTACAAAAATGCTACATTCTTTATTTATATATGAACAGGTCGACCATCCTGTAACAGAGAAGTCAATATGATCATCAAATAACACGCACACCACATGAGAGCAATACTCTTCAATCTTAAGTCGCACGAAAGAAAGGACAGCCGTCATAAACCATTGTTGGTACATCCGAATATGTTAATCGTATCCTTATCTTTGTAATGAGAAGCCCCACCCCTCGCCCCGTAACCTCGAGTCAGCTACCGTTGTTACGTAAACACCCAAGTGTAATGGAAATGATGCGTGTTGCCGTCCTACTATAAATAGCCCAACATGTGGAGAAGCCCATCCCATGATGTCACCGCGTCGCGGTAAAATAGGTCAACTTCAAAAAAAAATATAAATAAATAATAATCTTGTTACTCTCGTGACCAGATAAGAATTTCGTGGTTGTACCCTTTTAAGGGGATTAAAAGATGGGATTAGTTGGACCCCGCCTGCGGGCTAGACACGAGAATGGAGGCGATCAGCATACGATCAACAAATTTGATAACAATGCCATCCTTCTTTTCAGTATTGTTGTATGGCCCGGGGGAAGGTCTGTCAGAAATCAACAAATTGTTGTAAGACTAAAGTACACATACCTCTCATGTTATTAGTATCTACTATCAGTAACTTACAGACATTACCGGTACATCCGCATTGTTATCAAAGAATCGACTCGCCTACTTTTAGAACCACAAAATAGATCAGTCCACATTTGTTTATACCAGTGTTTCTTTCAGTCATTTCCCCCCCCCCCCGGGGGGGGGCACTAAATATTTTCGGAAAGGGAGGTGGGTGGGGCTATGTCATTTGCCAGTGGCCAGAGGCGTAGCTAAGGGGTGGCAGATGGGGGCATATGTCTCGGACGCCAGACTAAGGGGGGAAGGGGGGGGGTGAAACAAGGTTAATGGTTAAAAATAATCAGTTTCAGAGTTGAAAAGGGGGGGGGGGGGAGGCGTAAAAATGAATCTTGCCCTCTCACACCAAACACTGTAGATACGCCCCTGATAGTGGCGTCGAGATAGGGCGGGTCCACCGAGGTGTCACTTTTTCTTTATATGCAGGTGTGGCATTTTCGGACAACTGTGGAGCTTGTAGTAGTAATAGCTGCGCCACTAGGCAGTGTATCTATTGATACCAAAATCGGCGATCATTTTTATTGGAAAGTAGGGTGGAAAATGAGGGCGCCGTTTAATCTTGACCGGTGGAGGGGTCTACTGCTCCCCCAGAAAATTTTTGATTATTTCAAAATCAAGAGGTGTATTTTTGAGTATACTTGAATTCAATGTTTCTATTATACTTTTTGAACGGCGAAGGACATTTTTAAGGTTTTGTGGGATGTATTATGGCGTCTAGTGTCATACATCAACTGAATTCACTCCGTTTGTGTCGTGCCCCAGAGTAATAATTTAGAACAAGCTTATAATCAACCCCATATTGTACAATTAACAGCGTGGGTGAAGAGGTGCAGAAATTTAGGGTGCTAAAGGCAGTTGGGCTAATTCAAAATGCAAGGGTGCATTAAGGGGCATACTTGAATTGTTGTTTCTTTCAGACAATTTTGAGGTTGCATTTCAAACTTTCGGTTGGGGAGTGCCAAAATTAGCCATAGTAATGATTAAATATATTTTAAATTCTGCACCAGTGCGATGTAAACTATATTCATTCTAGCTGTGTCACACTTGAGGGTAAGCTTTTTCCCTAGATTAATATCGCCTATTAAAGTGGTCGAAAAACTCATTCGTCAAAAGAGCCAATAATCAGCAGCAGGACGATTTTTTAAAAATGTTGAAAGCCATATTTCTTTTCAAGAACTTGCCAAGAACCATGTTCTTCAGAGTCAAAATACATTTGTGGTCGACTGGCAGTCGCACTCAGGTCGCTAAAGAGCCGCGGTTTTCCGACCTATTAAATCTTTATAGTCCACAGAAAATTTCTGATAAACTTAGATTACCAGAATGCATTTTATAACATATCTGAATTTATTTTTGCAACATTCTACACCTAATTGCAACGGAAGAGATCTTAGTTTAAAATTGTAGGTGTCACTTAACCTTAGAATCATCGTGCCTCGAATATTTTAGGGGTTTAAAGATGTGATGAGGATATTTTCTTAGTTATCATCTTTCAATGCAGGGTGCAAAAAAAGGAAAAAAAGGGGGGGGGGGGGCGCAAAACGGAAAAGTGCTTGACCTGCTTGTGTTATGCAAAAAAATAATAATTGTATATTACTAAAAATAGTAATATGGCTTTCATTTTATTTTTTACATTATTTTGTAGCTACCTAACTAATCAATTAATGTTCAACACAAAAAAATTAAAAAGGGTTCCATCACTAAAAAGCACCGCAAACACGATTTTATATGCTGAACACAAATGGAAAAAAACTTAATTATAATAATAAGACTACCTTTTCTAAATATTTCCAAATTTTACCAGTGTCAAAAGAAAAAACAAAATGTCAATAAGAAAGGTTTGTACATTTTTATGGGTTTAGAAACTGGTCATTTTGATAAATCGTACATGAACGGCATAACTATTTTAAAAAAACAATTAAAAATAATGCTTTTTAATAAAGCCAAACAGGTCAAGGGAACACATATACATAAACAGGGCAAGAAAACACGGATGCACAAACAGGGCAATTGAACATAGATACACACATAGGTCAAAGGAACATATATTTCCACATTCTTTTGGTCGCCAAATAGGTATATAGGTATTCGACTACGAAGTGGCTATAGGTACACGTGTAACAGAATTGAGAGGTTGGGATTAAAAAATGATTTAAAATATTTTTTTGGGGTTTGTAAGACAAAATGAGGTATCAAATGAAAGAGATTTGAATGTACTATACGTTTGAAATCTAAATTCTTCATTTTAACTAAAATAAACTACCACAAAATGACATCCGAATAGCATTGAGTCTAATGTGTCTCGGGTCCGAAAGGGGACGCTGCGTGTCCAGGTCCATTTTGACTAGATTCTGTTAAGACCATCCTGAGTAAATCAATTCCAACTGATGACACACAATCAGATCAATCTCGTCACACAATCATATCAATCTCGTCACACAGTCAGATCAATCTCGTCACACAGTCAGATCAATCTCGTCACACAATCAGATCAATCTCGTCACACAATCAGATCAATCTCGTCACACAATCAGATCAATCTCATAACACAATCAGATCAATCTCGTCACATAATCAGATCAATCTCGTCACACAATCAGATCAATCTCGTCACACAATCAGATCAATCTCGTCACACAATCAGATCAATCTCGTCAATTTGAGGGAAGGACTCCAGGGGACAGTCATGGCAAAAATTGGGGGAAATCACTCAGATAACTCAACCCAATATTGCACACTTTTCCTAAATAAATAAGTCTTCATTTCTTTGTATATACTGTACAACTTTTATTATAAAGTGCCGGTTTACACATGTACTAACAGAGGCGCCTCCTTTGACGGGACTTACTCTTACGGAATGTCAAGTTGGCAACATAAATTAACACTCAACACAATGTTCTCATGCAGACCTGTTTACCCCCAAACTCTTAAAATCGTACAATATCATCACACAATCGTTCAAAACATTATCTTAGTAGTAAAAAATAAACATACAGTATATATAATGTATACACCTCTAAATCGTACATTGTACGCCAAAATCGTAAGAGTAAACAGGTCTGCTCATGTAATAAGGAAAGCTTTCTTACACATAACACTCAACACAATATTCTCATGTATTGTGATACAATCACAGTTCATCGTCTTGGAGACCGATTTAGAGAACACCTCTAAACATAAATAAACAGGCTCTCTGTCCGGTCTCCAAACATTTCAATAGCTCTAACCATGATGGCATTTTAGACATCACAGTTACTGGTACACTGTATACAAGTAATACACAGGATAGGATCCATATGGAGAATAAATTAATAACAAGATTTGGTACGTTGACTCCATACGGGATAAACCAAATCCCCAATTTTACGTAACTGCCATGTCTTTTTCCTGATTGGGCTTTTACATTTTACTTCAAGTCACTTCCTTTCCATTCTTCTTTACTTTGTTTCTGTCTGGTTTTCATCTCTCTTTCTTTTTTAGGTAGGATATTTATATATATATATGTAAATTTGATTACTACTTATTTGTATGTCTTGTACTGATGAAGGCATGTGCCGAAACGTTTACTTATGTGTATTGTAAAATTATTATTGAAGCTTAATATATATTGACACAGATTGTTCGTGTCTATTTAATCTATTTTAAAGCTTTATCGCAGTCCAACACTTTTAAAATTTGTTAATCATGTAATAAGAAAAGCTGTCTTACACATATCACTCAACACTTACACCCCTTGCACGGGAAAGACGTTTATTTTTTAGCACCGATAAAAATTTACATTAAACGTCCATGAAAGACGTAGACGCAGCTCAAATTAATGATTTAAAAGAAAATTGTACAGCTCATGTAAAGAAAATTGCGAACGTGAAATTCCGGATCTATGCATTTCACATGGTCCGAAATGCGTTTCTTCCACCCTAAACAATTAATCATTGACAAGGATTATAAGAATAATACAACAAATAAATAAATATGTGTATATATATATATATACACAAAGAGTTTTGATGGTATTTCATTGATAAAAATGGGTTTCAGAGTTGATAGTTGATTTGGGGTAGGGGGGCATAACAAATCAATCTAGTCCCCGGGAACCAAACACTCTTGCGGCACTAGAACAGAGGACCCCCCATCCCCTTTTTCTCCCATTGCTTGGATGACTTTGTAAAAATGACACGTGCAACTGTATCTGGTCCCAGTGTATCCGTCTTGCAGGCCAACTCAGGTAACAGGATTGTCATACAATCACAACTTGTTGTTCTATGGAACCGGGGTACAATGCACAAGTGGATTTAAAATTCGTGTGTGAGATTTAGGGGGGGGGGCAGAATGGGACGTGGGGGTTGCAGAAATAACAGGGATCTCCATATCAAAAAAATGGGGGAGGGACTTAGTTAGGACATATCGTCATTTATTTTTCTATCTGCATTGTTATAAAAAGATCAACTACTCGCTATTATACAACACAAAATATTTGACTCTACAAGTCAATTTAGGTGTTATTCAGAGTTAACCAGTTATTAGGGACCACCCCTTTCAGAACGATTTAAAGTGTAAAAGGAGGGGCGCCATCTACGGTTGCCTCCGAGGAATTGCCGGAAGTAAACAGGATCTCCGAGTTAACGTTTTCGGATGTCCCCCTAATGAAATCAAGGAATGTCGCCATAAAAATTGCTCCATGGGATACTGTAAACAATAACACGCTTAATCCGGGTATCTACGAGTTGATATACCAAAAAAAACACAGGTGAAAAAATACATAAAATGGCCGCCACTTGTGTGAAAAGTTAGCTGATTGGATGGCTGAGAATATATAGAAACAGAAGAAAGTCTTTTGGTCAGAAATGTACAACAACAAACAACCAGACAAAAAATTGGATTTCATGAAAGAAAACCCCCAGAAATTATAGTCTTCTTATACGTTATATTTCTTTGGTAAACAAAAGACTTGGGTGTCAATGAGGGTGTTTATTTGATTTTTAAGCAGGGCTTTTTAGGGTCGTCTTGTGTTTTTGATATGTAAAGACGAGCCCATGACGCATTAGCGCGAGACGTAATCTCATGGAGTCAATGGGTTGGAATATTTTAAATGTAAGTTAAACAAATTATTATCTAGGGTTTCATAGTATTCTCTAGACCAGCGTTTCCCAAACTGTTTAAATATGAAGGACCGATGGACAGGTTTCGGAGATACACCAGGGACCGTCCACAGATTTATTAATTATTATTATTTTTTTTAAAAACATAAATATTCAAGTTGTGCGGGCCGGCAACATGTGGTTCGCCAACCGGCGCCTGTCCGCACCCCACGATTTGGGGGAACTCTGCCCTAAGACGAGCAACTGTTGACATAAAACACGAGTGTTTGAGAGTCCCTTTAGCTGTAGAATTGTAATTATTCTTTACTGGTGTGCATAAGCAACAACAACAACACTATGTCATTTATCTTTTTGTCAGAACTTTCATACATCAGACCTCCCCTACATCAAACCTGCCCTACATCAGACCTGCCCTACATCAGACCTGCCCTACATCAGACCTGCCCTACATCAGACCTGCCCTACATCAGACCTGCCCTACATCAGACCTGCCCCACATCAGACCTGCCCTACATCAAACCTGCCCTACATCAGACCTGCCCTACATCAGACCTGCCCTACATCAGACCTGCCCTACATCAGACCTGCCCTACATCAGACCTGCCCTACATCAGACCTGCCCTACATCAGACCTGCCCCACATCAGACCTGCCCTACATCGCAACACCAAAATATGCACCCATTGAAAAAAATCATATTTCATTCACCTTCCTTTTGAAAAGCAGGAAAAATTGGGGAGAGGAGTGGGGTGCACCTGAAAATTTGATAGAATGTGTTGTCAGCGGCAAGTCTACGCATCAGGTTTTAGCTAGATAGGATGACGGGAAGTGGGTCAATTACCCTTCCGAAGACTTTGCCACAAGCACACGAACAAAAGCAAATTTAATTTAAAAGATTTAAAAATAAATTTAAACATGTTTTGATGACTTGATTAGGGGCCGTCCATTACATTTTTTTGACCCCCCCCCCCTTTTTTTTTTTGTAAAACAACTGTCAAATTTCTGTTAATAGTGATATAACTGATATTACTGATAAAGCAGATATTTTTTTAAAAATTCTAGAAAACCACCGGAAACAAGATATTTATTAATTGATTAGTTTTCAAACATTTCTTAAAACAAATGTTTAAATTTGTAACAGTTATACTCTATGCCAAGAGTAAATGTTTTTTGTTTTAGAATCTATTAAAAAAATAGCCAATATACCCAGCGTTGCCCGGGATTGAATCCCGATCCCATGGGTATACCTATCCCGTCGATAACCCGATCCCATCGGTATTCGATCCCGGTAGTATCCAGATACTGGTGGGTTCGCGATCCCGATCCCTATTGGACACCGATCCCGGTAGGAACGAGTTTTCCGATAGGATCCCGACCCAACTGGGATCCCGATACCGGTGGGTTCCCGATCCTGCTGAGATCGAGCTTCTCGAAAGGATTCCAATCTCGGTGGGATCCCGATACCAGTGGGTGCCCGATCCCGGTGGGATCCCGATCATGGTAGAATCAAGGTTCCTGGTTTGATCCCGATTCCGTTGGGATCCCGATACCGTTAGTATCCCGATCCCATTAGAATCCCGTTTCTCGGGCGGATTCCGATCACTCTTGATTCCAATTCCAGTATGATCTTGATCCCGCCGGTATTCCGATCCCGATCCCGTCGGTATTCCGATCCCGGTGGTATCTCGATCCCAGTGGGATCCCGATCCCGTTAGGATCGAGTTTTCCGATAGGATCTCGATCCCGTTAATATCCCGATCCCGTTAGAATCCCGTTTCCCGAAAAGGGGGGGTGGGCGCTTCTCTGATCCAGTCTACTGATAGGATCCCAATCCCGGTTAGATCCCGTTACCCGATGGGATCGCGTTACCGGTGGGTTCAATTTACTGTTGGATCTCTTGAACATTACCATAAACTTTTATATCCCATTATTTATCCCCGAAGAACTATATAGAACCTTCTGGAATATCTATTTAATATCCTCATTGAAACATGTGAAAAATCCTTTTTCTACGCAATAATTTTTTATACGAAAATATAGTGCAATACTATAAATATAGAACATTTACGTGGATAGAGGGGCCCCGACTGGGGGCCCATTCCATGGTGGATCGTAAAAAGCTTTTGATAAGCCTTAGTTTTGAAAAGCTCTGCTCACATGAACCCACATACACAAGATCGTATGAAATAATTGAATGCTTAGCGATGGTATTGGAAGAGATTCTAGGAAGTCACATTCAGTTTTGAATTTCAAAACATCAAATAATGACCAGTCCTTGAATTTGTGAAATTCAATATCAGCTGCCTTTAGTGTCTTCCAGTCTTGGTATTTCTTTTAAAAGTTCATCTTCTGATAACTCATCTTAGAAAGACTTTGATTTTGGAACAAAAGGCACTTTTAAAATCAAACCAATATTGAATTTCGGTGGAGAGAAGAGTAAGGTTTATGAAGAGAATAACAGAAGAATAATTAATATATGCTTGACTCTCTCTCTCTCTCAGAAGAAAACTGTAGGAAGATGCTGGGGTGTATTGATCGCCTTCATTCTGAACTCCAGATCAGATCATCAGTGATCAAGGATGTAGCAGATATGTTTGGTTCAACCCAAGAGTCTACAACCTGCAAGTGAAGACAAGTTGTTGGTTATACTTGTATGAATTTCTGTTGCACCGAGCAGTGTGTGTTATGTAAATAATATGCAGTTTTCAATTTGGTGTCACCCGGTGCGGTCCACACCCCCTGCACCCCCTAGCTATGCCACTGGACTTATGAAAATCAATCAGATAAATAAAGTTAAAATTTAAAAGTTGTCCCATGAAAATCGGTTTTAAAATGCCATAGTAATAGTTTTTTTAAAATTATCGAACTTTCTGGAAAATTCTAGATTGTATATTCTTAGTTTTAAATCCACCTATATTTCAGTATTGACTATAAAGGGTATTGCTTTAAAGCTAGGCCTAGATCCATCAATTCATATAGAACCTATAGTGCTGTCTATGCCTATTGGTATTTATATAGCTTATATTAGGAAAAATGAAATGGGTGTCCCGGCCCCAGAGGAATAGAAATTGTGATTTCATTACCCTTTGGTATTTGAATATGAACAATCAAGTTTTGGTCACGATCCATCTACTCATGTAGGAGTATTTGTTGTTAATTTTATTTATATAGCTCATATAAGGAAAAAATCGATTTCGGGGCCCCCGGCCCCAAACGGAATATTAAAAAAAATTCATACCCCCTCTAAGAGTTCCTTCCGGATAATGATGGATATATGTGCCAGGTTTGGTCAAGATCCATCAATCCATGTAAAAACGTATGTGTAACACATCCACCCACAAACAAAGTTTCCTCTTATATGTATGTATGTGATGGCTACAGTCTTAATTGAATCATTGTCATTTTATTACTACCAGACATTTTTTTAATATATTTTTTTTTGTTACCATCCTTCACGTTAGTAGCCAAACGTTCCCCTGTCACGTTAGAAGCCAAATGTTCCATTGTCACGTTAGTAGCCAAACGTTCCCCTGTCACGTTAGAAGCCAAATGTTCCATTGTCACGTTAGTAGCCAAACGTTCCCCTGTCACGTTAGAAGCCAAATGTTCCATTGTCACGTTAGAAGCCAAACGTTCCCCTGTCACGTTAGAAGCCAAATGTTCCATTGTCACGTTAGTAGCCAAACGTTCCCCTGTCACGTTAGAAGCTACATTTTCCTCTGTCAAGCTAGAAGCCAAACGTTCCACTGTCACGTTAGAAGCCAAACGTTCCTCTGTCACGTTAGAAGCCAAATGTTCCTCTGTCACGTTAGTAGCCAAACGTTCCCCTGTCACGCTAGAAGCCAATTGTTCCCTTGTCACGTTAGAAGCCAATTGTTCCCCTGTCACGTTAGAAGCCAATTGTTCTCCTGTCAGGTTAGAAGCCAAACGTTCCTCTGATGCAACAGCGCAAAGTAACTGAGTAAATTACAACGCCATCACCTGCTCCACCTGCGTGCAATGGCCACCATCACCTGCTCCACCTGCGTGCAATGGTCACCATCACCTGCTCCACCTGCGTGCAATGGCCACCATCACCTGCTCCACCTGCGAGCAATGGTCACCATCACCTGCTCCACCTGCGTGCAACGGTCACCCTCACCTGCTCCACCTGCGTGCAACGGTCACCCTCACCTGCTCCACCTGCGAGCAATGGTCACCATCACCTGCTCCACCTGCGTGCAATTTTCACCATCACCTGCTCCACCTGCGTGCAACGGTCACCCTCACCTGCTCCACCTGCGTGCAGTGGTCACCATCACCTGCTCCACCTGCGTGCAGTGGTCACCATCACCCGCATACACCCTTTGCAGACGTCCATATATTGATATTGACAACTTCATTAATTAAATCATTAAACTTACAAACTTTATCGTGCCACATTCTGAACATCAACTTGTTAACTTAAAAGTTCAACATGTCACATTCTGAACATCAACTTGTTAACTTAAAAGTTCAACATGTCACATTCTGAACATCAACTTGTTAACTTAAAAGTTCAACATGCCACATTCTGAACATCAACTTGTTAACTTAAAAGTTCAACATGTCACATTCTGAACATCAACTTGTTAACTTAAAAGTTCAACATGTCACATTCTGAACATCAACTTGTTAACTTAAAAGTTCAACATGTCACATTCTGAACATCAACTTGTTAACTTAAAAGTTCAACATGTCACATTCTGAACATCAACTTGTTAACTTAAAAGGTCAACATGTCACATTCTGAACATCAACTTGTTAACTTACAAGCTTCAACGTGTCATATTCTGAACATCAACCTGTTAGTTATCATAACTTCCACACTAGAATTTTTATTTTTACTTCTGCTACGAGAAATTAACTCCCTTACGACTATCAATTATGGGGAAACACCCTACGACTCATGTGACGTATATATAGTTCCACACTTTCTAACTTATGTCTTCATCGTCACGATGGTCGTCACGTCACTTGCTAAGGTCACGGCCTTTCGTCTGCCAGAAGCAGGCCAGTGCTTCGCCCTTCATTCATCAACACAAGAATCAATTAATTATCTAAATCTAACAAACAATTAGATCAGTTCGTATCCAATGTTTTGTAGGTGCGCCCCAACACTGTACATGAAATATGACATGGAAGTCCATTCATTTATAGATATATGACCCCTTTGAGAGCGTCTGTCAGAATAGAGTGGCTATTAGGCAGACGTTGTCGTAAGTCTCTCACGGGGCGTACAATGACATGGCACCATCTCACACGGGGCGCACGATGACATGGCACCATCTCTGCTAGGTGATTATAACCATGTGGATGATTTACTATAGTGCGGAAGTGGATACCTCCGACAGTCTACTCTTATCACTGACCCCGCCATACCTGACGTCCAGTCCTGTATGACTAATGACGACTTCCTCAAGGATATTTCTGTTGCATCCATGTCAATCTATTGTCGACATTGAGGTAACAATAGACCTATGATTCACAGCACCTGTCAACAGTTCTCGATGGGGATTCTTTTAGTTAATATTTGCCCCCCCCCTCACAATTGCCCGTTACGAGCCGTGTTAATTAATCAAATGTCCACCTCCGTCATATAGATATTCGCACCTGGATTTTTACCTTGGACACTTTATTCAGCTGGGGGTCACATTCCAGGTGTTTCAAGCATTGCAATACAGGGCGACGTTCCATGCACCGGTGGACGTGCTATTAAATGTTGTCTTGAGATTCATTGGTGTGGGCGGCAGACTACCGTTTCATCCGGGATCTTAATGACATAGCCATCCCCTACCCACCCCTAAGAGAAATCATTGTTTTCTTCCATGTAATGGATGTTATCAGATGTACATATGCGTCACACGTCGTGATTTCCCCCACAACCCCTTAAAATGATGACTGGGGGTAGTGGGGGGTCATACCACTTAGGTATATATTCCGGTGAAGTTTGTTGTATCGTCACTTTCCTGGAGACAGTCTTGGAACACGCACTTTATTTATCACTCCGTTGACCAATTACACTTCAGTTATTTAAGGAAATTTTAGGCATAACAAAACTGTGAACTGACCACTGAGAACTGACCACATAGTTAGCTGACCCTGTATTTTGACCTCGATCTAGTGAACAATGAAGTACCTGCTGATAATCGTGTCTGCTATCAACATTTTCTCAATAGGTGAGTCGAGTTGGTGACATTCAAATTACGTTGGAATGTCAATGTGTGACAACTTCATGTCATGTTAACATAGTATAACATAGTATAGAGCAAAATGACGAGTCTCATGTGTGACAACTTCATGTCATGTTAACATAGTAAAACATAGTATAGAGCAAAATGATGATACTAATGTGTGACAACTCCATGTCATTTGACATAGTATAGAGCAAAATGACGAGTCTCATGTGTGACAACTTCATGTCATGTTGACATAGTATAGAGCAAAATGATGAGACTAATATGTGACAACTCCATGTCATGTTGACATAGTATAGAGCAAAATGACGAGTCTCATGTGCACCACACCATGACTTATGTGGACCACACCATGACTTATGTGGACCACACCATGACTTATGTGGACCACACCATGACTTATGTGCACCACACCATGACTTATGTGGACCACACCAGGGGTTGGGAAACCTTTGGTAATAATGTGCCAAGTAGGATTTCTAATTTATTCACGTCACCATATACATCTGTCTAGACACATTATTAAGTTAATTTTTTTATATTCGTATGCCACTGAAAATCTCTCTGCCTGCCATAGTCGCTAAATATTTGACCAACATTATACAATCTGACTTAAACTGAAATATTTGACCAACAATTTAAAATCTGACTTAAACTGAAATATTTGACCAACATTTTGGAATCTAACTTAAGACTTATTAAGACTAGTTGACTAACATAAAATCTGAATTAAGACTGAAATATATCTAAATAAATTATTTAAAAACAACAACTTTAAAATCTGACTTTGCATTGGAATTATTGACCAATTCATTTTAATATGACTTATGACTTGCAGGTCAAGGCGCTACCATTCCACCCTCCTTCACATCCATGTATGAAGGGAATACCAGCACCACCCCTCCCTTTTATCAGCCTGCACCCGAGGCCAGCATGTCCCCGTTCATAGATTTCATCAACACCACAGCTGAAGCGGCCATGTTGCCTTGGAGGACCGCACCCGAGGCAGGAAACCCATTTGGTAAATATAAGATGTACTTTTCCTGCCTGAAGAACTATACATATTATGTCCTGCCTCAAGAACTATACATATTATGTCCTGCCTCAAGAACTATACATAAATAATATATCAACTTTGTGTATACATTTGTGATGTTGCCACCATACATGTTCTGCCTGAAGAACTATACATACATCAAATGTCACGACATTGTTACCTCGAGCCTCTTATTATTAGACTGTTTACTTCAAGCCTCTTATTATTAGACTGTTGACCTCTAGCCACTAATTATGTAGAATGGTTAACTCTAGCCACTAATTGTGTAGAATGTTTACCACTATTTAAACAAAACAATGACCGCTTATTCTGTAAAGCTATTTACTTTTATGTAAAAACCCTTACATCAATTTATCATTATCAACTCTATATAGAAGGTTTATATGTGGATTATGTAAAATTATTATCTGAAATTCCGACAATGTGCATCTTGAGATACTTTGTGTTGTTATGTAGAGGCGTCAGCTGTCATACTTTTGTGGTTATGTACAGGCGTCAGCTGTCATACTTTTGTTGTTATGTACAGGCATCAGCTGTCAAAGTTTAGAGCAGGCAAACACCTGCCTTCATGACGCCATGGGGGAGTTTTACAACGTCATCTTGAACCCAGGCTTTCTGCGATATCCACAGTCGGCACAGCTGACCTTCTGCAGGTATGTGACCAAAGAGCGCTATGTAGTTGGGCCAAATGGCTCAACTAGGTGGCCACACGACTAAACTTTCTGGAAAAATGACTTATTGTTATGGTCAATGATTTAACTTAATGGCCAAATGGCTTATCATTATGGCCAAATGGTTTAACTAAATTGTCAAATAACTTAACGTTATGGCCAAATGGCTTAACTTAATATCCAAATAGCGTAACTTAAGGCATTATTTTCTAAGCTATATGAACTAATTGGCTTTACAGTATGACCTATTCGGCTATATGACTACATTGTTTAAATATACAACCAGTCGGCTTAACCATATGACCAAACAGCAAAATTGTCTTTCGTCTACCTTAAAGTCACTGCAATTATAAAGGCGAATTAACCTCTAACGAAATGACTTGTCTGTATGTAGACAAGCTTGCTCTAGACATGATTTACTTAAGGCCAATCTTGCTGTAGACACGTTTGTAGGCCAGGTAGAAATTGCGCACTTAACTTTAAAGCTTAATTTAATAAAAATCGTCTTTCCTTCATCAGGATTAATGACCTCTACAAGAACTGCTCAACACCCCAACTCCAGGGATGCGCTCCAATTTCTACGGTCACTCTTCATATTTTTGAAAAAGCTTTTGAAATCTTGTGCTCTCCCCTGGGCTTTCAATGTAAGATTTCTTTCTGTGTGTGGTCAGTGTGTGGTCAGATGTGTAAGTATGTGGTCAGATGTGTCTGTCTGTGGTCAGTTGTGTCAATCTGGGATCAAATGTGTCCGTCAGTGGTGTTCCTTATGTAGTAAATTGTGTTCGTCTGTAGTCAGTTGTGTCAGTCTGTTGTCAGTTGTGTCAATCTGGGATCAAATTTGTCCGTCAGTGGTGTCCGTATGTGGTCATTGTGTTCGTCTGTAGTCAGTTGTGTCAGTCTGTGATCTGTTGTGTCAATCTGTGGTCAGTTGTGTCCATCTGTGGTCTGTTGTGGCAATCTGTCGTCCGTTGTATCAATCTGTGGTCAGTTGTATCAATCTGTGGTCTGTTGTGTCAATCTTTGGTCAGTTTTGTGAGTCTGTGTTCATTTGTCTCAGTATGTGGTCAATTGTGTTAGTATGTGGTCCATTGTGTCAGTCTGTGGTCCATTGTGTCAGTCTGTGGTCAATTGTGTCAGTATGCGGTCCATTGTGTCAGTTTGTGGTCATTTGTGTCAGTCTGTGGTAATTTGTGTGAGTCTGTGGTCAGTTGTGTCCAGTTTATAGTAGGAAATGAGGCGCTTCTCACATTCATGTAAAGAAAACCAAGCAATTTATGACCGAAAATATAAGTTAACCTTGACCTCCATTTCATAATTTTCTAACAAATTCCAGACTTCGTTAGCCTGCTGCCTTGCTTGTCCAACATCTCCATAGCATATGAGTTGAACTACTGCGCTATGTCCATCCCAGTCTTTGCTCTAGAATCTGAACTTTGCAGGTAGGTTCTGAAATAACTCAATATAAGATAATATAATAACTGATTTAAAAAACAACAACACAAATTAAAAAAAATATTTTCGGCATATAAGACTAAACGTAGTCACGCCTCCTTTGTGTCGTCTACTTCAGATTAAATATAGCTAAGCCTCCCTCGCATTGTCTATTTTATATTAAATATAGTCACGCCCCCTTTGTGTCGTCTACTTCAGATTAAATATAGCTACGCCTCCCTCGCATTGTCTATTTTATATTAAATATAGTCACGCCTCCTTTGTGTCGTCTACTTCAGATTAAATATAGCTAAGCCTCCCTCGCATTGTCTATTTATTAAATATAGTCACGCTTCCTTTGTGTTGTCTATTTCAGATTACCGGATTATTACACAGCTTGTGCAGCAAGAGCAGCAAACTCTATCTGCTCCATTGAGGCTGGGAATTCGATTCAGTCCCTTTTGAGACAAATCCTGGCACCATACAGAGAAGCCTTGTGCTCGCCCCCAACAGAATCTCCAACTCAGTCTACATTAGTAGGCAATGTTAGCACAACTGGCAATGTTAGCACCACAGGCAATGTTAGCACCACTGGCAGTGATAGCACCACTGGCAGTGCAACTGCACCTGTTGAGGCTACCATCACCGAAGCCGAAAAAAATACAACAGCTGCTGAAGATACTACAACAGTAGCTGCAGAAGATACTACAACAGTAGCTGCAGAAGATACTACAACAGTAGCTGCAGAAGATACTACAACAGTAGCTTCAGAAGATACTACAACATTAGCTGCAGAAGATGCTACAACAGTAGCTGCAGAAGATACTACAACAGTAGCTGCAGAAGATACTACAACAGTAGCTGCAGAAGATACTACAACAGTAGCTGCAGAAGATACTACAACAGTAGCAGTAGAAGATACTACAACAGTAGCCGTACAAGATACTACAACAGTAGCCGTTGAAGATACTACTACAGTAGTCGTACAAGATACTACAACAGTAGTCGTAGAAGATACTACAACAGTAACCGTACAAGATACTACAGCAGTAGCCATAGAAGATACTACAGCAGTAGCAGTAGAAGATACTACAACAGTAGCAGTAGAAGATACAACAACAGTAGCCGTACAAGATACTACAACAGTAGCCGTTGAAGATACTACAACAGTAACCGTTGAAGATACTACTACAGTAGTCGTACAAGATACTACGACCAAAGCAGTAGAAGATACTACAACAGCAGCAGCCGTACAAGATACTATAACAGTAGCCGTAGAAGATACTACAACAGTAGCAGTAGAAGATACTACAACAGTAGCTGCAGAAGATAATACAACAGTAGCAGTAGAAGATACTACAACAGTAGCCGTTGAAGATACTACATCAGTAGCCGTTGAAGATACTACTACAGTAGTCGTACAAGATACTACAACAGTAGTCGTAGAAGATACTACAACCAAAGCAGTAGAAGATACTACATCAGTAGCCGTTGAAGATACTACTACAGTAGTCGTACAAGATACTACAACAGTAGTCGTAGAAGATACTACAACAGTAGCAGTAGAAGATACTACAACAGTAGCTGCAGAAGATAATACAACAGTAGCAGTAGAAGATACTACAACAGTAGCCGTTGAAGATACTACAACAGTAGCCGTTGAAGATACTACTACAGTAGTCGTACAAGATACTACAACAGTAGTCGTAGAAGATACTACAACAGTAGCCCTACAAGATACTACAACCAAAGCAGTAGAAGATACTACAACAGTAGTCGTAGAAGATACTACAACAGTAGCAGTAGAAGATACTACAACAGTATCTGCAGAAGATAATACAACAGTAGCAGTAGAAGATACTACAACAGTAGCCGTTGAAGATACTACAACAGTAGCCGTTGAAGATACTACTACAGTAGTCGTACAAGATACTACAACAGTAGTCGTAGAAGATACTACAACAGTAGCCGTACAAGATACTACAACAGTAAACGTAGAAGATACTACAGCAGTAGCCGTTGAAGATACTACTACAGTAGCAGTAGAAGATACTACAACAGCAGCAGCCGTACAAGATACTACAACAGTAGCAGTAGAAGATACTACAACAGTAGCTGCAGAAGATACTACAACAGTAGCAGTAGAAGATACTACAACAGCAGCAGCCGTACAAGATACTACAACAGTAGCAGCCGTACAAGATACTACAACAGTAGCAGTAGAAGATACTACAACAGTAGCTGCAGAAGATACTACAACAGTAGCAGTAGAAGATACTACAACAGTAGCGGTTGAAGAAACTACTACAGTAGTCGTACAAGATACTACAACAGTAGCCGTACAAGATACTACAACAGCAGCAGCCGTACAAGATACTACAACAGTAGCTGCAGAAGATACTACAACAGTAGCAGTAGAATATACTACAACAGTAGCCGTACAAGATACTACAACAGTATCAGTAGAAGATACTACAACAGTAGCAGTAGAAGATACTACAACTACAACCCTAGCTACAACCACCATCCTCCCTACTACACTAACCACCATCCTTACACCCGCCAACACTACAAGGACGACACCCAGACGTGGACCCCCTTACATGTGCTTTGAGTGCAGCAGCGGAGCCCCAGGCAGCTGGCAAAACGAAGCATGTCCAGCCAATGGAAAATTGAAAGGTTGGGCTAGGCAACCAATCAAATGCAATGGTCAATGCATCGCTACAGTCAAGAGATGGCCCTTAGGAGGTAACAGCTGATTTTTCATTTTACTATGTTTGCTTCAGGTTATAGGTCACACTGACGTAATTAGCACTGCAATATGTTAACATTTAGCTCACTACAATGTTACCACTTAGCAATGTGATCTGTAAAAATAAATAAAAACCGCATGATATTTTTAACACGTGCCATTATTGTTTTGCGATGAGTTGACATTGGGTTATATCATCTGTTAACATTTGGCCTTATGATATGTTAACATTGTTTAGTTTTTAGCATGGTATTATCGACTGTTCCTACGACTTGTACAAGCAATAAGTCACGTGAACAGCAGTTGTGTATCACGTGAAGAGTCAGGGGATGTTTCTAAATAAATGTTATATTTTCTTTCAGATATCGTCCGCAGCTGTTCCAGTAACTATTACTTCCCAACTCCTCCTCCTAAAACTGGCTGCATACGAAGGGACGACGAGATCATGTGCTTCTGCTCATCCAATAGGTGCAATGACCAGGACATGCTTGATTGGCAGGCAGAGTTGCTTAACGAATTCCGAGGATAACAAAAAAACAATTAAAAAAACCGTCTCAGATTTAAAACCAACGACACTTGAATGATGTGATTGGAAACAACTGGAGAAAACAAAGATTGGCGTAGCATGACATGTTAATACAGGGTGGCCTCGAATTAAGAAAGTGAGAACGTCTGGTAAGGTTGTTCAGTGGCGTAGTGAGGGGGGGGGGCAAGGGGGGCATCATGCCCCGGGCGCTACTCACAAAGGGGCGCCAAATGGTATATTTTACTATAATATTGTATGGTTTTCGAATAGGGAAGGGGCGCTAATAAGGTATTGGGGGGCGCTAAAAAGGTATTGTGCCCCGGGCGCGAGTTAAGCTCGCTACGCCACTGGGGTTGTTTAATAGTACTGCAATGAATCTAATGTTTTGTCATTTCCAGTTGTATGCCGAGTGTTACGCTAATCAGAACACATGCTCAATGTCACCCTCCTTTTTGTGCCCCTCAACGAGTTTTGGTGAGATTTGACGCCCCAAGTTTTTTCTTCGGCCATAAAGCGATGTTATCACTTGTTTTGGAGCCACCCTGTATATTGCTGATTTTTCAGCTTTCGGGATAAAAAAATGATTGGCGTGTGAATATTCAGAAAAGAAATTTAATTCTGGAGGTTATGGTAACATTTGAGATGTCAGTTGAATGTTGTTGTCCCGAAGTGATGAAATCCTTGACACGAATAACACATGATTACACCTTTTTTGTATAGAAATAATATTTTTGTGATCGTTATTTGGTAAGATCAAAGATAGTCCCAAGCATTAGCGGAGGAAGGGGGTGTGCCAAGCATTAGCGGAGGAAGGGGGGTGTCCCAAGCATTAGCGGAGGAAGTGGGGTGTCCCAAGCATTAGCGGAGGAAGGGGGGTGTCCCAAGCATTAGCTGAGGAAGGGGGGTGTGCCAAGCATTAGCGCAGGAAGGAGTGTCCCAAGCATTAGCGGAGGAAGTGGGGTGTCCCAAGCATTAGCGGAGGAAGGGGGGTGTCCCAAGCATTAGCGCAGGAAGGAGTGTCCCAAGAATTAGTTCAGGAAGGGGGGTGTCCCAAGCATTAGCGCAGGAAAGGGGGCGTCCCAAGCATTAGTGCAGGAAGGGGGGCGGCCCAAGCATTAGTGCAGGAAAGGGGGCGTCCCAAGCATTAGCGCAGGAAAGGGGGCGTCCCAAGCATTAGCGCGGGAAAGGGGGTGTCCCAAGCATTAGTACAGGAAAGGTGTATCCCAAGCATTAGCGCACGAAGGGTGTGTCCCAAGCATTAGCGCACGAAGGGTGTGTCCCAAGCATTAGCGCAGGAAGGGGGTGTACCAAGCACTAGCGCATGAAGTGGGGTAGGAGTGCTACGAAACTCAGGCTATGCATCTGATACCAAGATAAACAAAATAAAAATAGTTGCAAAAAATAGACCAGCAGATCTTATGGCTTATTTACAGTTGAGACACTCCAAGCCTTTTTTATAAGCCTGTTAGCTGTGTGTTCACTCATGTCACTTTATAAAGATCATCACGTTATTTCCGGAGCAGCATTAATTGTTTCCCCCATAAACACATCTAGAACACCAAAACTCGTTGATTGTACAAACTTATTGTCTCTGTAATGGTAGAATGAAGAAGAAAATTTGTGTTTACATGCTTAGAATCTCAGACGTGTTGGATCTCTTGGAATGTTCAAAATGTAAATCTTTTCAAACATACAAGTCAATGTATTTGTTGTAAACATCTAAGAAGTTTGCAATGTTATTTTTCTACTTTCAGGACAGGATGTACACGCAAATAAAAAAATAGACCATTAATTATTAAAAAACTTAAACATGAAACAAATAATAGACGGTAAGGGGCAGTAATAAATATTTGCATGATATTCCACTTATTGTTCTTCCCCTTGGCCAAAATCACTTGAATGAGTCTACCAATGTGTTGGTGATTTAGTATCGGAACAGTTACTTCCAATCATAGTTTTATAGCCAGGCAAGGCATTCCAATTAAATCATATCATGCCTAAATCAGGCTAATTCCAAATAGATTTTCGAATGAAACACATAATTCCAAATTTAACTTATTATTCCAAATCAGTCACAGTTTTGGACTTAAACCAATAGTACGTACTGGAATGATTTGTTAAGCTGCCAACACTTCCATTGTAAATAAGAACAACCCCGTGTAAAGCACCTCAATTCCCACATCTTTCACAAGCACCTCAATTCCCACCTCTTTCACAAGCACCTCAATACCCACATCTTTCACAAGCACCTCAATTCCCACCTCTTTCACAAGCACCTCAATACCCACATCTTTCACAAGCACCTCAATTCCCACATCTTTCACAAGCACCTCAATTCCCACCTCTTTCACAAGCACCTCAATTCCCACATCTTTCACAAGCACCTCAATTCCCACCTCTTTCACAAGCACCTCAATACCCACATCTTTCACAAGCACCTCAATACCCACCTCTTTCACAACCACCTCAGTACCCACCACTTTCGCAAGCATCCCAATAGGCAATACCCACCTCTTTGACAAGCACCTCAATACCCTCCTCTTTCACAAGCACCTCATCCTGCTCACATTAATGTGTCTTGTATGAATGTCTGATACAGATCAGACTATTAATACCGAATATGTGAAGATTTGTTTTTATTCATCTTAATCTCTCGGTTGTATGTGTCATTTCATCTATCAACTATGTCATGTTGTATGTGTCATTTCATCTATCAACTATGTCATGTTGTATGTGTCATTTCATCTATCAACTATGTCATGTTGTATGTGTCATTTCATCTATCAACTATGTCATGTTGTATGTGTCATTTCATCTATCAACTATGTCATGTTGTATGTGTCATTTCATCTATCAACTATGTCATGTTGTATGTGTCATTTCATCTATCAACTATGTCATGTTGTATGTGTCATTTCATCTATCAACTATGTCATGTTGTATGTGTCATTTCATCTATCAACTATGTCATGTTGTATGTGTCATTTCATCTATCAACTATGTCATGTTGTATGTGTCATTTCATCTATCAACTATGTCATGTTGTATGTGTCATTTCATCTATCAACTATGTCATGTTGTATGTGTCATTTCATCTATCAACTATGTCATGTTGTATGTGTCATTTCATCTATTAACTATGTCATGTTGTATGTGTCATTTCATCTATCAACTATGTGATACTTTCACAATTTTTTTAATAAAACATGTAAATACAGTTATACTTTCGCTTATGTTATATTGCCTAAGATCCCTTTATCAAGGGAACACCAACATTCCAAATAAGAGGTTATGAAGGACGATATTTAACTATTTAACCGACTCAAGTTCAGGGATCCCGTCAAACTATATAAATACACCCCCCTATTTTCTCTTGGAGCCACATATTTAATATATATATATAGAACCCGTGTTCTTCATTGTTAGGTTGAGCCATTCTTTGCTATTCGATTGTAATACCATATCACAAACTGCGCTAGTCAGCCATTGAAATGCAATCACGTGAGACGACCACCCCACCCCATGTAAGGCTTCACAGCGTTGTGTTCTATCGCCAACCTTCACGCGTTTAAAGAGGGAATGAAATGTTGCTGTGTATTCATTGAACTAATGATATGGGGTAGGTCGAATTTTGGTGTAATAACACAGCTTGACTTGAATTGTCGTGATAGTGTTGAAGAACACCAACTCAGCTGTGCCCAATATGTGGTGTGCTGCCGTTGATAGAGTTCAAAAACACCAACTCAGCTGTGCCCAACAGGTGGTGTGCTGCAATTGATAGAGTTGAAGAACACCAACTCAGCTGTGCCCAACAGGTGGTGTGCTGCCGTTGATAGAGTTGAAGAACACCAACTCAGCTGTGCCCAACAGGTGGTGTGCTGCCGTTGATAGAGTTGAAGAACACCAACTCAGCTGTGCCCAACAGGTGGTGTGCTTGAGTTGATAGAGTTGAAGAACACCAACTCAGCTGTGCCCAACAGGTGGTGTGCTGCAGTTGATAGAGTTGAAGAGCACCAACTCAGCTGTGCCCAACAGGTGGTGTTCTTGTGTTTTAAAATGTTTCAATGCATTTCAGAATTTCGTGACACTAATTAATAATGTCGAAACCATTCTTTTAATTGGATCACGTTTGTCGTGTTACTCATTAAGTGATAGCTCTTAGAACACACGTGTTCTTACTGTCGTCATGGGACACATGTTCTACTTGTCAATGCAATGATGCAACAACTAGGATGAAACAAAAGCTAAAAAAGCGTTTTCCGTAGAGATCCTTTATAAGATGTTATACCGAGCAGGGGAGGGGCTGAATATTTGACAAAAATGCATACAAGTGATGCACATTATCCGAATCCCCATCCCCCAACCAGGCCTGCAAACGCACAGTTTTTTCACGCCCCTGACCTAGATTAATACTTTAATGTCATACTCGCTTTCACAACGCAGATTTATTACATTAAATATTTTCGTAAAACAAAAGAAATGATTACGCACTGTGATATTTTAAGGATTCTATTTTATCGCGGTTATCGGACATTTTATTTCGTGAAATCAGCGCCAGTGTTACAACTGATCAGCGCCATCTGGTAGTGTTACAACTGATCAGCGCCACCTGGTAGTGTTACAACTGATCAGCGCCATCTGGTAGTGTTACAACTGATTTTTTGGGGTTGGGCTGAATATTCGATAGAATTTTTTGTAATCGGCAACGAGTCTATGTGTCGCGTTTCAGCTCGATAAAATGACGGTAAGTGGATCAATTAGCCGTCCGAAGATTTTTCATTAAACACAGTAAAATACGAACATAAGAGACTAAAGGATTTACAAATGAGTGATAGTGACATAACGGTTTATTTACAATCTTGAGTTGAGAATCAGCATTCGTTAAAAAACAGTTCCATGATTGACTTTATTCACAAATGTATTGTATGAAATTTGTATGAGATGTTATTATGGGGGCTCGTACTGTCATGTGGCCAACTCTGGTATTGTCGGCTTCATATAACTATCGTCCTGTTCTGTTCCACTTGGGTCGGCTCTGAGGTGTTCAGGCACTGTCTGTGGGTAACAACAAGTCATTAGAATGTCTGTGGAAAACAACTTACAAATGTCATTCAGCCCCCGTAGACAGAAAATTACAACAACATGTCATTCCACCCATCATGCTCATAATGTGTTAGTAATAATAGACGTGTTGTTGCCCGGGGGAAACAAAAAAGGGGGGGGGGGCAAGAATACATTCTCTAAAATAATTTAGGGTAAAGCTAGTTTTAAAAATAGGTCTCAATGTTAATGTGTGAGTTCTTTTGAAACAAAACTTTTTCTAAAAAATAAAAGTAAAAAAACAGCAACAAGCTCTGAGACTTACTTTACTTGAGATGTTTATAACTGACCAAGTGAGTGGACGGCTCATTGGACTTATTTTACTTGAGATGTTTATAACTGACCAAGTGAGTGGACGACTCATTGGACTTATTTTACTTGAGATGTTTATAACTGACCAAGTGAGTGGACGGCTCATTGGACTTATTTTACTTGAGATGTTTATAACTGACCAAGTGAGTGGACGACTCATTGGACTTATTTTACTTGAGATGTTTATAACTGACCAAGTGAGTGGACGGCTCATTGGACTTATTTTACTTGAGATATTTATAACTGACCAAGTGAGTGGACGGCTCATTGGGCTTATTTTACTTGAGATGTTTATAACTGACCAAGTGAGTGGACGACTCATTGGACTTATTTTACTTGAGATGTTTATAACTGACCAAGTGAGTGGACGACTCATTGGACTTATTTTACTTGAGATGTTTATAACTGACCAAGTGAGTGGACGACTCATTGGACTTATTTTACTTGAGATGTTTATAACTGACCAAGTGAGTGGACGACTCATTGGACTTATTTTACTTGAGATGTTTATAACTGACCAAGTGAGTGGACGGCTCATTGGACTTATTTTACTTGAGATGTTTATAACTGACCAAGTGAGTGGACGGCTCATTGGACTTATTTTACTTGAGATGTTTATAACTGACCAAGTGAGTGGACGGCTCATTGGACTTATTTTACTTGAGATGTTTATAACTGACCAAGTGAGTGGACGGCTCATTGGACTTATTTTACTTGAGATGTTTATAACTGACCAAGTGAGTGGACGGCTCATTGGACTTATTTTACTTGAGATGTTTATAACTGACCAAGTGAGTGGACGGCTCATTGGACTTATTTTACTTGAGATGTTTATAACTGACCAAGTGAGTGGACGGCTCATTGGACTTATTTTACTTGAGATGTTTATAACTGACCAAGTGAGTGGACGACTCATTGGACTTATTTTACTTGAGATGTTTATAACTGACCAAGTGAGTGGACGACTCATTGGACTTATTTTACTTGAGATGTTTATAACTGACCAAGTGAGTGGACGACTCATTGGACTTATTTTACTTGAGATGTTTATAACTGACCAAGTGAGTGGACGGCTCATTGGACTTATTTTACTTGAGATGTTTTTTAACTGACCAAGTGAGTGGACGGCTCATTGGACTTACTTTACTTGAGATGTTTATAACTGACCAAGTGAGTGGACGACTCATTGGACTTATTTTACTTGAGATGTTTATAACTGACCAAGTGAGTGGACGGCTCATTGGACTTACTTTACTTGAGATGTTTATAACTGACCAAGTGAGTGGACGGCTCATTGGACTTATTTTACTTGAGATGTTTATAACTGACCAAGTGAGTGGACGGCTCATTGGACTTATTTTACTTGAGATGTTTATAACTGACCAAGTGAGTGGACGGCTCATTGGACTTATTTTACTTGAGATGTTTATAACTGACCAAGTGAGTGGACGGCTCATTGGACTTATTTTACTTGAGATGTTTATAACTGACCAAGTGAGTGGACGGCTCATTGGACTTATTTTACTTGAGATGTTTATAACTGACCAAGTGAGTGGACGGCTCATTGGACTTATTTTACTTGAGATGTTTATAACTGACCAAGTGAGTGGACGGCTCATTGGACTTATTTTACTTGAGATGTTTATAACTGACCAAGTGAGTGGACGGCTCATTGGACTTATTTTACTTGAGATGTTTATAACTGACCAAGTGAGTGGACGACTCATTGGACTTATTTTACTTGAGATGTTTATAACTGACCAAGTGAGTGGACGACTCATTGGACTTATTTTACTTGAGATGTTTATAACTGACCAAGTGAGTGGACGACTCATTGGACTTATTTTACTTGAGATGTTTATAACTGACCAAGTGAGTGGACGGCTCATTGGACTTATTTTACTTGAGATGTTTTTTAACTGACCAAGTGAGTGGACGGCTCATTGGACTTACTTTACTTGAGATGTTTATAACTGACCAAGTGAGTGGACGACTCATTGGACTTATTTTACTTGAGATGTTTATAACTGACCAAGTGAGTGGACGGCTCATTGGACTTACTTTACTTGAGATGTTTATAACTGACCAAGTGAGTGGACGGCTCATTGGACTTATTTTACTTGAGATGTTTATAACTGACCAAGTGAGTGGACGGCTCATTGGACTTATTTTACTTGAGATGTTTATAACTGACCAAGTGAGTGGACGGCTCATTGGACTTATTTTACTTGAGATGTTTATAACTGACCAAGTGAGTGGACGGCTCATTGGACTTATTTTACTTGAGATGTTTATAACTGACCAAGTGAGTGGACGGCTCATTGGACTTATTTTACTTGAGATGTTTATAACTGACCAAGTGAGTGGACGGCTCATTGGACTTATTTTACTTGAGATGTTTATAACTGACCAAGTGAGTGGACGGCTCATTGGACTTATTTTACTTGAGATGTTTATAACTGACCAAGTGAGTGGACGACTCATTGGACTTATTTTACTTGAGATGTTTATAACTGACCAAGTGAGTGGACGGCTCATTGGACTTATTTTACTTGAGATGTTTATAACTGACCAAGTGAGTGGACGGCTCATTGGACTTATTTTACTTGAGATGTTTATAACTGACCAAGTGAGTGGACGGCTCATTGGACTTATTTTACTTGAGATGTTTATAACTGACCAAGTGTATGGACGGCTCATTGGACTTATTTTACTTGAGATGTTTATAACTGACCAAGTGAGTGGACGGCTCATTGGACTTATTTTACTTGAGATGTTTATAACTGACCAAGTGAGTGGACGGCTCATTGGACTTATTTTACTTGAGATGTTTATAACTGACCAAGTGTGTGGACGGCTCATTGGACTTATTTTACTTGAGATGTTTATAACTGACCAAGTGAGTGGACAGCTCATTGGACTTATTTTACTTGAGATGTTTATAACTGACCAAGTGAGTGGACGGCTCATTGGACTTATTTTACTTGAGATGTTTATAACTGACCAAGTGAGTGGACGGCTCATTGGACTTATTTTACTTGAGATGTTTATAACTGACCAAGTGTATGGACGGCTCATTGGACTTATTTTACTTGAGATGTTTATAACTGACCAAGTGAGTGGACGGCTCATTGGACTTATTTTACTTGAGATGTTTATAACTGACCAAGTGAGTGGACGGCTCATTGGACTTATTTTACTTGAGATGTTTATAACTGACCAAGTGTATGGACGGCTCATTGGACTTATTTTACTTGAGATGTTTATAACTGACCAAGTGTATGGACAGCTCATTGGACTTATTTTACTTGAGATGTTTATAACTGACCAAGTGAGTGGACGGCTCATTGGACTTATTTTACTTGAGATGTTTATAACTGACCAAGTGTATGGACGGCTCATTGGACTTATTTTACTTGAGATGTTTATAACTGACCAAGTGAGTGGACGGCTCATTGGACTTATTTTACTTGAGATGTTTATAACTGACCAAGTGAGTGGACGGCTCATTGGACTTATTTTACTTGAGATGTTTATAACTGACCAAGTGAGTGGACGGCTCATTGGACTTATTTTACTTGAGATGTTTATAACTGACCAAGTGAGTGGACGGCTCATTGGACTTATTTTACTTGAGATGTTTATAACTGACCAAGTGAGTGGACGGCTCATTGGACTTATTTTACTTGAGATGTTTATAACTGACCAAGTGAGTGGACGGCTCATTGGGCTTATTTTACTTGAGATGTTTATAACTGACCAAGTGAGTGGACGGCTCATTGGACTTATTTTACTTGAGATGTTTATAACTGACCAAGTGAGTGGACGGCTCATTGGACTTATTTTACTTGAGATGTTTATAACTGACCATGTGAGTGGACGGCTCATTGGACTTATTTTACTTGAGATGTTTATAACTGACCAAGTGAGTGGACGGCTCATTGGACTTATTTTACTTGAGATGTTTATAACTGACCAAGTGAGTGGACGGCTCATTGGACTTATTTTACTTGAGATGTTTATAACTGACCAAGTGAGTGGACGGCTCATTGGACTTATTTTACTTGAGATGTTTATAACTGACCAAGTGAGTGGACGGCTCATTGGACTTATTTTACTTGAGATGTTTATAACTGACCAAGTGAGTGGACGGCTCATTGGAATTATTTTACTTGAGATGTTTATAACTGACCAAGTGAGTGGACGGCTCATTGGACTTATTTTACTTGAGATGTTTATAACTGACCAAGTGAGTGGACGGCTCATTGGACTTATTTTACTTGAGATGTTTATAACTGACCAAGTGAGTGGACGGCTCATTGGACTTATTTTACTTGAGATGTTTATAACTGACCAAGTGAGTGGACGGCTCATTGGACTTATTTTACTTGAGATGTTTATAACTGACCAAGTGAGTGGACGGCTCATTGGACTTATTTTACTTGAGATTTTTATAACTGACCAAGTGAGTGGAGGGCTCATTGGACTTATTTTACTTGAGATGTTTATAACTGACCAAGTGAGTGGACGGCTCATTGGACTTATTTTACTTGAGATGTTTATAACTGACCAAGTGAGTGGACGGCTCATTGGACTTATTTTACTTGAGATATTTATAACTGACCAAGTTAGTGAACGGCTCATTGGACTTATTTTACTTGAGATGTTTATAACTGACCAAGTGTATGGACGGCTCATTGGACTTATTTTACTTGAGATGTTTATAACTGACCAAGTGAGTGGACGGCTCATTGGACTTATTTTACTTGAGATGTTTATAACTGACCAAGTGAGTGGACGGCTCATTGGACTTATTTTACTTGAGATATTTATAACTGACCAAGTGAGTGGACGGCTCATTGGACTTATTTTACTTGAGATGTTTATAACTGACCAAGTGAGTGGACGACTCATTGGACTTATTTTACTTGAGATGTTTATAACTGACCAAGTGAGTGGACGGCTCATTGGACTTATTTTACTTGAGATGTTTATAACTGACCAAGTGAGTGGACGACTCATTGGACTTATTTTACTTGAGATGTTTATAACTGACCAAGTGAGTGGAGGGCTCATTGGACTTATTTTACTTGAGATGTTTATAACTGACCAAGTGAGTGGACGGCTCATTGGACTTATTTTACTTGAGATGTTTATAACTGACCAAGTGAGTGGACGGCTCATTGGACTTATTTTACTTGAGATATTTATAACTGACCAAGTGAGTGGACGGCTCATTGGACTTATTTTACTTGAGATGTTTATAACTGACCAAGTGAGTGTAGGAACGTGTTCACACTGTATACTTGTCACGGTCGCGTTCTTGTAGTTATCTACACAGCAGTTTATTATCTACGACAATGATCCACAAGTAGATCTAGTTAATGAGTCAAACATTTGTAACAGTGCCTCAGTTGTATTAAATCCTTTGAATTTTGGCACCATTTTTTTAATAATCATTTTAAAAAATCCTAAATCGCTTAAGACAGGCGTGCACAACTCAAAATGTAAGGCATTATGAAAAATGTGTGCGTACCGAAAGACAAAAATGGAATGGGGGGAAAGTATTAAGAAAAAAAAAATAGTAAAGAATATTTCGTTACTTCGCGGACCGTATAGTGGGTACTGGCGGGCCGTATGTTTTGCCGGTCTGGTTTTAGAGATGGAAAAGCGAATTATAGTTGCTCTACATTTTTACTTGGGGTTTTTAGGTTGCTCTGAGCTCTGACTGTATTGAGTTCGTAATGCTTTTTAGAAGGTTTTGAACACCCACGGGGTACATACGGGTATGATGGTAATTGATTTCGTAGGCTCATTGCTACGCTCATTACTACGCTCATTGACAACTTACAAGCCATCGAAATGAGCTTAAGTACCCGTCACTACCCACTCTTTAATGAATCAATACAACTAAGATTGGTTGTTATATGGAATTATTATTATGCACCCCTGCATATGTCAATGCATCTGTCAATGCATCTGTCCTTACACCTGAGCTTTGTAAAAAAAATGTTTTGGTGGAAAAAAAAAATGTTAAAAACAAACATGTTTAAACAACACATTTAAAATAAAACTAGTTCATTCACATTCTAACGTATATCTGATTAACCGAACTTACAATCTAACGTATCTCTGATTAACCGAACTTACAATCGGAAGGTTTTTTATTTTTAATGCGGATACCTCGGCTGACAATTGGGACTTTTGAAACTGCCATGGCTTTGGGTGGGCGTTATTCAGCGTTATTGGATTAGTTTACAGGTCTTGACGTCTGCTGTGATCACGAGGGGAGAAGAGAATACATCATTGACAGAAACATTGTAAATAAGTTTGACATCTTTGATGTCTGAGACTCCTTTTCAAACAAATTCACACGGCAACAGAATGTGACATCAATGTGACACATCGTTTTGTTAAATCCATGTCTAATTTTTTGTATTTTTTGTTGTGAATCTAAACATTGGATCACTGTAGTGGATGTTGAATCAGAAATGGAGTGCGCCAAAGTCTCCTGAGTTAGGCGGGGGGAAAGTGAGCTTCTCCCAAAGAAATGTTTGAATAAATGAACTATCCACCGGTGAACGCTGGGTTTTAAACGGACATAGAACAAAGCAACTTCCACCGTGAAAGTGTTTCTCAACAGAGTGGTACGATTTCCCAGAGTGTCATTATTGGATGGACATTTTTTCAATGGGCATTTTTTGGATGTGTGTTAGATGGACATTTTTATCTGTAAATGATACAACCTTTTGCCCCCATACTAACCTAACCCTCTGACCTAATCGTTTGTAGCTTCCCATGCTTTAACACAATACCCTATACATTAACAAGTTTAGCACCATATATATTAATGTACACAATACCCTATACATTAGTAGGTTTAACACCATAGATGTTAGTGTACACAATACCCTATACATCACCACTAAAAATTACCGCTAAAACCTTGTCCTCATCCAGTATGACTGAGATCCATGTGTACATGGGGAATGTTCCACTAGCAGCCACTGTGTACACGGCACTGCTCAACCCATCAACATCCTGACGCTCAAAGCGTTTTTTGTACACTTGGAACCTGGGAACAATAAATTCAGGTGGCAATGTGTCTGACAAAGGAATAGACATACAATCAAACATATGCACATAGTCATGCCCCTCCCCAATAGTCGTTCTCGGCAGGTCATGAACCCACCAACCTATTAGGACAACATAGGCTACCCGCTGTGGGTAGTAGTATGGGTGAAATGGTAACAAACAAGAATAGATTTTAACATAGACGTACGGGTGACAATACAAGGACAAATGGGGCGACCTGTTACATGCAGTTACCGGCCATTACAACCGATGAAGTCCTACACCCTCAGCCCCCTTAAGTCTTTTCTCTCACCCTTCTACAACTTAAGACCTTCCTCTTTGTCCCGTTCTCTCGCCATTTGACAACTTAAGACCTTCCTCTTTGTCCAGTTCTCTCGCCATTTGACAACTTAAGACCTTAAATTCCTCTTTGTCCCGTTCTCTCGCCATTTGACCACTTAAGACCTTCCTCTTTGTCCCGTTATCTCGCCCTTTGACCACTTAAGACCTTCCTCCTTGTCCCCTTCTCTCGGCATTTACACCTCCCCCCGGTCCAGATCCCTTGCAAGAAAATTTATTCAAATACCGTTTTGTATTTTTGCTCCAGCCAGAAGAATGTGTGTGACGTATCATGTGGTAGGTGCCAATCTTGCTTGGTTTACTGTAGATGGTCAAGTTTTTGTGGAGGATCCTGTAAGTAAGAGTTAAATGATATCAATGAATGCCATCAGTAAATGCCATCATTAAATGCCACCATTAAATGCCATCATTAAATGCCACCAATAAATGCTTTCAGTAAATGCAATCAATGTGTGCCATTAATAAATGCCATCAATAAATGCCATTTATAAATGCCATCATTAAATGCCCAAAATAAAACGCTTTAGATACCAAAAACATGTGATAATTCTCCAACACCCCCTCCCCCCATTAAACTTACCTGTCTCTGAGGTCATCATCTTCCGCCCCCCAGCCGAAGTACATGTTGGAGGCTCCGTTAATGAGTTTGAAGTGTTCTCTAGTGAAGCTAACCACGCCGCCAAACAATCCACTGTAGAGCGTTCTGTCGGAAACAAGACACTTTAAACTGCTCACTGTACAGCGTTCTGTCGGAAACAAGACACTTTAAACTGCTCACTGTACAGCGTTCTGTCGGAAACAAGACACTTTAAACTGCTCACTGTACAGCGTTCTGTCGGAAACAAGACACTTTAAACTGCTCACTGTACAGCGTTCTGTCGGAAACAAGACACTTTTAACTGCTCACTGTACAGCGTTCTGTCGGAAACAAGACACTTTAAACTGCTCACTGTAGAGCGCTCTGTCGGAAACAAGACACTTTAAATTGCACACTCTCAAGCAGTGTTTAAGTTTGTCACAAATTTCGGGATTTCACCAGGGACCGGTGGCTGATTTGAATCATTCTATTTGACCATAGACATTGATGTTGTGCGGACCGGCAACATAAGGCGCGCGGACCGATGTTGGTCCGCGGACCACCGTTTGTGGGAACGCTGCTCTAAAGAGGTCTGTAATAAACATAAAATTGTTACAATAATCGATATTTTATACGTCATATTTGCTAATAAAACATTTGGGGATCCAAAGGTAGGTGTTTTTGAAAGGCTGGTATGTCTTGTAAAGATTATACAGTGGTCACAAGTGATGCAATAATCTTAACATAAAAAAATCCTTTATCTATAATATAACAAAAATAATTGTTTATAAATAAATAACTTTGGCTTTTTCTGCGATAAATCAATCTATAACTCTATATGTACATTTAATATTGTGTATAGCTGTAAATTAACTTTTCATTTATTCATTTGTATTTAAGAAGGTCTCATTGTAAGGTAATATGTGTCCTTGACATTGGCTTAAAACAAATAAGATAGGGCCGCCTTTGATTTTGTCTCGTGTCACTTGGCCATTCCAGTCTCAAATCACTTGGCCACCCCAGTCTCGTGTCAATTGGCCACCTCAGTCCCGTGTCACTTGGCCACTCCAGACCCGTGTCACTTGGCCACTCAAGACTCATGCCATTTGGCCACTCCAGTCTCGTGCCACTTGGCCACTCAAGACTCATGCCACTTGGCCACTCCAGTCTCGTGCCACATTGTCACTCCAGTCCCGTGCCACATTGCCACTCCAGTCTCGTGCCACATTGTCACTCCAGTCCCGTGCCGCTAATCCACTCCATTCCACCATATGCATATTATATAAAAGTATGCATATGTGTGCTAATGTCTATATATATATATGTACGTGATTTCTTTGAAGAAATCCTTATCTGGAAAATAAAAGTGTGTGTGTGTATGTGCGTGCGTCTTTATGTTATCGTGTATTCCTAATGACATACTCACGAGTTATTGAATATGTTGAGGGCCGAGGAGAAATGGAGAGGGCTTGTCTGGTTGCACCTGTACATGTTCCTGTCATCAAGGGGCACCATGTCCACATCATGGAGAATGAAACAGTCGTACTTGTTGACTTTCAGGGCCTCTAGGAAGCCAACATTAAACAGCAGACCTTTATTGTAGGTCTGACCTGAGAGCTGCAACATTCAGAGGTCAGCGTTAAATATATTATGTCATTTTAAGTAGATCTGACCTGGGAGTTGCAACCAGGACCGACCCTAACAATTGCGGGGCGCTATGCGAAACGGATTGCGCGGGGCCCATTATGGGTAGAGGATAAGAATAATAAGTGAAAATTAAGATTTTGTATTATAAAATAAATTCTGGGCGTGGCCTATGAAAGTGCGGGGCCCACTGCGGCCGCATAGGTTGCAGTGGCCTAATGCCGGCCCTGGCTGCAACATTTAGAGTCCAGCGTTAAATGGATGTCCTTTTACAGTAGGTCTGACCTGGGAGCTAACTGGTAAGTTAGTGTTGTATTGAATAGCATAAATGCCAAACTGAGATTTCACCAACAGCCTTTAAGTTTCTTTACTGGCACATTTTTCTTTTAGCCTTTTTTTTGTTCCCCCCCCCCCCCCCCCCCGCGCATGCCACGGAAAATTGCTCTGCGTGCCACGTTTCCAATTCACTGATGTGGACAATTGGTCAACTTTTATATCAATGGGATTTTAACGTGCATTGTTTTAGCCTGTTTGTTGACTTAGATCTATAACATGTGTGTTGACCTAGTTTTTTAGTATGTGTGTTGACCTAGTTCTATAACTTGTGTGTTGATCTAGTTCTACAGCATGTGTGTTGACCTTGTTCTATAGCATGCGTGTTCACCTAGTTTTATATCATGTGTGTTGACCTAGTTCTATAGTATGTGTGTTGACCTAGTTCTTTAGTCTGTTTGTTTACCTAGTTCTATATTATGTGTGTTGACTTAATTCAAGCAGTGACATTCAAACCATACCTACTACGTTGTCTATGTTACTGATGTCACCAGTTAACTTAGTGACACGTACTCCCAATCCTTTTAACCCACCGTCACTTATTGGGAAAGTTTGTTAACGTTTCCAGAAGGGTCTACATTATTCTACATAGAGTGGAAATACTCTCTGGCCATTGAATTTCTAGACTCTGTTCTGGATGGGTTCCTACTTCCTCATTATAAATACGACGGTCGACTGTGACCGGCTGACTTACGAGACATAACAGACGTACAAGTGCCTAAGAAAACTTATACGTGTGTGTGTTTGTGGTTTATTATTTGTAATTTTCTAGTATTATACTATCTCACTTCTTGTACTGATATATAGTTTTTATATCTGTATATTTGATTTTGTATTTTTATATAGCCTTAATAGTATAATTAAATTGATTATTGTTAATAATATAATATCACTGGCCTTGGGGCAGTTTTTCTTGTATACTGGTTTACAGTCCTTTGTTAAGAATTGTTCATCAAACGAGCCAAATCTTAAGCAGATTAAATTTGTAAAGCCATATAATAGTACGTAACATTGTGTACAAATTTGACTGTACACAAATCTGTCTGCTCTGTCATATACAAACCTGCTCTATGACGAATATGGTGAAATCCACATTTTGTCTGATCAACATGGGAATGAGCACCGGAAGTAAGGTATGCAGGTGCTGCCACCTGTCCCTGTAAGGAATCAGGATGGCGGTTTTCTCCACTGGTTTGCAAATTTGAGGCACATGGTGTCCACCATCTTGAAGCTCGGGGAATTCGGAGGCGATCTCGTGAGGTTCCATAGTGTTCATGTTTGGAACAAATGGCCCGACTGGATAAGTCAAGGTCAAGTTTATTAACAGTATGAATCTATTGATCTGTTGTATTATAGCATATTGATCAGTTGTAGCATAGAATATTGGTCAGTTGTGACTTAGCATGGCATATTGGTCAGTTTTAGCATAGAATATTGGTCAGTTGTATCATAAAATATTGGTCAGTGGTAGCATAGAATATTGGTCAGTCGTAGCATAGAATATTGGTCAGTCGTAGCATAGAATATTGGTCAGTTGTATCATAAAATATTGGTCAGTTGTAGCATAGAATATTGGTCAGTTGTATCATAAAATATTGGTCAGTCGTAGCATAGAATATTGGTCAGTTGTATCATAAAATATTGGTCAGTCGTAGCATAGAATATTGGTCAATTGGATCATAAAATATTGGTCAGTTGTAGCATAGAATATTGGACAGTCGTAGCATAGAATATTGGACAGTTCTATCATAAAATATTGGTCAGTCGTAGCATAGAATATTGGTCAGTTGTATCATAAAATATTGGTCAGTCGTAGCATAGAATATTGGACAGTCGTAGCATAGAATATTGGTCAGTTGTATCATAAAATATTGGTCAGTTGTATCATAAAATATTGGTCACTCGTAGCATAGAATATTGGTCAGTTGTATCATAAAATGTTGGTCAGTCGTAGCATAAAATATTGGTCAGTCGTAGCATAGAATATTGCACAGTAGCATCATAGAATATTGGTCAGTTGTATCATAAAATATTGGTCAGTTGTATCATAAAATGTTGGTCAGTCGTAGCATAAAATATTGGTCAGTCGTAGCATAGAATATTGGACAGTCGTAGCATAGAATATTGGTCAGTTGCAGCATAGAATATTGGTCAGTTGTATCATAAAATATTGGTCAGTTGTATCATAAAATATTGGTCAGTCGTATCATAAAATATTGGTCAGTCGTAGCATAGAATATTGGTCAGTTGTAGCATAGAACATTGGTCAGTTGTATCATAAAATATTGATCAGTTATTTAATAGTACAGTCGTCGAAGATCAGCTGTGAGATTAAGGACCAAATATAATTATTATGTTATATATTTATTAAAATTTAGGATCATGCAAATTGCGATATAATCCAAATGTCGAAATGATGCAAATGTCGAAATGATGCAAATGTCGAAATAATGTAAATGTTCTAATTACCCAGTGACATAGGCGTTTCTGGACATCGCCTCTTTTTGACCTTTGTGTTTGATTTCAGAAACTCCTGGTCGTTGGTTATAATTAATTCATCTTCCGTGGCCGCCCCTGGACAGTTGGACAACTCATATCGACTGGCCGAAGTTTCGGATGACACCCTGATCCTTAGAGCTCGACCCTTGGGGACGACCCTGATCAAATTGGCCATTACTTTTTCCATATCGGTGCCTGGGCCGCCTTGGCTGGGGACGATGACATTGAGACATAATCCTAGGAATGAGAGAATCGCTAGACTCGCCACAACCCGGGGGAGCTTATGACGTCGTACACGCTCAGAGCTGACCCAGGAGCAGAGACAGCAGACGATCCTGGACGGTAGACACATGAAGCCTGGAGGATAGGGAGCAAAGGTGAACTAGGTAACTGAGGGTCACGTGATACTAATTGTACAGTCTTAAAGCTGTTACATGGTAGGCTAACTAAATAAGGTCATGGCAATGTCAAGGACAAGCGGCACCTGGTGCGAGGCCGGAAATGGTGTCGCCAATTACATAGAAAATAGTGTCCCCGGGGTGGCACTGACCCTAGCTAAGCCAATTGAAGCAACCCACATCCCCCACACACAGGGGGGTGGCACTGACCCTAGCTAAGCCAATTGAAGCAACCCACATCCCCCACACACAGGGGGGAGGCACTGACCCTAGCTAAGCCAATTGAAACAACCCACATCCCCCACACACAGGGGGGTGGCACTGACCCTAGCTAAGATAATTGAAACAACCCACATCCCCGACATACAGGGGGGGTGGCACTGACACTAGCTAAGCCAATTTAAGCAACCCACATCTCCCACACACAAATGATGGCACTGACCCTAGCTAAGCCAATTGAAGCAACCCACATCCCCCACACACAGGGGGGGGGGAGGTGGTAGTTTTAATCATAAGGGTGGTTGGCGAGCATTCAGTCTCTGAGATAGGAACTATGCAACAATTCAAACAGGACCAAAAAAATGGGGGTGGGTAGGGAGATGTTAGCACGCGTGAAAAACAAAAGATTAACCACTCTTATTGTTTGTCATTCATTGCAATAGAAATCTATTTGTGTCATTTATGCTACACCATTGCTTCTCAGGACCAATGTCATCATAGTTTAACTTCTCAGGACCAATGTCATCACAGTTTTACACCATTGCTTTCAGGACCAATGTCATCATAGTTTTACACCATTGCTTTCAGGACCAATGTCATCATAGTTTTACATCATTGCTTTCAGGACCAATGTCATCATAGTTTTACATCATTGCTTTCAGGACCAATGTCATCATAGTTTTACAGGCACAAGATTGAAATTCTTTCTCCCGATTTTTCCTTTACGGAAGAATTTGCACACCTTTAGGGGAAAAACTGTTCGACTGGAGTGGTGGGGTGCATTAAACTGATTTATTTCCTGTGGATGGTGGCGTGGTGGGGTGCATTAAACTGATTTATTGGCTGGGGTGGATGGCATAAAGCACAAAAGATTTAAGCTTCACTGGCAAAACTATTTTTTTAAACAAACTTTTGTCTATTTAGCGATTTAACAGTATTGATTTGAATAATCTCTTCAGATCAATCTTCAACTAAAACATCGCCACTGTTTGTCATATTAGTAATTTTGACTTCTTACATTAGTTGAAATAAGTTCAACATCGATCTGTTGGATTGCTTCATCGTCAAATGTTTCTAGTCTGGTCAACTAGGACCTTATCGCGTATACACTAGGAGCTTGTACAAGACATGATGAACTTTGAACTTTCGTATCTTTCTAATGAAAGAAGATAGATCAACACGGATTTTAAAATAAATAACCTGTCATTCTCAGCAGAACAGTAATAAGTTTGGGCAGTGACGTGTTAGTTTTGGACTTTATTATTATAATGGATAGATGGCCGTTGTAGAATAGTGTTTTGTGTGTTGATTTGTATAACGAATTGAATTAATAATAAATAAACTTATAGCATCCAACGCGATATTCAGTATTTGATTGTTGTTATCAGTTGCACTGGTCCGTTTGAGAGACTAAAAGATCCAACACGTAAGCACCTGACATCAAAAGTTAGATGAACGCAAGGTATTAAGTACTACAACTCGTCATTGGGGACCCGTCTGAACTCGTCCGAAGGTGTGAAGTATCCTGGCCCATCTGTCCGAAGCTGTGTGAAGTGCTCGTCGGAAGCTGTGTCTCCTGTCCCAACTGAAGCACCTGTCAGATGCTATGAACCGCTGATTGGTGTATTCCACTGAGCTTTACACCGCCTTTTCCTGTTGCCGCCGCTGACATACCCCGCTGTTGCTGTAGACCGCAGTGGCTATTGACCGCTGTTGCAATACACCGCTGTTTGTCCCGCTGATTGCTGTGTCCCGCTGATTGCTGTGTCCTGCTGATTGCTGTGTCCCACTGATTACTGTATACCGCTGTTGCTGGACACCGCTGTTGTCATAGCCGTTGAGTACCGCCCCCGCTGAGTGCTGTACACCGCTATTGCATTTAACGCTGTTGCCGGATCCCTCGGCTGCTGTATCCGCTATCCGTGACACGAAACAAATCACTTTGACGCCATCAGACCATCACCGCACCTACTTCCAGATCAGCACTGTGCTGCTACCAGATGATCACTGTGCCGCCACCAGATCATCACTGCACTTACGACCAGATCATCGCCGTACCTACGACAGGATCGTCCCTGCAACTACGACCTGATTATCACAGGGCCTGCTACCGGGTGGACAACGTGAATCCAAACCGGACACTACACTGGCACACGTTATCGCTTAAAAATTGTGACATTGTTAATATTTTGTGTGGCGAGGTCAAGCACAAGTCAAGTCAAGCACAGTTAAGTAAAATATTAGGTACATAAGTACAGGGCCGGCCCTAACAATTGCGGGGCCCTATGCGAAACGGATTGCGCGGGGCCCAGTCTGGGTAGGGATAAGGATAATAAGTGAAAATTAAGATTTTGTAATAGAAAATAAATTCGCGCGGGGCCTATGAAAGTGCGGGGCCTATTGCGGCCGCATAGGTTGCAGTGGCCTAAGGCCGGCCCTGCATAAGTAGTAATTTTCATATTTTGATAAGAATATGAATTTAAATTGTGTTTTGGTTAATTAAAAAAATCGAAAAGTATGATAGTAAAGTATTATCTCACCAGAACAGCAGTAAGTATGGGTAGTCGAGAAGTATGATAGTAGAGTATTATCTCACCAGAACAGCAGTAAGTTTGAGCAGTCAAAAAGTATGGCAGAAAAGTAGGATTTAAACTGAGGATATTTGACTGTTGTCCCAGCCATTGCTAAAACTAATTCTTATCTAACATAAAGTTGTAAAACTAGAACAGTCCATTTTGAAATTGTAGAGAACCTGCAGAATTGCTGAAAGGGTCTCCACTCTCTATGGCAGGGACACTAGTTTACGCAGCGTCGGCACAGTGGTGGAGGGGGAACAGTGCAGCCAGAACTCGAGCCGACATCCCCACTGGCACTGGCTACACAGCTAGCAAAAATATTACTTGAAGTTAAATTATAAATTAGGAAGTTTTAGTGATTTGAAAATGTGTTTGGTTTTACAAACATGACATTTAGGCGTCACGAGAGACTTTTTCGGGAAACCGGTTACATAATGAAAAACGGGACATACTCGTTTTTACGCGACGTTTTATCACCCTAATGTAACTGTAGGACATGAACATGTAATGTAACAGTAGGATAAGAAAATGTAACTGTAGGACACACACTTGTAATGTAACTGTAGAACCAGAACATGTAATTAAATCACACGAAAATGTAATGTAATAGATCAGGAACATGTAACTGTAGGACACAAACATGTAATGTAGCTGTAGGACACAAACATGTAACTGAAGGACACAAACATGTAATGTAACTGTAGAACACAAACATGTAATGTAACTGTAGGACACAGACATGTAATGTAACTGTAGGACACAGACATGTAATGTAACTGTAGGACACAAACATGCAATGTAACTTTATGACACAGACATGTAATGTAACTGTAGGACACAGACATGTAATGTAACTTTAGGATACACACACGTCCCTAAATTTAGATGGGATCTACCCTTGTGTCAGAATACTGACCTAGCATCAAGGTTGGAGGTAGAGTTATAGTTATAGATTTCTGGTTTGAAGTTAAAAAAAATGAATTATTTTAAAATTAAATTTTAACGTTATTTTTCCTAACCCCCCCCCCCCACCCCTTTTTTCCACATAGTAGCAGACGTGTTTTTTAAAACTACTTTACTTTTTTAAATTTTTGATTACACAGCTGCCATCTTTATAGCCACGAAATTTCTGTCGTCATGGCAACAAAGATGGCTACGGTGTGTGTGTGGGGAGGGTGGGGGAGTGGATAATAGTGCAAAAAAGGGGAATGATAGGCGCAGATTGCTTAAATTTTCGTTTTTTTTTTAAATTTCTTTTGTCTGCCGAAGAAGTCTTTAGTCGAAACGTTGTCTTTTGATTTCACTTTTTTCCAACTATTTAATTTCCTTCTAATCTCAACGCTGTACTTTTCTGTTCAAAACTTAGGACAATGAAGAAGAACCTACTGTCTTTTCTAATTTACTGTTACTATTTAGATTTATTGACTAGCTTGAATATCTACAGTATCCGACAATCACTTGCGTACCATCCGACAATCACTTGCGTACCATCCGACAATCACTTGCGTACCATCCGACCATCACTTACATACAATCCGACCATCACTTACATACCAACCGACCATCACATACATACTATCCGACCATCACATACATACTATCCGACCATCACATACATACCATCCAACCATCACTTACATACAATCCGACCATCACTAACATACCATACGACCATCACTTACATACAATCCGACCATCACTTACATACCAACCGACCATCACATACATACTATCCGACCATCACATACATACCATCCAACCATCACTTACATACAATCCGACCATCACTAACATACCATACGACAATCACTTACATACCATCCGACAATCACTTGCGTACCATCCGACCATCACACACATACCATCCGACCATCACTTACATACCATCCGACCATCACTTACATACCATCCGATCATCACTTACATACCACCCGACCATCACTTACATACCATCCGACCATCACTTACATATCATCCAACCATCACTTACATACCATCCGACCATCACTAACATACCATACGACAATCACTTACATACCATCCGACAATCACTTGCGTACCATCCGACCATCACACACATACCATCCGACCATCACTTACATACCATCCGACCATCACTTACATATCATCCAACCATCACTTACATACCATCCGACCATCACTTACATACCATTCGACCAGGACTTACATACCATCCGACCATCACTTACATACCATCCGACAATCACTTGCGTACCATCCGACCATCACACACATACCATCCGAACATCACTTACATATCATCCGCATCACTTACATACCATCCGACCATCACTTACATATCATCCGACCATCACTTACATACCATCCGACCATCACTTACATATCATCCGACCATCACTTAAGTACCATCCGACCATCACTTACATACCATTCGACCAGGACTTACATACCATCCGACCATCACTTACATATCATCCGACCATCACTTACGTACCATCCGACCATCACTTTCATACCATTCGACCAGGACTTACATACCATCCGACCATCACTTACAAACCATCCGAACATCACTTACATACCATTCGACCAGGACTTACATACCTATGCCAGTGTCTCGATTCAGCAAAGATTTCAAATAATAAAGTAGTCCGGTGCTTCCAGTATTGAAGTTATCCTTGTTTTAATCCTGTGACCGTTATTCTCCCATGACATCCAGGTTTAGTCCAAGTCCATATTGCCACCGGAACACATTGTTCAATTATTGAATCCGTCTATCTCCACGGTCGTGTTCGTTGCTAACAGGCGGCACAAGACATGACAAGTCGGCGTGTTGACAGGAGGAATAACATTGTTTGGTAACCTGGCTACCCCCCCCCCCCCACCCCACAACCTACAGCTCGCTCTAAAAGGTAAGAATAATTCTCTTGGGGCCAATTGACACGCGAGATTACGGGAGGTATGACCGTTTATGGGTTCTTTTGATAAGTTGATCCAGTTAATAAATAGGCAAATAGTCAATGTCCAAGATTAGGCATGATCTCTCAAGTTAAAACCTGGAAATAGGTCAACAATGTCAATCATGTATTTGTTATTCGCTTAGTTATATTACAGAGTGCTCTTTGGAACAACGAAAATGCCACAGCTTGAGAACCGCTGATCTTTTCATTACTGTGTGTTGCATGGAATGGTTGATGCGTTCTTCTCTCCAGGTACATGGCTCAATCTACTCCAGGTACATAGTTCAACTTACTCCAGGTACATAGTTCAACTTACTCCAGGTACATAGTTCAACTTACTCCAGGTACATAGTTCAACTTACTCCAGGTACATAGTTCAACTTACTCCAGGTACATAGTTCAACTTACTCCAGGTACATGGTTCAACTTACTTCAGGTACATAGTTCAACTTACACCAGGTACATAGTTCAACTTACTCCAGGTAAATGGTTCAACTTACTCCAGGTACATAGTTCAACTTACACCAGGTACATAGTTCAACTTACTCCAGGTACATAGTTCAACTTACTCCAGGTACATAGTTCAACTTAATCCAGGTACATAGTTAAACTTACTCCAGGTACATAGTTCAACTTACTCCAGGTACATGGCTCAATCTACTCCAGGTACATAGTTCAACTTACTCCAGGTACATGGCTTAACTTACTCCAGGTACATAGTTCAACTTACTCCAGTTACATAGTTCAACTTACTCCAGGTACATGGCTCAATCTACTCCAGGTACATGGCTCAACTTACTCCAGGTACATAGCTCAACCTAATCCAGGTACATGGTTCAACTTAGTTCAGGTACATGGCTCAACATACTCCAGGTACATGGCTAAACTTACTAGCCAGGTATTCTATAGAATGCCACCAAAGGGCTTAAGTCAACCATGAAATATTCAACACAACGTGGATTGGGCATCATAAAAATGAATCAATATAAGTGACCCACAAGCTAATAGTACGTAACATAGGTCATAGGTCAATTGTTTTGAGTATGAATCTGGTATCACAAACTTTACAACATTCTCGTCTTTTCTTTTTATAGCAGTCTTAACTAGAAAATTAAGAACTAGGGTCATCAAACTTAGGCTTACGGGACAGAAATATGCTCAGTGTGCAAAGGAATTCCTTCATATTTTTTCCATATGTGGTCCGAACCTCAAACGTGTCTGTGGGACAGTGAACCGCACCTCCCCCCCCCCTCCAAGAAATTTCGGACGCTAAGGTCCGCCCCCCCCCCATTAAAAAATCTGAGGATCCCCGATTTGGAATATCATTTTTTATACACTGCTCAACCACTCAGTGTTACACACGCACTGACAGCTAGACAGATGGTTAGCAAACAACGGGATGTTATGGCAATGCTTATCAGCCCGTCTGTGGGGGGGGGGGGGGGGTGTGTGTGTGTGTGTCAGTGTTCAATGAACTAAAGAAATCAGAACCGATAAACAGGCTGTTATAGTTCAGCCTGTGCTTCGGCCTATTTGTACCTTTAACTTTAACGTAGAGCTATTTTTAACCACCACAACTTGTCTTGTTAATATGGCGGTGATATTGACGCCAGAAATATGCTCAGTGTGCAAAGGAATTCCTTCATATTTTTTCCATATGTGGTCCTTACCTCAAACGTGTCTGTGGGACAGTGAACCGCACCTCCCCCCCCCTCCAAGAAATTTCGGACGCTAAGGTCCGCCCCCCCCCCATTAAAAAATCTGAGGATCCCCGATTTGGAATATCATTTTTTATACGCTGCTCAACCACTCAGTGTTACACACGCACTGACAGCTAGACAGATGGTTAGCAAACAACGGGATGTTATGGCAATGCTTATCAGCCCGTCTGTGGGGGGGGTGTGTGTGTGTGTGTGTGTGTGTGTGTGTCAGTGTTCAATGAACTAAAGAAATCAGAACCGATAAACAGGCTGTTATAGTTCAGCCTGTGCTTCGGCCTATTTGTACCTTTAACTTTAACGTAGAGCTATTTTTAACCACCACAACTTGTCTTGTTAATATGGCGGTGATATTGACGCCACCGAGTGAATGTGCCGTGTCACTCCATCCCTGCCCTCACCTTTCTTGGCTGTGAAAAGGTTGTTTAAATTCGCAATTTCTAGAGTTTCTGTACGTGCTGCGTTGGTTCCTATCTATAGGCTGCGTGCTTTCTTATTAGCAAGACATAACTATACAAATAGAGACAAGGAAAAGTAGAGAAAGAGAGAGAAAGAGAGAGAGAGAGAGAAAGAGAGAGAAAGACAGAGAAAGGGAGAGAAAGAGAAAGAAAGAGAGAGAGAGAGAAAGAGAGAGAGAGAGAGAGAGAAAGGGATAGAAAGAGAGAGAAAGAGAGATATTTTTCTTAACGAGACGCTGTATAATTGTGTGTAAATTGATATTTGTATTCTGAGAAGTGTACTTGCTGCAAGTTGATCAAGTTTTTATTTTTTTTTCTGTATTTGAATTAGTATAGAAATGTATTTGTGTAATTACTGTATTTTACAGACTACAAGACGCACCTGAATTTTTGAGGCAATTTTTCGACAACTATGACCAATGGTCACTACCACTCTGACCAATGGTCACTACCGCTATGACCAATGGTCACTACCACTATGACCAATGGTCACTACCACTATGACCAATGGTCACTACCGCTATGACCAATGGTCACTACCACTATGACCAATGGTCACTACCACCTTGACCAAAGGTCACTACCACTATGACCAATGGTAACTACCACTATGACCAATGGTCACTCCCACTATGGCCAATGGTCACTACCACTATGACCAATGGTCACTACCACTATTTATCTGGAAGTAGTGCAAAAAGCGAGGGCAACGAAGGGTCTTGACCCTACCCAAATTGTTTTGGATAATTTCAAAATCAAGTAATAGATTTTGAAGTCTACATAAAATTCAGTGTTTTTATTTATCTGTTTGATGGAGGGATGGAATTCGTCAAACTTCCGGGGAGGCATTGTTGCGCTCAGTGTCATACACAAACTGAATTCACTACAGTTGTGGCGGGTTCCAAGGGTAATCATTTCGCACATGCTTAGATTCAACCCCGTACTGTCCCATTATCGGTGTGCGGGATAGGGCGGGGGGGGGGGGGGGAAGAAATTAGAATTCTTTTATGTCAATGAGATGTTTACAAAAGACACCTTATTAATGTGTTATTTAACTAAGGGACATCTTATAAAAATAAAGTATTCATTAACCAATATTCAGTTGTTTGAAATGTATTTTTGGAATTTCAAACTACTAAAACATTCTTTAGATAAATTACAAATTGCCTCTTCCATAAACTTCAAAACTGTTTTTAAAAAATCCAAAGAATTCATTTTTAATTTGACGATGGAAGAAGAATTTTTAAAAAAATTATAAAACTTGTGTCAAAATATGGAATTGACTGGCGTAATAATCGAAATTCTAGCTCAGAAAGATAGGGGGTGGGGGTGGGGAATTGGACGATGTTAACTTTTTACTGAATTCTAAACTGAAATAAAACCAAAAAAAAAAAAAAACTTAATTTTTTTAAAAAATCATGCAAATGGGTGTGGCAGATTTGTTTATTGTTCTGATATTAAAAAGAGAAGAGCATTTCTGCTCCCAATACCCGATCATCCGAAACGAAAAAACCCGGTACACATTACCAACCCCTTGGGAGAGGGGACCAGGCCCCGCAAAACCTAGACCCTAGGGGTGGAAGCGAACGTCCCAAACTCACAGCACTCCTTGCAAGTACTATTATATTATCATTAGACGGGCTGGCAACTCAATCACTGCATTCTTCGTTGGTGTCCGGGAACGGGCTGGCAACTCAATCACTGCATTCTTCGTTGGTGTCCGGGAACGGGCTGGCAACTCAATCACTGCATTCTTCGTTGGTGTCCGGGAACGGGCTGGCAACTCAATCACTGCATTCTTCGTTGGTGTCCGGGAACGGGCTGGCAACTCAATCACTGCATTCTTCGTTGGTGTCCGGGAACGGGCTGGCAACTCAATCACTGCATTCTTCGTTGGTGTCCGGGAACGGGCTGGCAACTCAATCACTGCATTCTTCGTTGGTGTCCGGGAACGGGCTGGCAACTCAATCACTGCATTCTTCGTTGGTGTCCGGGAACGGGCTGGCAACTCAATCACTGCATTCTTCGTTGGTGTCCGGGCGATCACTTAGCTGCTCCATGAATGGGACGTGGACGCAGCACTCTTCCAGGAAATACTAGTAAAGGGTAAATCGTTCCACATAACGGGAAACTCCCTGTACCACTGCAAATGTAAGCAATGCAGAGGGCTGACCACAGCGCTCAAAAAGACCCACCGATGGAACTGCTTGATGTCGTACCCAGGTACCTACCCCCTCACCATCAGCTTAGAAAAAAAAATTCAATTTTTTAAAATTATTTTTTTTTATAACAAACCGAGTAACACTTTCAGCCTCCGCAAAGGCAATGGCATAGATTTTCAGAGGGAAATCGTAGCATCTGACTTAACGTCCTGTCTCCTGACTGGGGCTATGTTAACCGTAACACGTCTGGACGTTACGTGGAGGATCTGTGGCTCGCTACAAATCTCATCCGTTTACAGGACGAAAATAGTGTGCCCACACTTTTACACACAGGCCACAGTACGGAGTCTCTGCCAGATCTGACGCTAATCTCAGCACACCTAGAGCTCAAGCTCCGTCTGATTGTGCTGTATGAGGTTGGAAGCGACCATAATCCAATCCTCATTCAAACTACATCCAATGCACGCTTTCAGAACTGTATCGGGAAATTTGATCGAAAGAAATTTGGTCGACGGAAAATTGATCGACGGAAATTTGATTGAACGGAAATTTGGTCAAATCGTTTTTTTAAAATTTATACGTTAAAATTTTGCGTCAAATTTCTTTTTGAACGCATTATTTTGTTTTACTATATAGTATAGTGCGTTCAAAAAGAAATTTGACGAAAATTTTAACGTCTGGACTGGAAAAAAGATTCGACCCATTTTCAGTTCGATCAAATTACCGTCGATCAATTTTCCGTCGATGAAATTTCTTTCGATCAAATTTCCGGTAATCTTTCAGAACAGGCACTGGCAGTTTCGGAAGTCACTGGGCACAGTACCAAACAGAGACCAAAGCTTATCTGGCGGAAGTGCATGCTAAAGAACAAAGTGAAACAAATGTGCCATCGGTAAGTGCAAAACAGGAAAAGCTCCAGGCCCTGGCAGGGTCTGTAATGAAATGCTCAAGCATTTGGGCAAGAAAGCAAAAATTACACTTTTAAACCATGTCAATAAAACCTGGACAACAGGCGTCTTGCCAAAGGCGTGACGAAGAGCAGTGATTGTCCCTATTCCCAATGAGGCAAGCCAAGCGACCAACCGTCGTGTTAACCGGCCCATTTCTCTCACATCCTGCCTGGGGAAACTAGCAAAGCGAATGGTCAACGCGCGACTTTCTATGTTCTTAACCAAGCAAAGTTGCTTCCGAAAGGAAGGGAAAGCCAATGGACCAGGTAATACAATTCATCTAAAGTGCCACAAATGAGCTCCAGATGAAAAATCATACGGTCGCAGTTTTCTTTGACCTCCAGCATGCTTACGACAAACTTCGGAGGGTAATTTTGTTACAAGTTGCAAAAATTCGGAGTGGCAGCCAATATGTACAGGTGGATACTTTCCTTCTTATTAAACCTCATAATATCCGCACGTGTCGGTGACAAGGTTTCGGGAAAATTTCAGGTTCGTATGCTGGGCGTTATGTACTACACCTACGGCTGCTGTGGAATACTGTCATACATAGAACCACTCAGCGTCCGTATCCGGAAATTTGATCAAAAGAAATGTCTTCGACGGAAAATTGGTCGACGGAAATTTGATCGAACGGAAATTTGGTCGAATGGTTTTTTTAGTTTACACGTGAAAATTTTGCGTCAAATTTCTTTTTGAACGCATTATTTTGTTTTACTATATAGTATAGTGCGTTCAAAAAGAAATTTGACGAACATTTTAAAGTCTGAACTGAAAAAAAGATTCTACCAAATTTCCGTTCGATCAAATTTCCGTCGACGAAATTTCTTTCGATCAAATTTCCAGTAACCCTCAGCATCAGGCGGGAGAAGGCCATCTTAACGGCAGTGGAGCGTTACCATCCAATAGGCAGGACGGAACCTTGTTTTCAATTACAAGACAGGTGGGTAGAGCGGACAAGGCAAAAGAGATCCTCCATTATGGATGCGGTCTATTCACTAGAGAATAAGCTCCCTTTATCAGGAAACAGGGGGAAAATACTCCTGATCCCGGAAAGATCACCACAAGATGGCTGCGAACCACCAGATGTCCGTCTGATCCTGGCAAACGCGGCAGTTGCGAAGTCGAGCCCCAGGAATGAGCAAAAGGAGACCGGACTTCAGACTGTCGAGTCGTATAAGGACGCTGTGGTTAAAACACTTTGGAACTCGAGCGAGACATACATGGAGGCGAAGTGGCCCTTCATTAGACCCCCAACAAGATAGAGCTGACTATTTAGCGAAGCAAGACTGTACCCAGCCACAAACAAATAGGCCAATGACCCGACTGGGGGTCAAGGCCGGGACCAAGGACCTCTTTTTAGGGGAGTGGCTAAAGGACTGGGAGAATGGACAAACGGCCCGGAAGCTTTACGGGAACATGCCAAAAACAAACCGACAGGGTGACCAATGGTGGCGTCTTAAACGCCACCAGCAGAGCCTAGTCACACAGATGAGGACAGAGCATTGCCCCACCCGTAGCTACCTAAACAAGTTGCACCCACTTCAGGACCCGAGCTGTCATCATTGTGGACAGGCGCCGGAGACGGTCGAGCACCTACTAGCCGAGTGCCCGACGCTAACGACTGGTGTGACTGGGGTACTCCCAGCCAACAACGTTGACAGTCTGATTTACGGCACAGCTCATCAGATGCGGCAGGCCTGTAACGTACAGATCGGTCAAAAACATAAAATGTTATCTATTAGTTGTATGGCATCCTTCCGTCTTCACGAGACGATGGAGTAGCTATATTGTAGTCCTACACCTCGACGAGTGGCTCATTAGGCCAATCCTGGAATGACAATCTCGACTGCATTTCACGCAGGAGAATGATGATTCCTGGTTAATTTTGGCCTTCCGTGCAAAGGCTTCGTTCCGCACATCTTCTGCCTTTTTCACTCCTTCGTACACTGCAGTTCGCCAGCTGGAACGTTGTTCGGCAATGATCTCCAATTTGTTGACTTTAATGTTCGCTTCCTTCATGCTCTTTTTGCAAACGTCCATATATTTCAGGCGAGGCCGTCCAATAAGTCTTGTCCCTTCTGCCAACTCTCCATGCAACAGCATCTTTGGAATACGGCCTTCCTCCATTCTCCTTACATGGCCTAACCAGCGAAGGCGCTTCTTGCTGAGAGCGGAGAATATGCTACACATTTTGGAACGTTCCAAGACATATGTGTTAAACACCTTGTCCTGCCATCGGATGCGTAGAATGCGACGCACACATCTTTGATGGAAGCTGTTGAGTTTCCACTCGAGACTGGTAAATGTGGTCCACACTTCACTGCCATATAGGAGCGTACTAAGCACGCATGCCTGATAGACACTTAGCTTTGTTTTTTCAGTTAGATTGAGATTATTAGTTAGGACTTTGAATAAAGGCACAATATTTGTACCACCACAAAACAACTCCGCTATTCAGGTAACTGCTGTCTTATAAAAGTAACTCATTTATAGAGGAAACAAACGCTCTCCATGTAACGTGCACAATTTGTTTGCGCCCGTCATATTCTGAATTTTTAAAACAAAAAAAGTACAAAAATTTTCCTTTTATTTAGGTCAACATAATGGAATCAAGTGCATGTAAAATTATGCTAATTATTCTATTTTTAAATCATGATGCCATCATACAGTTTATCCCTTCTTTAATTAAAAGTCCTGTTTATTTTCATGAAATTTAATTTGAAAACAGATTGCACATGTTTCTTACTTAGCAAGGACTATATTAAACGTATAGACCTTTATTTTGATGTATGTGTAGTTTGATACAGTGCTATGAAAATCCTTAAACTTGTGAAGTTGAAAAAAATAGATACCGATGTATGCGCACAACTCTGAGTAAGACTTAGGCTTATAATCAGAAGCGCCAATTTTCGGCACTCTACAATATTTTGAAACGATTAGTGTAAGCCTCTAAGAAGATTAGCCTTAAATATTCGGATCATCAAATAGATTGAGGGTAGCGATATTTTATAGGCTCCGTAGATTGTAATCGTTTAAAGACACCAGTTACCATTGTTTTCAAAACTGTTTGAAAAATGACAAAGTAGGGATTGTGCAGTTTACTTTCAGCAAGGGGTACCGCCTGTAAGAAACCCTTCTTTTTTGCTGTCATTTTAATGGAACTTCATCTATGTAGTGACCACCGCTGACACCTTATTGTCACTGAAGCAAACTCCATTGGCGCACATAATTTCAATATCATTGTCACTGTTATCAATAATGCAAGAGACATCCCAATTTCATTACTATTCTTTTTAAAAATGTAATGACGATGAGTGCCCCCCCCCTTCCCAAGAGCGAGGCCTGAAACACTGATCACAAAATATCATACTTCAAAGTTTTCATCTCCACTAACTCAAAGTTAATCTCTCTCACACACACATGTGACCAATTCAAATACCTTGATTGGCCAGTCTGATTTGCCACAATTCATGACTTCACGGTATACAAAGCATGGGGGAGTACAGAGTCTCAACTAGAGCCCGACCGAATTTCGGCTTCGGCTTTGGCGCCGAAAGTTGGCATTTGATCGCATTTTATCGCGTTCGGCGTAGTTTCCGTTTCGGCCGAAACAGTAAAGTTAACTTTCGGTTTATTTTCGGTTTCGGCCGTCTACCAGAAGTAGAATGTCACACTGTCGGCCGGCAATCCGATATTCATTATTCATTATTGCTTGACCTTTTGCTGTTATCGTATGTTATATGACTAATTCTCAGCGAAAACTGCCCACAGCTGCATGACGACCTACTTGTGTAATATTTCAAAAAATTAAATTTCAATTAGTGAATAGTCTTGTAGGAAAAAAAACTACGGGAATGGTAAATCATAGTATAATTTTATAGGTTTATTCAATTCATTTATTTGAGACATTCTTTTTGATTAATAATTTTCATGCTTATAAATACTGTCATATCAAAAGTGAATACTATTGAATAATCCTAGAGAATAGTAACATTTCTATAATTAATTTTGTTTTAAATTTAAAAAAAAATTTTTTTTAGGGAAAATTCAATTGATTCATTTCTTGAAATTCATCATTATCATCATCATCATCATCATGCTCATAAACATTGGTATTGACGAAATAACTCACGAATGCCTGTAGCACTGTTTCGCAGAATAATTATGTAGCATGCTTTCTGTAGAACTGTTTACTGCAGAACTGTTTACTCCAGAACTGTTTACTGCAGAATTGTTAACTCCAGAACTGTTTACTGCAGAACTGTTTACTCCTGAACTGTTTACTCCAGAACTGTTTACTGCAGAACTGTTTTACTGCAGAACTGTTACTGCAGAACTGTTTACTACAGAACTGTTTAATCCAGAACTGTTAACTGCATAACTGTTTACAGCAGATCTGTTTACTCTTATGATGTAGGCCATCAATGTACGATGTCAGACATCTTTTACACTTTACGCCGTGACCGTTACAACTACAATTTTCAGAGACCCGGTTAAAAAATAGTGCCCCCCCCCCCCCCGATTAAAACGAATGAAATAATTACGTCACCTGCACGAAAAGACTAGTGTGTTGTCACTAGGCTAAGTGTTGTCACTAGGCTAAGTATGACTCTAGCTGTATCCAGCTGGCTATTTATAACATAAACGCGAAACATTGTTTTTATGTTTAATAGTCTTTATAGTCCTAATAATAAATCATGGATTTAACAGATTTTTAGGGGACTGTTGGCTTTATTAGAGACTGTCAGGATAATTATAGCAAATTTATGCATAATGTAAGTACATTCTGGTGATCCCCAGACGCATCATCAGTGCGTACGTAATATAAGGACTGCCCCTTAAGTTGGCAGGGTTCGGGAGGGAGTATGAAAATATGCGGTTTTTGCGTACGTCTAATCAAGTCTGGCATTCACATTTGGCTACATTGACGGACATTGCGTGGATGATTTTAATGCTATCATCGGCGTTGAATCGGCGCTCATTTTTCTAAGCTAATGTCTGGGCATTTTAGTGGGTCATACCAATAAAAATGCATAGGCCAAGCTTCCAAACGTTACCAAATATGTCGAGGTAGCGATATAATTATATTATAAAGCAAAGGGCACCCAATGAACTATTTTGCATGAATTCGGCCCCCATCCCCGTCCAACTTTTCTCTTACCATTCTAATGTAAAGTACATTTTTAACAATTTTAATTTACTTTGAAATTCAAATGTTAAAAGTTTTCATTAGATGCTTATCTATTATGTTATTGTTGATGAAAATATCGACATTTTCCCCAATCATTTTGCGATGCCCACAGAACGTACCTGCAAATGCAAATGAGTTTCAAAATATTTAAATCTTTCGGTCTCGGCCGAAAGTCTCCTTAAGCTTTTGTTTTCGGCCGAAAACAGAAAACCATTTTCAGTCGGTCTCTAATCTCAACTGTACTAACTATGCGAGCTGTCAGTGGTTCTCACATTCTTAATAATCTTTGTGACAGGTTTCATTTAATAAGACGAATTTGGCACCCCTTGATGTTGGCACCTGTGGCGAGTGCCCGCTTCGCCCCCACGGCCCTGGTTGTCAAGTGTCACATTTACAGAACAAAGTTACATAAAGTAGGTGCATATTATGGTCATATGCAGTGGTCAAATAGTGTCGGCCCTAGGGTTCTCATGATCTCGTTCACAAACCTAATGGGGTTAAATAAAATTTAAAAATTTGGGAATATTTTATATGGCCACATAGACACATACAGTAGTCTCATACAGCAGCCTCATACAACAGTCCCATGCAGTATTTTCAACGGCCCTTGTTAGGTAATGGCAAGTCACTTCAGTTAAGATTTCATAATCCGACTTATGACTGACACTATTAAAAGCATCTCTTATACGCTTACGCTGAAAATCACCAACTTACACCCCCAAACCCCAGCATTTTTATTTGACAAGTTTGGTGAACACAAAAAGTTTAATCTAACAATATCAATTTATTTTCAATCATACTATTAACTCTATAGCCTCTATGATATAAATGTGAAATAATATTGGTTTTGTGGCCCCCAACGATACCCAGATAATAGAACCACTGACCTGACCACAACAAGGCGAAGGTCACTGCCCTGACTCTCAGACAAAGCATGTCTTTTGTCATCATTTATTGCGTCCATCAATCCATCCGCCATGATAGTGTGACGTGACGCGTTCCCGGAAGTGAGATGGTGCGCATGTCTCAAAATGAATATTACACTCAATTTTTATATCTTTTAATAAAAATACATTTGAAAACGGAGTGAGCAGCTGTTGATTTAAACATTGTCTATTTTTTTACTGAAAACTTGCGCCCAATAGTGGACCAAAACTAAGACATAATAGATGGGAAATAAAAATATCGGCTTTATTTACACTACAGTTTATATAAATATATAGAGACTAACATGGGGCAGCAATTAATTTGTTAATTTCATAAGTGAAAATCTTGAATTCAAATGCCGTGACCTCGTTATGTCACTCTCCGAGGGAGAATACTTTGGAATGGGGCCGAGTACATGTTATATGTATAAAACATAAACTAGGGCATTTTGGAGCCACCCGTAACCCTTATAAACATTATATAACATTTGTTTTCATTAACCACTCCTATAACATTATATAACATTTGTTTGCATTAACCACTCCTATAACATTATATAAAATTTGTTTGCATTAACCACTCCTATAACATTATATAAAATTTGTTTGCATTAACCACTCCTATAACATTATATAAAATTTGTTTGCATTAACCACTCCTATAACATTATATAAAATTTGTTTGCATTAACCACTCCTATAACATTATATAAAATTTGTTTGCATTAACCACTCCTATAACATTATATAAAATTTGTTTGCATTAACCACTCCTATAACATTATATAACCTTTGTTTGCATTAACCACTCCTATAACATTATATAACCTTTGTTTGCATTAACCACTCCTATAACATTATATAACATTTGTTTGCATTAACCACTCCTATAACATTATATAACCTTTGTTTGCATTAACCACTCCTATAACATTATATAACATTTGTACCCGCCCCAATGTTTCGATAAAACCGAATAAGTCTAAGAACAAGCCGACAGTATCAAATTTCAATGAAAAAGCCAGACTTAGACTTAGAGCTAAACAAATGTGATAATTATTTATGACATTTATGAAGAAAAAAATCTTGTATGGAACTGAGCACGTCATAATTCCAGTGATGCGGCATTTGTTCTACGCATGAGCACAAGTGAGTGGGAAGAAGCGGGCCCACAGTAGATTAAAACACTCAATGCCGCACAGTTCCAATAACCTTTTCTGTGTTTGCCATCGTGTGTATGATAGAGTGTATGATAGAGCGGATGATCGGAATGGATGTGCCATGATGTGTATGATAAGTGTAAGATATGATGTATGATTGGAATGGATGTGCCGAGGTATGTATGATAAGTGTAAGATATGATGTATGATCGGAATGGATGTGCCATGGTGTGTATGATAAGTGTAAGATATGATGTATGATTGGAATGGATGTGCCGAGGTGTGTATGATAAGTGTAAGATATGATGTATGATTGGAATGGATGTGCCGAGGTATGTATGATAAGTGTAAGATATGATGTATGATTGGAATGGATGTGCCATGGTGTGTATGATAAGTGTAAGATATGATGTATGATTGGAATGGATGTGCCATGGTGTGTATGATAGACTGTATGATTGGAATGGGTGTGCTATGGTGTGTATGATAGACTGTATGATTTGGATGGATGTGCCATGGTTTGTTTGATAGAGTGTATTATAAAGTGTATGATTGATAGCATGATAGAGTGAATGATAGAGTGTATGATATAGTGTATGATAGAGGTATGCTTGGAATGGATGTGCCATGTGTGTATGATAGATGGTATGATTAAGATGGATGTGCCATGGTGTGTATGATAGGGTGTATGATTGGAATGGATGTTCCATGGTGTGTATGATAGAGTATATGATAGAGTGTATAATTGGGAAGGATGTGGCATTGCGTGTATGATAGTGTATGATAGAGTGTATGATAGAGTGTATGATCAAGTGTATGATAGGGTGTGTGATTGGAAAGAATGTTTCATGGTGTGTATGATATAATGTATGATAGAGTGTATGACTGAGATGGATGTGCCGTGGTGTGTTTGATAGAGTGTATGAAAGAGTGTATGATAGAATGTTTGATTGAAATGGTGTGTATGAGAGAGTATATGATAGAGTGTATAATTGGGAAATTAGTGTCATGGTGTGTATGGCAGAGTGTATGATAGAGTGCATATTTGAAATGGATTCCGTTTTTAAATAAATGACTCAAGCTGGACCAGAACTATTTATTTGTAAGTTAAAATAAAATATTTCTACTGGCTTTTATCATTATATTTTATAGTCAATTAGCGGATATACCCGGCAAATTTGCCGGGATAGCATGCGGAACGAAGGAACTTCAACAATCTACAGCCTTATAATTATTCCGATCCCGGTGGGCTCCCAATCCCGTCGGTATCCCGCTCCCGTTAGTATTCCGTTTCCCGGTGGGATTCCGATCCCACTGGAACCCTATTCCTGCATGATCCCAATCACGTCGGTATTCCGATCCCGGTGGAATCTCGATAGCTGTGGAATAACGATAGCTGTCGGATACCGATACCGGTGGGGTACTGGTCTAAGCCTATTGATATTTATATATAGCTTATATAAAGAGAAATGAACATTATAAGTTCAGTACCCTTCGGTATTTGGTTATGGATAGTAAATTGTATGTGTACTAAGTTTGGTCAAGATCACTCTACTCATATAGGAGTATTTGTTTGTCATTTTATTTATATAGCTCATATAAGTATAAAACAATTTTGGGGCCCCCGGCCCCAAACGGAATGTCATAAAAAGTTCATAACCCTAAAGAGATCCTTCCGGATAATAATGGATATGTGCCAAATTTGGTCAAGATCTATCCATTAATCTAGGAGTATTAAGGAGCCTATTGGCCTATAGAACTTTCTGGAACATTCTAGATTTAATGTAGTATCCTGCTCGAACTGTGTATATACTGTCGTTTCTAAGTAATTATTGTTCGAACACGAAAATTATACATTAAATGCATTTCTATAACTAAAGTACATTTAAGTTAAAAGAGGGGCCCCGGGGGCACATTCCATAATTGTACCGAATTAGTTTTGCATGAGATGGGGCCCTATAAAAATCATGCAGGTAAGTTATGACGTTAACATTTTAAATGTGTCCCATTAAAATCTAGTGACTAATGCGATAGATATAGAGTTTTAAAGTTATCGAACTTTCTGGAAAATTCTAGATTGGATATCAATAGTTTTAAATCCACCGATAATGCAGTACGGACAGTGCAGTGCAGTGCTACCAGGCCTATATCCATCAATTCACATAGAAATTATAGTGTTGTCTAAGCCTATTGATATTTATATAGCTTAAATAAGGAAAATAAAATGGGGCCCCCTGCCCGAGAGGGATGGATATCATGAGTTAATTACCCTTCGGTATTTGAATATGGATAAGAAAATGTATATAAACTAAGTTTGGTCAAGATCCATCCATTAATGTAGGAGTATTAAGCATATTGATATTTATATAGCTCATATAAGAAAAAAACGAATTCGGGGCCCCCGGCCCCACACGAAATGTTCTCAACCTTTTAAGAGTTCCTTCTGGATTATGGTGGATATATGTGCCAAGTTTGGTCAAGATCCATCAATCCGTGTAAAAGCCTTTGTGGAACAGACAAACAAACAAACAAACAGACAAATTTTCACTTTTATTTATTAACTAGCCGATATACCCGGCGTGGCCCGGGATTGCATTAGGACCCCGATCCCGGTGACCTACAGATCCCGTTAGTATACTGTTCTCTATGGGATCCCGTTCCATCTTGACCTATATCGATCTATTCACATATAAACTGTAGTGTTGTCTAAGCCTATTGATATTTATATATCTCATATACGGAAAAATGAAACGGGGCCCCCGGCCCCAGAGAAATGGATATTATAAGTTCAGTACCCATCGATATTTGATCATGGATAATCAAGTGTATGTGTACTAAGTTTGTTCAAGATCCATCTATTCATGAAGGAGTATTTGTTGTTAATTTTATTTATTTAGCTAATATAGGAAAAAACGACAGTTTGGGCCCCTAGCCCCAAACGGAGTGTCATAAAAAGTTCATATACCCTTCAGCGTTTTTTCCAAATAATGATGGATATATGTGAAAAATTTGATCAAGATCTATCATTCCATGTAGGAGTATTAAGCCTATTGACCTATAGAACTTTCTGGAACATTCTAGATTAAATGTATTATCCTCCTCGAACTTTGTAAAAACTGTCTTTTATTAGTAGTAATTATTCTTCGAATACGAAAAATTATACGACTAAATAAATTTCTATAACTATAGTACATTTAAGTTAAATAGGGGCCCCGGGGGCCCATTCCAGAATTGTACCGAATTAGTTTTGCCTTAGATGGGGCCCTATAATAATCATTCAGGTAAGTTATGAAGTTACAATTTTAAATTTGTACCATTAAAATATATTGAATAATGCCATAGATATAGCGTTTTAAAGTTGTCGAACTTTCTGGAAAATTCTAGATTGGATATTATTAGTTTTACATCCACCGTTATTTCCATATGGACTAAGAAGTGTATTGCAACAAAGCTAAGCCTATATCCATCAATTCACATAGAACCTATAGTGTTGTCTAAGTCTATTGGTATTTATATAGCTTATATAAGGAAAAATGAAACGGGGCCCCCGGCCCCAGAGGGATGGATATTATGAGTTCAGTAGCCTTTAGTATTTAAATATGGATAATCAAGTGTATATATACTAAGTTTGTTTAAGATCAATCCATTCATGTAGGAGTATTAAGCCTATCGATATTTATATAGCTCATATAAGGAAAAATTAAATGGGGCCCCCGTCCCCAGGAGAATGGATATTATGAGTTCAGTACCCTTCGGTATTTGAATATGGATAATCAAGTGTACGTGTACTAAGTTTGATCGATATCCATCCATTCACGTAGGAGTATTTGTTTGTAATATTTTTATATAGCTCATATAAGAAAAAAACGAATTCGGGGCCCCCGGCCCCACACGAAATGTTATTAAAAGTTCTTGACCCCTTAAGAGTTCCTTCTGGATAACCATGGATATATGTGCCAAGTTTGGTCAAGATCCATCAATCCGTGTAAAAGCCTTTGTGGAACAGACAAACAAACAAATTTTCACTTTTATATATATATATGATATGATATATGATATGATATGATATATATATATATGATAATAAATGTTTTTTTCCCTTTCCTGTGTATGTATTTTGGTATGCACAATATTAAAATAATGACAATTTTTGTCTTTCGGAAGCATCAGCCGCTATTGTGACGTCAGTCCTTGTTTGTTAGCTGTACACAAAAGATGTTCAAATAGAGCAGCATCATTTAATCTCTATCTATTCATGATACCTTTCTCAGCTTAGTCAAGTGGTGGATTTACTTTCTAGCACTTAATCTATTTTGTATCTCAAGTATTTAAATAAGCAAGGGTTCCTCAAAATTGTTTGAATAGAGGCCACAATTTTTATTAGCTTTTCAACTATTCAACTCTCGAACCCAACAATCCTTTGTTTTCAAGTATTTAAAAAGAAAGAAAGAACGCATGTTAAAAAGCTAACATAAAAAAATAATGTTACAAAATAGAATTCGAACTTAAACAATCTTATGATAGTCGGTTAATGTATGGGGAACTTGTCGTGTATGGGAGTGGATATAATGTTAATGTATGGGGAACTTGTCGTGTATGGTAGTGGATATAATGTTAATGTATGGGGAACTTGTCATATATGGGAGTGGATATAATGTTAATGTATGGGGAACTTGTCATATATGGGAGTGGATATAATGTTAATGTATGGGGAACTTGTCATATATGGGAGTGGATATAATGTTAATGTATGGGGAACTTGTCATATATGGGAGTGGATATTATGTTTGATTACGCGTGGTGTGCTTGATAAATGAGTTAGTGAAAGTTCTTCCCGCGCTTGACTTGGGGACGTATTTTTATGCTTAGTATGACGTATTGTCTAGTCTTTTTGTGACGTAAGTTTTATTCGTGGGGCAGTCGTCAAAGGAACTTTGTGGAAGGAGGTTGTGTTTGATTTCTCTCTGATAGCGAGCTGCGCTGTATGCAAGTGTTTATGGAGTTTATAGTCTATGAATGTAATTAGATATTAAAGTTACATTTATAATTATAAATGACTTGAGTTGATTCAGTGCTAGTTACGACATATTACAACGTGTGAAAGAACTTGATGACTTAACCAGTCTAGTAGAAACTGGAGTCAATATTAAAATCTTATTCGTTTTGTCACCTTTTTTGTGTCGATATAAAGAAATACTAATGCACTAATGTCAACAGACATGACGAGGCTATAGGGTGGAAGACTTGAAAGACAAGTCAAACGATTAAGCCATACAGCATACCAGAACTGTTACAGCAATTTTTTTTCCATCAAACAAATCACGTAAAGAGAAATCGCTCTATTGTTCCTAAGAGTAGATCATGTGCTTTATTGTAGATGTTGGCCTCATTAGAACAAACATACCAATTTAAGAGAGGGGGGGGGGAGGATTCATGCATCTGTTTTAAGCACGAGCAAGTGCCACAAAGTCAGTGATGAGGACCCCTGCCTTAAAAAAATATTCCAATCTCTAATGACATTTAAACAAACCAACCATGCCTGCCAACCATGCCTGCCAACCATGCCTGCCAACCATGCCTGCCAACCATGCCTGCCAACCATGCCTGCCAACCATGCCTGCCTACCATGCCTGCCAACCATGCCTGCCAACCATGCCTGCCAACCATGCCTACCTACCATGCCTGCCTACCATGCCTGCCTACCATGCCTGCCAACCATGCCTGCCAACCATGCCTGCCAACCATGCCTGCCAACCATGCCTGCCAACCATGCCTGCCAACCATGCCTGCCAACCATGCCTTCCAACCATGCCTGCCTACCATGCCTGCCAACCATGCCTGCCAACCATGCCTGCCTACCATGCCTGCCAACCATGCCTGCCAACCATGCCTGCCAACCATGCCTGCCAACCATGCAGATGTAATGTTTAACAAAAAAACCAACCCTTAAAAACAAAGTTTATCGTATAAATCTTTTCTATGCATTTTTCTTTGCATCTATGTAAGTGCACGTGATTGGTCATCTATGTAAGTGCACGTGATTGGTCATCTATGTAAGTGCACGTGATTGGTCATCTATGTAAGTGCACGTGATTGTTCATCTATGTAAGTGCACGTGATTGGTCATCTATGTAAGTGCACGTGATTGATCATCTATGTAAGTGCACGTGATTGGTCATCTATGTAAGTGCACGTGATTGGTCATCTATGTAAGTGCATGTGATTGATCATCTATGTAAGTGCATGTGATTGATCATCTATGTAAGTGCATGTGATTGATCATCTATGTAAGTGCATGTGATTGATCATCTATGTAAGTGCATGTGATTGATCATCTATGTAAGTGCATGTGATTGATCATCTATGTAAGTGCATGTGATTGATCATCTATGTAAGTGCATGTGATTGATCATCTATGTAAGTGCATGTGATTGATCATCTATGTGATTTGAGCAACTTATTTTTATATGGGAATGTTTTTTTCAAACTTAGTGCTTGTAAATCATAAAAGACTAAATATACACTTAAAAGAAGAACTGAATTGTTTTTCCGTCAAAACGTGTGCATTTACCCCAAAACAGTTGTCTGCGTTATTGTGTGACTTAGCGATGGCTACAGTTCTAAGTAATCATTGAATCATATTTCCCCCATCATCCTCTTTAAAAACAGGAAAACCTTACTTTTGGGGGTTGGGGTGGTGCTGTCAGTTTGATACAATGTGTTGTCATCAGCAACAAGATTTACCCACAAAGACATACACGTGATGGTGCTGTCAGTTTGATACAATGTGTTGTCATCAGCAACAAGATTTACCCACAAAGACATACACGAAAAAAGTAAAGTTATTCTAAAGGATTAAACAAATGGCTCGTCACTCTGAAAAAAGTGGTTGATCTAAAGTGAGTAACAATCTCCTGTTACAAAAGACCCATCAGTTCATTAACCAGTTCACTATCCAGATTTCACTATCCAGATTTCACTATCCAGATTTCATTATCCAGATTTCCCTATCCAGATTTCACTATCCAGATTTCACTAACCGCACTGCATAGTTCTTCAAACATGGCGGCGTTCCCCAGATCGACATTTTGCAGAACCGATTTTCGGGCTTGGATACAAATGAAGGAATTGGAATTGAATGTTTGTGGTTTGTGGTCATTGCAAATAAAGGATCAAATCTTATGGCAGATCTTATAACGTATCTACTAAATACGCAACTTTAATCTTTTTCAAAAGTCAACTTCATCATCAATGTAAAGACACGATGGAGATATCCTTGGGATAAACTATGATGAAGATATCCTTGGGATAAACTATGATGGAGATATCCGTGTGAAAAACTATACACGCTTGCTGGATTGTCCTACCACAATCCCCCTCCCCCTCTTTTTTAATTCATGGATGCTCCATTCAGACAGATGACCACACACAGTACAACAAGGAAACTGTCGTGAAGAACCATTAAACTTATGACCCAAATGACACAGATGCCAACATTGAAACAGACAGTGGAAATATAGACTGGTAGGGAACGAATAAATAAAACAAAATAACGATAAGAAAACTGAATGTTTGAAAACAAATGTGGCGGTATTGAAATTGTTAACAATATATTTATTTAATTTTTTGTTTGAAGCTGCAACTGCCACATGTGCACGTTATATGAGATATTATTTGATGATCTATGTTGAACGTATTACAGATTCAACATTAGCGTGAATAAACAAACACGCAGAGCTAAGAAAACTTTGGACAGAAATTAGGAGAAAAAAAGTTCATTAAAAATTAAAATAATGGATTATTTCCCCTTAAATCTCTATTGACTTTTGGATTCTGTCAGTGGGATATCTGCAGAATTGTGACAGTTTTTGGTTTTGAGATGTTTTATGTTGTCTCCGCCATGTTGGTGGCCTTGACATCTAACAGGTGAAACAGCATTGATGACAGTGATAACAAAGTTGTGATATATCAGTTAAGGGGGTGGTGACTGCTGTTAAGGAGAGTGCATTAAGTAAGTATCGACACATTACACCTGAATAAAAACACGTGTCTTTCGAGCATTCATCTTCTAATCTACTTTAAAATGTTATACTCAGTAGTATAGATAAAGTTAGTACCACCCGGGGAGGGAAAATATTTGACACCCGCCCACTAACTTAAAAAAATAAATAAATCTACAGATGATCGAAAATGACGCCCCTCCAAGCAAAGAAAAAAGTTACACCCGGGGCGGCCCGCCCCTTCCGCACACCCTTCCTACGCCACTGATTCTACTTTCAAGCTAATCTTCGTTCACATCATCTACTATTACAGGTTCTCTAACTTCTTTCAATGTTAAGAGTTTATCAATTAATTACGCTTTCTGTCCAACGAGAACAAATTACTCCAGAAACCTAAAAGGTTTATCTCCCGCAGACCGGAAGTGTGATCATTCTGCTACCAGGAACTTGACGTTCACATCACTCGGCCCATCACGGTCTCCGTATTGCAGATGTAATGGCACGGTCTGTAAGATAGGATAAAATGTAAGAAGACTCTGTAAGATAGGACAAGATGTTAGTGGACTGTCTGAAAGATAGGACAAGATGTAATGGCATGGTCTGTAAGATGGGACAACATGTAAGGGCATGGTCTGTAAGATAGGACAAGATGTAAGTGGACAGTCTGTAATACACAAATATAAATAAACAGGCCAATGTGTTATCAGACGGTCTGTAAGAGTTAACACCATGGTTATGTTGTGTTTTGTAAGAACATTAACTTAACATCTTACAGCAAGGGCTCATTGTTTTAATGTTACTCCTAATGGAGTGTTACCTAACCTATTTGTATACATACATATGTGAGTTTTCAAAGTGCTTAGACATACATTTTATAATTAATTGGATACATTGTGGATTTTCACCAAATATTTTTGTATTCACCAATCAAAGAACCAAGTTTTTGGAATGCAAAATCCGAATGAAATAGCAAAAATTGTTTACCGATCATTTTGTACATTTTACATTGCTAAGTTCAGAACAAATGAAAAATTTATTAGGACAATCAACATTTTCTTAGCCAATCAAATGCCATACTTTCAAGATCTTGACCTTGTCAATGGCCACGCCCATCCACGTGTAGAGAGGAAACTGTTTGATACGCGTGATGTTGTAGACGACAGAGTTGAGACCGTCCACATCTTGTCTGGCCCAACGCATACCCAGATTTTTGAACCTGAGAAACATGTTTAACAGAGCGTCCATCAGGACCCGGGGGGGGGGGGGGGTTGTTTCCGATAACAAATATGTCGGATAACAAAACTCTACCACGGAAAGTTTATTTGCGCCTTGCTTACAATACTACTACTATTATTTGATTATTATGACCTGGCTCTGTCTTGAGCTGTCTGCACCCATTCAGTAGGACAGAGCCAGGTGGAGATCAGCTTTCAAGAAGGGGGCTCAATCTAATGAAACCAGTAAAATAGCCACAGCTGAGACACGTAGGCTAGCCCGATAGAGCAACCTTAGATTACCGACTGCAGCAACTATCCCCGGCCTGCGGTGCCAGATCAACCTTAGATCACCGACTACAGCAACTATCCCCGGCCTGCGGTGCCAGAGATTATTCCGTGCACGGATCGGACTGTTGAGCCACCTACGAACTCACCGCGACCCCCCACCCCACTTTTCCTCTAACCGGATGACTAGATGATCCTAGTCGATGTTGACGGACGAACAACAACTACTATTATTATTAGCAATGGCAAAAGCTGTTCGGATTAACAAACATTTAGGATAATCGATGATCTTCTGTTCTCATTTATCTGTTCAATCAAATGTTTCCCAAGTTATTTCCAGCCACGCACCCTCCCCCCAGCTCTTTTTAAAAAAAATATTCGCAGCCGTAATGGGAAGTATTTCGATGGACCCTAAAACATAAGTTGTATGTTTTATTGTGTGTGTGTGTGTGTAGCGCGGTAGAGGTGAACATCAAAGGACACGCCGTCTCTTTGTTTTCACAATCGATGGATCGCATGCATGATAATCTCCATCACACAGGTCATAAAAGACACTCATAAACAACCACTCAACGTGGTAGCAGTACGTCACAGACGAGGCAAGATGTATAGCATTTGATAGAGTTCGTATCGTGCGTTGATCTCTTTTTCTAGTCAGCCAAATTCGCCAGCTATTGGTACCGGGGTCATGGCCAGGAAAAGCGCAGCCCTTAAAAATATATAGGAGAAAGTGCCCCCCCAATTGTGGAAAGGCGATGTTCGCGTCTATTGTCTTCATGGGATTCTATAGATCAAGTCACTATCAATAGCCCCACCCACCCCCTCATTTTGGGCCCGGGGAGAGTGTCTCTTTCGCTTATCCTTTTCGCACCGCTCTGGGCCGCGTATATATTTAAGTGATGTATACATCAAAGGGGACATAAATAGTGTGGCTGGTAATACGACACAGTTTTTATTGCTGGCATCCGTCCGCCACAATGTGTTCTATAACAGGTTTGACACATGTATCACCATTTAATTCATGGTGTGGCTGGTAATGTGACACAGGTATCACCATTTAATTCATGGTGTGGCTGGTAATGTGACACAGGTATCACCGTTTAATTCATAGTGTGGCTGGTAATGTGACACATGTATCACCATTTAATTCATGGTGTGGCTGGTAATGTGACACATATATCACCATTTAATTCATGGTGTGGCTGGTAATGTGACACATATATCACCATTTAATTCATGGTGTGGCTGGTAATGTGACACATATATCACCATTTAATTCATGGTGTGGCTGGTAATGTGACACATATATCACCATTTAATTCATGGTGTGGCTGTTAATGTGACACAGTTTGTTAAAATGAACATGTAATTAACGTTATTTTTAATGAGCCAAGAATTAGATCAGCTACGGGTGTCATTTGTGGACCTAAGGAGTTGGATATATTGGATTTACAACACTTTCGGGGAGTTTCCGATGATATTGTGGTGGTCTAATCCATTGTTATAAGGATATTTCTGTTGTATACTCTACGATATAAGGATATTTCTGTTGTATACTCTATGATATAAGGATATTTCTGTTGTATACTCTATGATATAAGGATATTTCTGTTGTATACTCTATGATATAAGGATATTTCTGTTGTATACTCTATGGTATAAGGATATTGTGGCGTCGTACAGGGACACAGTGACAATATGTTGGGTTTCTGTCCCATCCGTTAGCCAGGTCGTGTCTTACTAGGACATTGTGCACTACTACAAGGACATTGTGCACTCCTACAAGGACATTGTGTCGCTACAGGGACATTGTGCGTCCCTACAAGGACACTGTGCACTACTACAAGGACATTGTGCACTCCTACACGGACATTGTGCGTCGCTATAGGGACATTGTGAGTTCCTCCAAGGACACTGTGCGTCCCTACAAGGAGATTGTGCGTACCTTTAAGAAACGTGTGCATCCCTACAAGGACATTGTGCGTACCTTTAAGAAAATTGTGCGTCCCTACAAGGAGACCATGCGTCCTTACAAGGACATTGTGCGTCCGTACAAGGACACTGTGCGTCCCTACAAGGACACTGTGCGTCCCTAAAAGGACACTGTGCGTCCCTACAAGGACACTGTGCGTCCCTACAAGGACACTGTGCGTCCCTACAAGGACACTGTGCGTCCCTACAAGGACACTGTGCGTCCCTACAAGGACACTGTGCGTCCCTACAAGGACACTGTGCGTCCGTACAAGGAAACTGTGCGTCTCTATAAGAAAAGTGTGCACCCCATCCAAGGAAATTGTGCGTCACTGAAAGGAAATCAATCATCCGTACAAGGACATTGTCTATATCTACAAGGACTGTGAGTGACCATACAAGGACGGACTGAACAACCTGTCTGGGTTTCTGTCCCAGCCTTTGTCCAGATCGTGTCTCATCATGTCATAAACGCCGTATTCCAGGGGACGTCTGTACAGGGGGAACTTCTTGCGGACAACTCTGGGGACCAGAAACAAACAGGGTGAGATCCACTTGACTTTGTTCTATTGACATTACAACAATAACAAAAAAAAAAAAACAAAAAAAAACCGTTGGTTCTTTCCTTGACCAGAAGTTAATATACAATCAATTTGTACGAAGGAATGTTGTTTGAATGTAAGAAATGGAACCAACAAACACAAATTATTAAAACTTTCTCACACTCAACTTCTCTTATATATAAAAACAAAATCTCCGTCTACGAAATTTCCTTTCAAACAAACGTCCGTTGGACCAAGATTACATCGTACAAACTTGTTTCCGGTAAGCCATTGTCTCATGTCAACTATAGGAGCTCACCTGTCCCTGAGGTCATCGTCCTTTGCACTCCACCTGAGGTCGTATGTCTTTCATGGAATATGAGCTCACCTGTCCCTGAGGTCATCGTCCTTTGCACTTCACCTGAGGTCGTATGTCTTTCCTGGAATATGAGCTCACCTGTCTCTGAGGTCATCGTCCTTTGCACTTCACCTGAGGTCGTATGTCTTTCCTGGAATATGAGCTCACCTGTTTCTGAGGTCATCATCCTTTGCATTCCACCTGAGGTCGTATGTCTTTCCTAGAATATGAGCTCACCTGTCTCTAAGATCATCGTCCTTTGCACTCCACCTGAGGTCGTATGTCTTTCCTGGAATGTGAACTCACCTGTCTCTGAGGTCATCGTCCTTTGCACCCCACCTGAGGTCGTATATCTTTCCTGGAATATGAGCTCACCTGTCTCTAAGGTCATCGTCCTTTGCACTCCACCTGAGGTCGTATGTCTTTCCTGGAATGTGAGCTCACCTGTCTCTGAGGTCATCGTCGTTTGCACTCCACCTGAGGTCGTATATCTTTCCTGGAATATGAGCTCACCTGTCTCTAAGGTCATCGTCCTCAGCTCCCCACCCAAAGTACATGTTGGAGGCTCCGTTGATCTTACGGAACTGATCACGTGTGAAGCTGACCACGCCCCCAAAGATCCCTGAGTACAGAGTGCTGGAATACAGGAGAGCTAATTTCAAAGTACCCGGAAGTATGATATAAATAAAAGTCATGTGGCTTGATATTAGCACTGCAGTAATGATAAGTCGGTCAACTATCACGTGACTATAAGATCTATGTGGGCGGATAATGATGAGGCGACATGTACAGAAGTCGGTCAACTATCACATGACTATAATATCAATGTGGGCGGAGAATGATGAGCCGACATGGGGATATGAACTTTGTTAAGATTAGATACTCTCTTACATCCCAATAGAGTGTTGCACTTTTGGGTCGGTTCAGGCTGTCAAACTAAATACTTTGGGTGGAGGTATTCTTAAACTATCCTACCCATAGTCGTGTTTGCTGACCGCTGCCGAGTAGTGGACAGGTCCGTCTTTGTTGCATCGGTACATGTTCCTGTCGTCAAGGGGGATCATGTCCACGTCGTGGAGGATGAAACAATCGTAGTTGTCCAGCTTCAGCATCTCAAGGAAGCCAGCGTTGAATAAAACTCCTTTGTTGAACGTGTTGTCAGATACCTGGGACAACATCCAACAACATAAAAAAACAACAGCGAAACAAACAAATTGACAAAAAGTGGAGATTATTATTTTTTAATGGTTTCTGAGCACTCTAGGAAGCACTCTATGTAGCTCTCTATGTAGCTCTCTGTAGCCCACGGATTCGAGTTGAGTGTAGACGAAAGTTAAATATGTTTTATTTTTGTAATTTTTGAAAATATTTTCTGCACAGAATTCTTAATCGGTTTCAAGAAATTGTAATTATTTTCAACTCTTGGTTTGTACTCACTTATTCATTAAAATAGTATTTTACCAACAAACAACAACATTTTCCCTTACTTGTAAATATTAAACTTGAATTTTTTTAATATTGACAAATCTAGAAATAACTCATTCAATTATCGAATGTTTACAAAATCGCGAGTCAAGTGACTTAACTCTTTACCTTGGCAGGCAATCATAAAACTAACAAAAAGTAGATCGCATCCACCCACCCGTTCACTCAACCGCGAAGCAGACGCGGTCAACCACGATCATTTGAGTGTCAACCCCCCTCCGCCAACCCAGTAATAGACGCGATATTGACACAATTGAGTTGCAGCGAGACTGTCATCACCTTTCAGGTGACCACTTCACGAGAAAATGATTAACAGACCGAAAATGTCACGTGTGTCAACAACAAAATAAATCCATCCACACATCCTCAAGTTCAAATAGCAGTAGAGAGAAAATCTTTAAAAATTAAATTTAAAAATTGAGACATGGGATGCACAAAACCAGTTTTAAAAATTGAGGTAAATAATGCATTAAATACAAGCCAGACTGAACACAAAGGATGTAGCACACAAACAATGTTTAAAATCAAACTTGAGGTAAATAATTAACTAAAACCCGCCAAACTGGAGGCAATTAATTAACTAAAACCAGCCAAACTTGAGATAATTAATTAACTTAAACCAGCCAAACTTGAGGTAAAAATTGTACCAAAAAAAGGGCAGACCTACTTCAGAGATGACAAACATAAAAAGACGGTTCAAATTAAGTCACGTCGTAGACACAAAGCTAGCATTAGAGAACATCGTAGCTAAAAATGTCAGCCAACCATTATTAAAACCAAAGCCAATTTCATTCTTTAGAAGCAGCGTAAGTAGAAAAGAGACTCAATGTCAGAGACTCAATGTCAGAGACTCAATGTCAGAGACTCAATGTCAGAGACTCAATGTCAGAGACTCAATGTCAGAGACTCAATGTCAGGCTAAAAACAGAGAAAAATGAAACCATGTTAACTGCCACGAAATGGTCATCGCATTGCAAGTAGCAACAACATGCCATCAATTACCACGAAATGGTCATTGCATTGTTCACCTGTTCAACAAGGACAATTGTAAACTCCACGTTTTGACGAATCAACATTGGGATCAAGACCGGAAGTAGTGCTTGAAGGTGCGGACATCGGTTCCGGTACGGGATGAGTACAACCGTCTTCTCCAATGGCTCACAGTGTCTGGGTTTGTAATGGCCGCCACGGTCGACTTGCGGGTAAATGGCTCCAAGCTCGTGCATTTCGAATGACAAAATGGGGGTAAGGAACCGGCCCACTGGGGAGATATTGGGGGGGTTGATGAGCTGTCCCACTGGGGAGATATAGGTGGAGTTGATGAGCCGTCCCACTGGGGAGATATTGGTGGAGTTGATGAGCCGTCCCACTGGGGAGATTTTGGTGGGGTTGATGAGCCGTCCCACTGGGGAGATATTGGTGGAGTTGATGAGCCGTCCCACTGGGGAGATTTTGGTGGGGTTGATGAGCCGTCCCACTGGGGAGATATTGGTGGGGGTGATGAACCGGCTCAGTAGGGAGATATTGGTGGGTTGATGAGCCGTCCCACTGGGGAGATATTGGTGGGTGGGGAATTTATATTTACAAAATTAAATTCATACAGAGCCGTCGCTTTGGCCTGTAGCTGCAAGGGTGTGTGGGGGGGGGGGGGGGGGGCTCTGATATTTATGGGGCCCAACGTTGTGATGTAAGTGACAAAACCGAAAAGCTGCGGTGTGTGGGGGTGGGGGGTTTCAAAAGTCAGGTGACGGCTCTGAGCGTATATATTGGAAGGATATGAAATGTGTGTAAATAAAAGAATACGTCATATTGCATATGTTGCTATGATGTGTTTCGTGAGTATGGACTTTCGATTATGTTTTGAAACATGTGTTGTGGTCATGAGTTGGGAGTGAATACGTTTATAAGGGCTAGCCGTGATTGATTAGACTATCAATGCACATGTGAAAGGGTTAATATGTCGGAAGTACGAGGATATTTGATCAGTGACCAGAAGTTCATCATTGTGTCCTTGAATTCATCGGTGTGTCCAGTAAATCCTCATTGTGTCCAATAGTTCATCAGTGTGGCCATTAGTTTATCAGTGTGTCCAATATTTCATCAGTGTGTCCAGTAGTTCATCAGTGTGTCCGGGTGTGTTTAATGGTGTTTCCCCCCTTTATTTCAGATAGTATATTATGTGATCAGATTTGTCGTGTGAATTTGTTCTAGTTTTGTCGTTAAAAAAGAACTGTTAGTTTTGGTAATAAATGTCAGAGTTATTCATGTCTTAGAGAACTGTGCATTATGAAAGTAACAGACCCTAGGCCAACAGTGCAGTAGTGAAGAAGTGATGTTCAACATTTAAAGAAGTGGTGTTCAAATTTAAAGAAGTGGTGTTCAAAATTTAAAGAAGTGGTGTTCAAATTTAAAGAAGTGGTGTTCAACATTTAAAGAAGTGGTGTTCAAATTTAAAGAAGTGGTGCTCAACATTTAAAGAAGTGGTGTTCAAATTTAAAGAAGTGGTGTTCAACATTTAAAGAAGTGGTGTTCAAATTTAAAGAAGTGGTGTTCAACATTTAAAGAAGTGGTGTTCAAATTTAAAGAAGTGGTGCTCAACATTTAAAGAAGTGGTGTTCAAATTTAAAGAAGTGGTGTTCAACATTTAAAGAAGTGGTGTTCAACATATAAAGAAGTGGTGATCAACATTTAAAGAAGTGGTGTTCAAATTTAAAGAAGTGGTGTTCAACATTTAAAGAAGTGGTGTTCAAATTTAAAGAAGTGGTGCTAAACATTTAAAGAAGTGGTGTTCAAATTTAAAGAAGTGGTGTTCAACATTTAAAGAAGTGGTGTTCAACATATAAAGAAGTGGTGATCAACATTTAAAGAAGTGGTGTTCAAATTTAAAGAAGTGGTGTTCAACATTTAAAGAAGTGGTGTTAACATTCAGAATGTAAATAAGGCAGTAGTAAAGAAGTAGTGCTCAACATTTAGAACTCTTCAGAATTTAGAAGTACACGACATATTTGTATGCTTCAAATATCAATCCACACCATTCAATCAACTAAACAGGTAATATACGTACCTAAGAATTCTGGTTTGTTTGGACACGCCTCTGGCGCTCGCGCTGTGACAAGGTGAAGTTTGGTAGTCTTGAGAGCGGTATAAGATGACGTCATGAACACAACCAGTGAGGTGTAGACTGTAACCTTGACCGTGAGTAGAATCAGGACGGCGAGGAGGAAAGGCTGGACGCCTGCTGACCCTAAACGGGACAGCTTCAGTGCGATGGTTTGCTGTACCGTTGACCTTGACATTCTATGGTAAGCTGGCGATACATCTATATAATTATTAACAAAGTAGCATCCACAAAATAGTTCTAACTACCGAATGTTACCAGCCTTACTATTTGACACCAAATTAATAACAGAAACAGTTTAATCACACACACTGAGTTCAGCTTGCTGTGGCCAACTTGGCACTCGGCGCTGTTTTCATTTTTGACAAACATCCATAGTCGCAACACTTAAAATATGGCAGATTGCGCTGTTTAGGACACCATGAGAGTATGCCGGATTGTAGAGCAGCAAAAGTGATGTATCGCAGAAACCTAGGGACAGACGTCTCAGCGGTCGACCAAGACTGAGATGGACTGACGCTGTAGAGAAGGCCTTAGGCCAGCTGGGGGTTAGCGCACGGAGGCGAAAAGCCATGGATCGATCCGAGTAAAAGGATGTGGTGGAGCAGGCCAGGGCCCCACATGCGCTTTAGCGCCACTGATGATGATGTCTGAATGGCAGGATGTGTTGGAGTAGGCCATGGCCTTACACGGTCTGTAGCGCCACTGATGATGATGTCTGAATGGAAGGAGGTGGCGGAGCAGGCCAGGGCCCTACATTCGCTGTGTCGCCATTGATAATGATGTCTGAATGGAAGGTGGTGTAGCAGGCCAGGGCCCTACATTCGCTGTAGCATCATTCTCGGCATTTGACTAAGATTAAGTGTAGTATATGTCCCGTCAGGTTATATGACCTTTTTGAGAGGCTCGAGATATCTCTTTGAGACTGGCCAAAATGATCGGGAAGATATTTAGAATAAATGAGAGAGCCACAAGGGCAAGAGACCCACAAGGACAAGCGATTCACAAGTGCAAGAGACCAAAAAAAATGCAAGAGACCAGAAAGGACAAGAGACCCACAAGGGCAAGAAACCCACAAGGGCAAGATACCCACAAGGGCAAGAGAACCGCAAGGGCAAGAAATCCACAAGGGCAAGAGAACTGCAAGAGCAAGAGACCAAAAAAGGCAAGAGACCAGAAAGGGCAAGAGACCAGAAAGGGCAAGAGACCCACAAGGGCAATAGACCCAAAAGACCCACAAGGGCAATAGACCCAAAAGACCAAGAGACCCACAAGGTCAATAGACCCAAAAGACCTAGAGACCCAAAAGGGCAATAGACCCAAAAGACCAAGAGACCCACAAGGGCAATAGACCCAAAAGACCAAGAGACCCACAAGGGCAATAGACCCAAAAGACCAAGAGACCCACACGGGCACACATTGACGGGATTACGCTGGTAAAGCAGAACATCTGTGAGATGCCCCGGGGGGGGGGGGAGCCAATGATGATCTGTGTCATTGACATTTTGTATATCAATTCCTGTTCAGTAGTTCTGTGGTCCAGAAGTCAACTAGTGCAGTATTATCGTGTGGTCCAGAAGTCATCTAATTGGTGCAGTAGTTCTGTGGTCCAGAAGTCAACTAGTGCAGTATTATCGTGTGGTCCAGAAGTCATCTAATTGGTGCAGTAGTTCTGTGGTCCAGAAGTCAACTAGTGCAGTATTATCGTGTGATCCAGAAGTCATCTAATTGGTGCAGTAGTATCGTTTGAGCCAGAAGTCAATTAGTGCAGTAGTTTGAGCTATTTACCGTATATTAATTTCATCGCTATTCATCACCACAGAAATAAATTTCACTTGTAGTTTTAAATTAAAAGGCTGAATATCGAGGCTTTTAGTACCACGCAACTCACGATTTATTTTCATTGACTTCATCATGGAGATATTTTTTATTTTAAGCTCTTCTTCTATTTTGTTGTTTGGTTGGGGTGGGGGGTTAATATTTTTTAGAGGCTCTATTTGGAGGTGAGGGTAACAATAAGGTTTGAGAACACTGCAACACATATGATATATTACTTACCTTGTAAGCAATTCGTTTAGATATGTTTGTATGTGGCATTATTAATGTTCATGTTCAAACCAACTTGAACCAAGGACATTAGATTAGTCTCCTGGTACTTAACATAAGATCAAAGTGGGAGTGGGGCGTAGTTACAGGGTTGGAACGTCTTTGTATAATCTCATAAATGATTTATGCAGCGGTTTATAGGAAAAATTAGGTGAAACAAGATCATCAAACGTGGTGCAGTGCTTTTCCTATAAAATCTAACTGGGCTAAATTATCCCCATGAATATTTTTTTAAGAACACCATCATACCACCCCCATTGCCCTAAAAGCTAACCTGCTTGCAGCGATGATACCAGTAGCAGCCATAGCCGCTGAACTATAAATATTATCTTCATTGTTTCCTTTTCACCAACAACAAGCTATGCTATAGTCGGCCATGCTTTTGACGTCATCACCGGAAGTTTTGTCGACGACTTGTTCTTTTATAGCTATAAAAAAATAGATCTCTTTGCAGCTACAACAAGAGAGAGAAATATTTTTAAAATAGATTTATCTCAATTATTCATATTTCGATATTTATTTAGGAGGAACACCGAAAAAACAGGAAGGGGATTTCCCATTAACATCAAAATAACAAAGTTACTATTTAAACATAATATTTTATCATTGGGAACAAGACACATGACACCAATCGGCCAGTTTGTAGCCCAATAGCATTATGATTGGTTAAACCACTGGTCAGAATACTTGTCATCTCACACACATTACAAGTCATCTCACACACAAGTCCTCTCACACACATTGCAAGTAATCTCACACACATTACAAGTCATCTCACACACATTACAAGTCATCTCACACACATTACAAGTCATCTCACACACATTACAAATAATCTCACACATTACAAGTCATCTCACACACATTGTAATTCATCTCACATACATTACAAGTCATCTTACACACATTACAAGTCATCTCACACACATTACAAGTCATCTCACACACATTAAAGTCATCTCACACACATTACAAGTCATCTCACACACATTACAAGTCATTTCACACACATTACAAGTCATCTCACAAACATTGCAAGTAATCTCACACACATTACAAGTCATCTCACACACATTACAAGTCATCTCACACACATTACAAATAATCTCACACATTACAAATAATCTCACACATTACAAGACATCTCACACACATTGCAATTCATCTCACACACATTACAAGTCATCTCACACACATTACAAGTCATCTCACACACATTACAAGTCATCTCACACACATTACAAATAATCTCACACATTACAAGTCATCTCACACACATTGCAATTCATCTCACACACATTACAAGTCATCTTACACACATTACAAGTCATCTCACACACATTACAAGTCCTCTCACACACATTATAAGTCATCTCACACACATTACAAGTCATCTCAAACACATTACAAGTAATTTCACACACATTACAAGTCATCTCACAAACATTGCAAGTCATCTCACACACAAGTCCTCTCACACACATTACAAGTCATCTCACACACATTACACATCATCTCACACACATTACAAGTCATCTCACACACACTGCAAGTCATCTCACACACATTACAAGTCATCTCACACACATTGCAAGTCATCTCACACACATTGCAAGTCATCTCACACACATTGCAAGTCATCTCACACACATTGCAAGTCATCTCACAAACATTACAAATCATCTCACACACATTACAAGTCATCTCACACACATTTCAAGTCATCTCACACCCATTAAAGTCATCTCACACACATGTTATCGCACACACATTACAAGTCAGCTCACACACAAGTCCTTTCACACACATTACAAGTCATCTCACACACATTACAAGTCATCTCAAACACATTACAAGTCATTTCACACACATTACAAGTCATCTCACAAACATTGCAAGTCATCTCACACACAAGTCCTCTCACACACATTACAAGTCATCTCACACACATTACATGTCATCTCACACACATTACAAGTCATCTCACATACATTACAAGTCATCTCACACACATTACAAGTCATCTCACACACATTAAAAGTCATCTCACACACATTGCAAGTCCTCTCACACACATTGCAAGTCATCTCACACACACTGCAAGTCATCTCAAACACATTAAAAGTCATCTCACAAACATTACAAGTCATCTCACACACATTGCAAGTCATCTCACAAACATTACAAATCATCTCACACACATTACAAGTCATCTCACACACATTTCAAGTCATCTCACACACATTAAAGTCATCTCACAAACATTACAAATCATCTCACACACATTACAAGTCATCTCACACACATTTCAAGTCATCTCACACACATTAAAGTCATCTCACACACATGTTATCTCACACACATTACAAGTCATCTCACACACATTACACATCATCTCACACACATTACAAGTCAACTCACACACATTACAAGTCATCTCACACACATTACAAGTCATCTCACACACATTACAAGTCATCTCACACACATTACAAGTCATCTCATACACAAGTCATCTCACACACATTACAAGTCATCTCACACACATTACAAGTCATCTCACACACATTACAAGTCATCTCGCACACATTATAAGTCATCTCACACACATTGCAAGTCATCTCACACACATTACAAATCATCTCACACACATTACAAGTCATCTCACACACATTACAAGTCATCTCACACACATTGCAAGTCATTTCACACACATTGTATGTTATCTCACACACATTACAAGTCATCTCACACACATTAAAAGTCATCTCACACACATTGCAAGTCAGTTCACACACATTGCAAGTAATCTCACACACATTACAAGTCATTTCACACACATTGCAAGTCATCTCACACACATTACAAGTCATCTCACACACATTACAAGTCATTTCACACACATTGCAAGTCATCTCACACACATTACAAGTCATCTCACACACATTGCAAGTCATCTCACACACATTACAGGTCATTTCACACAAATTGCAAGTAATCTCACACACATTACAAGTCATCTCACAAACATTGCAAGTCATCTCACACACAAGTCCTCTAACACACATTACAAGTCATCTCACACACATTACAAGTCATCTCACACACATTACAAGTCATCTCACACACATTACAAGTCATTTCACACACATTGCAAGTCATCTCACACACATTACAAGTCATTTCACACACATTGCAAGTCATCTCACACACATTACAAGTCATCTCACACACAAGTCATCTCACACACATTACAAGTCTCCATATAGTAGGACTATTTTGACATTAGTGTTAAAGATTCTGACTTTGGTTTGAAGCTTCAGCTCCTTCGACTCCAACATTTTCTTTAATAGCACAAATGCTGATCTAGCCTTTCCGTGTAGTCTTATCTAAAATAAGTCAAACCTGACCAATGTCTATCATGTCTAACATATATAGGTCTGTATTGACATGTGTCTATCTCGTCTCACAATTTGCATGTCTATATTGTCATATGTCTATTTTGTTGCACTAATGTTGACAGAAAGAAATAAAGCTATGTCTAATACTGACGAAGTCTAATTTGTATCACTCAAATTGGTCCACGTTGACAATTGCCAATTGTACGCACTACTATATGTCTATATTACCATCAGTAGCTAGTGTACAGCTGACAGATTTTTAAGAAAGTCACCAGTGTGATACATATAACTTTTTGCAAACGTTTCATTGAGAATATTTTCCCGTTTTTCATTTGGTGAGACATAACATACAATGGTTAAAGAAACATTTTAAATATTCTAAAATGAAATGACACTTGGCTTTTTAAAACATGGTTTAACATATTTTATTACCTGGTGTGACATTAAAAAATATGGCGTGACATATGAAATTTTAAGACATGGTGGGTCATAGACATTTTTGAGTGTGACGAGACAAGTAGGAGATATCATACTGTTTTGAACCTGCCCAATGAGATGTTGCGGACATTTTTCTTGGCTTTCAATAAATGCTTGGGAACTGTCTGTGAATTAGAGAAATGAGATGTGTAGATTTGTGTGACAACATGTCAATGAGAGGTGTAAATTTGTGTGACAACATGTCAATGAGAGGTGTAAATTTGTGTGACAACATGTCAATCAGATGTGATGATTTGTGTGACAACATGTCAATGAGAGGTGTAGATTTGTGTGACAACATGTCAATGAGATGTGCAGATTTGTGTGACAACATTTCAATGAGAGATGTAGATTTGTGTGACAACATGTCAATGAGATGTGCAGATTTGTGTGACAACATGTCAATGAGATGTGCAGATTTGTGTGACAACATGTCAATTAAAGGAACAGAACTATAAAAAGCCAGAGGACATAAATGATTGCAAATAACATTGAGTATGACATGTAGTATGACATTTAGCATAACATTGAGCATGACATGTATCATAACATGTAACATGACACTGAGCACGAAATGAAGCATATGTCCACTTTATGTCCACTGTATGTGCACTTTATATCAACTGTATGTCAACTGTATGCCCAGTGTATGTTCTCTGTATCTCAACTGTATGTCCAGTGTATGTCCTCTGTATGTCAATTGTATGTCCTCTGTATGTCCTCTGTATGTCCACTGTATGTCCTCTGTATGTCAATTGTATGTCCACTGTATTTCCACTGTATGTCCAGGAATTTGGTATCTCAATCGCACTCATTGGTCGTTGAATCAATGGTCCACTTCCCAGAGTCTCGAACCTAAGCAATAAAGACTTACGAACTTTCATAGTTAAGATATTTCTTCTTTTAGCGCAAGCGCGTCTTAGTTGCATTGTCATTTACAACTTAGTTTTTCACAATAAAGTGCAATAGTGTTCATTAGCCTATTGTTGCACCCCTGTTAATTACCACATAAAAACAGAGTTACTTACCCTTAAAATGGCTCACGTATCAATTAGCCACCTTACGAGTTACCTACCGCTAGAATTGTATCCTTGTCAAAGTCCACACCTATCCATGTGTAGGCTGGTAACTTCCTAACAAAGATGGTGTTGTAGATGACCGTGTTGAGACCGTCTAAATCCTGTCTGTCTTTACGTGTGGCAAACGTCTTCAATCTGGCAGAGGAATCATTCAACACATATTTTCAGTGGTCATTTGCCAGATGAAGAATTCTATACAGATTTATAGTAGACGTTGGCCAAAGGAGTGATTCAATACAAATTGACAGTGGACATGGGTCAGAGGAAAGATTAAATGCAAATTTACAATGTACATTGGACAGTGGAATGATTCAATACAGATTTACAGGACAAATTTGGTCAGTGGAATGATTCAGTACAAATAGACAGTGGACATTGGTCAGTTGAGTGAATAAAAAACAGATATACAGTGGACATTGGTCAGTGGAGTGATTCAATACAGATTTACGGTGGACATTGTTCAGTGGGGGGGACAACACAGGGCCGGCCCTAACAATTGTGGTGCCCTATGCGAAAAAGATTTCGCGGGGCCCAGTCTGGGTAGGGATGAGGATAATAAGTGAACATTAAGATTTTATATTAGAAAATAGGCCCAGTCTGGGTAGGGATAAGGATAATAAGTGAACATTAAGATTTTGTATTAGAAAATAGGCCCAGTCTGGGTAGGGATAAGGATAATAAGTGAACATTAAGATTTTGTATTAGAAAATAGGCCCAGTCTGGGTAGGGATAAGGATAATAAGTGAACATTAAGATTTTGTATTAGAAAATAAATTTGCGCGGGGTCTATGAAAGTGCGGGGACCACTGCGGCCGCATAGGTTGCAGTGGCCTAAGGCCGGCCCTGGGACAACAGATACCTAAGACTAGGGCTGTTTTATTCAAGATATCATAACATTGGCCGCCATTCTTTTAAAAAAATCAAAACTTTCACGCAATTTCCTTATAGTGACATCACTAAGACATATTTCCCCATAAAGACATAACTAAGACATATTTCCCCATAAAGACTTAACTAAGACATATTTCCCCATAAGACTTAACTAAGACATATTTCCCCATAAAGACTTAACTAAGACATATTTCCCCATAAAGACTTAACTAAGACATATTTCCCCATAAAGACTTAACTAAGACATATTTCCCCATAAAGACTTAACTAAGACATATTTCCCCATAAAGACTTAACTAAGACATATTTCCCCATAAAGACTTAACTAAGACATATTTCCCCATAAAGACTTAACTAAGACATATTTCCCCATAAAGACTTAACTAAGACATATTTCCCCATAAAGACTTAACTAAGACATATTTCCCCATAAAGACTTAACTAAGACATATTTCCCCATAAAGACTTAACTAAGACATATTTCCCCATAAAGACTTAACTAAGACATATTTCCCCATAAAGACTTAACTAAGACATATTTCCCAATAAAGACTTAACTAAGACATATTTCCCCATAAAGACTTAACTAAGACATATTTCCCCATAAAGACTTAACTAAGACATATTTCCCCATAAAGACTTAACTAAGACATATTTCCCCATAAAGACTTAACTAAGACATATTTCCCCATAAAGACTTAACTAAGACATATTTCCCCATAAAGACTTAACTAAGACATATTTCCCCATAAGACTTAACTAAGACATATTTCCCCATAAAGACTTAACTAAGACATATTTCCCCATAAGACTTAACTAAGACATATTTCCCCATAAAGACTTAACTAAGACATATTTCCCCATAAAGACTTAACTAAGACATATTTCCCCATAAAGACTTAACTAAGTCATATTTCCCCATAAGACTTAACTAAGACATATTTCCCCATAAAGACTTAACTAAAACATATTTCCCCAAAAAGACTTAACTAAGACATATTTCCACATAAAGACTTAACTAAGACATATTTCCCCATAAAGACTTAACTAAGACATATTTCCCCATAAAGACTTAACTAAGACATATTTCCCCATAAAGACTTAACTAAGACATATTTCCCCATAAAGACTTAACTAAGACATATTTCCCCATAAAGACTTAACTAAGACATATTTCCCCATAAAGACTTAACTAAGACATATTTCCCCATAAAGACTTAACTAAGACATATTTCCCCATAAAGACTTAACTAAGACATATTTCCCCATAAAGACTTAACTAAGACATATTTCCCCATAAAGACTTAACTAAGACATATTTCCCCATAAAGACTTAACTAAGACATATTTCCCCATAAAGACTTAACTAAGACATATTTCCCCATAAAGACTTAACTAAGACATATTTCCCCATAAAGACTTAACTAAGACATATTTCCCCATAAAGACTTAACTAAGACATATTTCCCCATAAAGACTTAACTAAGACATATTTTCCCATAAAGACTTAACTAAGACATATTTCCCCATAAAGACTTAACTAAGACATATTTCCCTATCAAGGACACCATAAAGAGCGACTTCAAAATACTCTTGTATGTTTACTATTTCCAGATGTTCACTATTCGCAGATTTACACTATTCCCAGTTGTCTTTGTTATTATCTGCTCTTCTTGCATGTCCACTACTTCTTCTCTGCCTGGCCTCCACCGAATTCTCTACTTGCCTTTCCACTACTTCTCTAATTAGCTTCCCACTACTTCTCTAATTGGCTTCCCACTACTTCTCTGCTTGGCTTCCTACTACTTCTCTATTTGCCTTCCACCTAATTCTCTAATTGCCTTTCCACTACTCTTTTACTTGCTTTTCCCTGCAAGTTACTTTCCTAAAGCTGTTCTAAAGTCACACGTTCGGTTGCTTGTAAGTTCTCCCCTAACCTTGTAAGTGTCCCCTACCCTTGTAAGTCTCCCCTAACCTTGTAAGTACTCCCCTAAACGTGTAAGTTCTCCCCTAACCTTGTAAGTCTCCTCTAACCTTGTAAGTCTCCCCTAACCTTGTAAGTACTCCCCTAACCTTGTAAGTCTCCCATAACCTTGTAAGTCTCCCCTACCCTTGTAAGTACTCCCATAACCTTGTAAGTCTCCCCTAACCTTGTAAGTCTCCCCTAATCTTGTCAGTTCTCCCCTAACCTTGTTAGTCTCCCTTACATTGTAAGTCTCCCCTAACCTTGTAAGTTCTCCCCAAACCTTGTAAGTTCTCTAAGTTCTCCCCAACCTTGTAAGTTCTCCCCTAACCTTGTAAGTTCTCTAAGTTCTCCCCCAACTTTGTAAGTTCTCCCCTAACCTTGTAAGTTCTCTAAGTTCTCCCCAACCTTGTAAGTTCTCCCCTAACCTTGTAAGTTCTCTAATTTCTCCCCAATCTTGTAAGTTCTCACCCAACCTTGTAAAATCTCTAAGTTCTCCCCTAAATTTGTAAGTTCTCTAAATTCTCCCCCAACCTTGAAAGTTCACCCCCAACCCTGTAAGTTCTCTAAGTTCTCCCCAAACCCTGTAAGTTCTCCCCCAACCTTGTTAGTTCTCCAAGTTCTCCCCCAACCCTGTAAGTTCTCTAAGTTCTCCCCCAACCCTGTAAGTTTTCTAAGTTCTCCCCAAACCCTGTAAGTTCTCCCCCAACCCTATAAGTTCTCCCCCAACCCTGTAAGTTCTCCCCCAACCCTGTAAGTTCTCCCCCAACCCTGTAAGTTCTCCCCCAACCCTGTAAGTTCTCCCCCAACCCTGTAAGTTCTCCCCCAACCCTGTAAGTTCTCCCCCAACCCTGTAAGTTCTCCCCTAACCTTGTAAGGTCTCTAAGTTCTCCCCAAACCCTGTAAGTTCTCCACAACCCTGTAAGTTCTCCCCCAACCCTGTAAGTTCTCCCCAAACCCTGTAAGTTCTCCCCCAACCTTGTAAGTTCTTCCCTAACCTTGTAAGTTCTCCCCTAACCCCGTAAGTTCTCTAAGTTCTCCCCTAACCTTGTAAGTTCTCCCCCACCCTTAAAGTTCTCTAAGTTCTCCCCCAACCTTGTAAGTTCTCCCCCAACCTTGTAAGTTCTCTAAGTTCTCCCCCAACCCTGTAAGTTCCCTAAGTTCTCCCCAACCCTGCAAGTTCTCTAAGTTCTCCCCCAACCCTGTAAGTTCTATAAGTTCTCCCCAACCTTGTAAGTTTTCTAAGTTCTCCCCCAACCTTGTAAGTTCTCCGCCAACCCTGTAAGTTCTCTAAGTTCTTTCCCAACCTTGTAAGTTCTCACCCAACCTTGTAAGTTCTCTAAGTTCTCCCCCAACCTTGTAAGTGCTCTAAGTTTTCCCCAACCTTGTAAGTTCTCTAAGTTCTCCCCCAACCTTGTAAGTTCTCTAAGTTCTCCCCCAACCTTGTAAGTTCTCTAAGTTCTCCCTTAATCTTGTAAGTTCTCCCCCAACCCTGTAAGTTCTCTCCCAACCCTGTAAGTTCTCCCCCAACCCTGTAAGTTCTCACCCAACCCTGTAAGTTCTCCCCAACCCTGTAAGTTCTCCCCAACCCTGTAAGTTCTCCCCCAACCCTGTAAGTTCTCACCCAACCCTGTAAGTTCTCCCCCAACCCTGTAAGTTTTCCCCTAACCTTGTAATTACTCCCCTAACATCGTAAGTTCTCCCCTAACCTTGTAATTTCTCCCCTACCCCTGTAAATTTTTCCCTAATCATGTAAGGTCTCCCCTAACCTTTTAAGCTCTCCCCTAACCTTTTAAGCTCTCCCCTAAGCTTGTGGACTCTCCACTAACTTTGCTGAGGTGTTGATGGTCAAGTTGTAATTCGTTAAATGTTGACAGACCCACGGACACACTTACACACTGACCTGTCAGGGTTCCTACCCCAGCCTTCGTCCGAGGAATGGGCTACCATGTCGTAAACACCAACCCTCATATTTTTCCTCAGCAATGTCAAATTTTTGGTGGCAGCTCTGTGAAGGAGACAAACATTGGAATCACAAGGAAACATGCCAGAAACTGTGGTTGTACAAAAGTGTATGAAGAAATGGTCGATGTCTAGTACATAATAGAACATGTCAGAAACTGTGTTTGTACAACAGTGTATGAAGAAATGGTCGATGTCTAGTACATAATAGAACATGTCAGAAACTGTGGTTGTACAACAGTGTATGAAGAAATGGTCGATGTCTAGTACATAATAGAACATGTCAGAAACTGTGTTTGTACAACAGTGTATGAAGAAATGGTCGATGTCCAGTACATAATAGAACATGTCAGAAACTGTGGTTGTACAACAGTGTATGAAGAAATGGTCGATGTCTATAGTACATAATAGAACATGTCAGAAACTGTGGTTGTACAACAGTGTATGAAGAAATGGTCGATGTCTAGTACATAATAGAAAGTGTTCATTTAAGGAAAAGATATCAAAGACACTGTATCATAAATTTGAAAAAGTTTCCAGAGTTAGCTGACAACACAGTATCTCCGGATACGCTCAGCTAATTTGAGCAAGTTTGTAGATACAATTTTCTGGCGGGAGGGGGGAATCACGTGATTAAAGATACAATAAAAATATAGATGTTATAAAGTTAATATACTTTCAGCATTAACGTGTCTCCGTTTTACCACTAGAAAGTTGTTACCTGTCTCAGTGACCTATCTCAGTGTTACCATTAGAAGATTTTCTTTCCCATTGTTAAACATATATAGCTACATGTTTTACTAAGTGTTACCACTAAAAAGCTCACCTGTCTAAGTGTTACCACTAAAAAGCTCACCTGTCTAAGTGTTACCACTAAAAAGCTCACCTGTCTAAGTGTTACCACTAAAAAGCTCACCTGTCTAAGTGTTACCACTAAAAAGCTCACCTGTCTAAGTGTTACCACTAAAAAGCTCACCTGTCTAAGTGTTACCACTAAAAAGCTCACCTGTCTAAGTGTTACCACTAAAAAGCTCACCTGTCTAAGTGTTACCACTAAAAAGCTCACCTGTCTAAGTGTTACCACTAAAAAGCTCACCTGTCTAAGTGTTACCATTAAAAAGATAATCTGTCTTAAAAAGCTCACCTGTCTAAGTGTTACCACTAAAAAGCTCACCTGTCTCTAAGGTCATCGTCCTCAGCGCCCCACCCAAAGTAAATGTTGGAGGCTCCGTTGATGAACTTAAAGTGGTCACGTGTAAAGCTGACCACGCCCCCAAACAGTCCATGGTATATCTCTCTAAGACAGAACATTGTTTTGCATCAGCAGAGTGAACAAACATCAGATTTATTGTTCATGTCCCAAACTCAATGTGATCCTAACAACGCCGTCTTCCCAATTCTTCACCCAATCCTTCCTCCTTAATCTTCACCCAATCCGTTATCCTTTAATCTTCAGCCAATCCTTCAATCCTTAATCTTCAGCCAATCCTTTCTGTCAATTCTTCACCCAATACTTCAATCCTCTCTCCCAAATCTTCAACCAATACTTCAATCCTATATCCCAAATCTTCACCCAATCCTCCAATCCTTTCTCGGTACTACAATCATTTCTCCCAAATCTTCACCCAATCCTTTCTCCCAAATCTTCACCCAGTGGAAGGGCAATAGCTCATGGAGGTGGGGGGTTTGCACTGAAAGGCTTAGGAAATTATGGGATGGGCGTTAAGAGTACATTTGTAAATTATTTGTAAAAGATACGTGTTTGCATCATGCGCTGTTTCTAAGACACAATGACACAGTGATAGGACGGGATTATGACACATATAAAAAGTGATAGGACGGGATTATGACACATATAAAAAGTGATAGGACGGGATTATGACACATATAAAAAGTGATAGGAGAGGATTAAGACACATAGAAACAGTGATAGGATAGGATAGGATTAAGACACATATAAAAAGTGATAGGAGGGGATTAAGACACAAAGAAACAGTGATAGGACGGGATTAAGACACATAGAAACAGTGATACGACGGGATTAAGACACATAGAAACAGTGATAGGACGGGGGTAAGATACAGAGAAACGGTGTTTGGACGGGGGTAAAACACATAGAAACAGTGATGGGATGGGGGTAAGACACATAGACAAAGTGATAGGACGGGATTAAGACACACAGAAACAGGGATAGGACAGAGGTGTTCTTATTTCGCTTAGTTAAGCCATGTAAAGAAAATCCGCAAAGCAACATTCTATTGCAACTGATTAACATTAATGATTAGTTGCAACTGATTACTATTAATGATTAGTTGCAACTGATTACCATTAATGAGTAGTTGCAACTGATTACCATTAATGATTAGTTGCAACTGATTACCATTAATGATTAGTTGCAACTGATTACTATTAATGATTAGTTGCAACTGATTACCATTAATGATTAGTTGCAACTGATTACCATTAATGATTAGTTGCAACTGATTACCAGTAATGATTAGTTGCAACTGATTACCATTAATGATTAGTTGCAACTGATTACCATTAATGATTAGTTGCAACTGATTACCATTAATGATTAGTTGCAACTGATTACCATTAATGATTAGTTGCAACTGATTACCATTAATGATTAGTTGCAACTGATTACCATTAATGATTAGTTGCAACTGATTACCATTAATGGTTAGTTGCAACTGATTACCATTAATGATTAGTTGCAACTGATTACCATTAATGATTAGTTGCAACTGATTACCATTATTGATTAGTTGCAACTGATAACCATTAATGATTAGTTGCAACTGATTACCATTAATGATTAGTTGCAACTGATTACCATTAATGATTAGTTGCAACTGATTACCATTAATGATTAGTTGCAAAAACATAACAAAATGTCAAGACCATTATCGTCAACACCAGGATGCTACAAAAACTCAAGCGATCGTCTACTTGAACACCTTCCTAGCTGCACTGTAGCATTCATTTATTATGTTCCCGATACTCGGATTATTATTATTATTATTATTTAATTTTTGGGTGGGGGTGGGGAGATGGTGGTTGGCGCTTCAACTTGGAACAATTATTTGACAGGGATGCGTAAAAGATGTGTGGAGACACGATAGCTTCTCATTGCAGATCTCAAAAACATCACAAACAATTGTGCCGGTTTTTTTAGAAAGTAACTTTAGCCCGCCAAATAATTGCGGCCACGAGGTGTGAACTTCCCATCTTCTAAAGGTAGTTGACAAGACATGCATTCAAGTAACGAACTTTATAAGATTCTTAATTAGTGCTACCCCCGTCCCCCGGAACGCCACCTCCCCGAACCAAACTAATATTCCAATGTCACCCCGCTTTACAAGGTAGAATTATTACTCTAACTATTTCCGTCAAACAAAAGAAAACATTATACTCCTAATGAACTTGAGGTAATTTGAGAATCTCATTTAGCGTATTTATCAGGGTATTTTTATTTAGTGAAATTAGCGCCATCTGGTGTTGTTAGCGCCATCTGGTGTTGTTAGCACCATCTGGTGTTGTTAGCGCCATCTGGTGTTGTTAGCGCCATCTGGTGTTGTTAGCGTCATATGGTGTTGCTAGCGCCATCTGGTGTTGTTAGCGCCATATGGTGTTGTTAGCGCCATCTGGTGTTGTTAGCGCCATCTGGTGTTGTTAGCACCATCTGGTGTTGTTAGCGCCATCTGGTTTTGTTAGCGCCACCTGGTGTTGTTAGCGCCATCTGGTGTTGTTAGCGCCATCTGGTGTTGTTAGTGCCATCTGGTGTTGTTAGTGACATCGTTTCATAAAGAATACTGTCTTTTGACAATTTGATACATGTGATATGTAAATTTGCTATTGCACGACAATGAGATCAATCTTATTAAAACAATAAATCATTTTTCTACTTTGGCATGAGAATCGTGTTCTGTTCTAGCGCAATATTGGTCGTCTTGAGGGACACTGTTTTCATCCCAGTACGATTAGGAAGAGAAATGCGGAAGATGATGCAATTACTTGCGATGAATAGCCAACTTCTGGATTTGCTCTTCGGAGATGATGCAATTACTTGCAATGAATAGCCAACTTCTGGATTCGCTCCCCGGAGATGATGCAATTATTTTACGATTAATAGCCAACTTCTGGATTCACTCCTCGGAGATGATGCAATTACTTGCAATGAATAGCCAACTTCTGGATTGCTCCTCCCGATGACCCGAGCAACCTTAGGATTTCCTTTGATTTAAATCGCAGATTGTGGGATAAATCCGTTGTTTTACAACTGTGACAGTGAGTTAGTGAACTGGTGGGCGGGGATCATACAAGATGGTATCGAGAATAAGCCCACATTTTAGAATTGACATCAAAGTATTTTGACTTTCAAAAAGGTGAAGTTTCTTTTCAAAGATTTCCTGAACATTGGAGGTTTAAAATAAAACTATTTACTTCATTCCCAACATTCGGTGGTAAGATGGCAGTAGGCTCAATTTTTATTAAAAATTACAGAAGTAATGAACATTATGAATTCATTTTCTGCTGAAAGACTTTAAAGCAGGATTTGAAAAACTGATGTCACTCTGCCAAGTGAAAAACTGATGTCACTCTGCCAAGTGAAAAACTGATGTCACTCTGCCAAGTGAAAAACTGATGTCACTCTGCCAAGTGAAAAACTGATGTCATTCTGCCAAGTGAAAAACTGATGTCACTCTGCCAAGTGAAAAACTGATGTCACTCTGCCAAGTGAAAAGCTGATGTCACGCTGCCAAGTGACAATCTGATGTCACTCTGCCAAGCCCAAAAGTTATTGACCAATGAAGATGATAGATAACCTAAAAACTGTTTCTAAATAATTATAGCACAAGGAAGAGTTGAACGAGATTGCAGATCGCATTATCCCAGTCTGGTCACTGCACGTATACTAGGCATCTAGACTTTTTTCCTTGAGTTTTGCGACAGAGCTCGGATTCTTTCCCGGTGTTGTAATAAGGTGATGGTTGTAATGCTCCATGCCTCGCGAATAGCGATTGATACTAAGCAGTGTCCATCACGTGTGTCCTGCCAACCTCCGGGGTTGCAGGGGGCCTCGGATATTTAGATAGACAGACAGACAGACGGGCAGACGGATAGACGGACAAATGGATAGATGGATAGATGGACAGATGGTTAGACGGACAGATGGATAGACAGACAGATGGACAGACGGATAGACGGACAGATGGATAACAGACAGAAAGACAGACGGACAGATGGATAGACAGACAGACATACAGACGGGCAGACGGGCAGAGGGGCAGACGGATAGACAGATAGATGGATAGACGGATAGATGGATAGATGGATAGACAGACAGATGCAATATTTGTGCGTTGTAGTACACACTCCCGCAAATTCGTGTGAATTATTTTTTAAAAATTACAATATAACGTTTTGTGCCTGGGGCCCACATTCGTTTTTTCGTCTTCCTCTTATAAGCTTAATATAATATATGTATGCGTTCCTATACCATTGATCCGATTGCGATAAAACTTTCGTAAGTTGTGCGCACGCCCGCAAAGTTTTTGAATTAGGTTATCCATTTTGAAATATTGCTATTAAATGCTATTAGTGCCAAGGCCCTAAATTATTTTTGTGTTATAAGAGCTATATAAATATAAGTTCAAACAGAGCTATTGCATGAGTGGATGAAATTTAATTCAATACAAATAGCGACATTTTAGTTTTTGTGTGACATAATAAGTAGGTCTCTGAATTATTACATCCATTTTACATTTTTTGTGTTTTGGGCCCTGGGCCTTAATTTTTTAATTTTTGTTTTATTATGTGAGCTATATAAATATAATTTCAAACACAGCCACTGCATGGGCGGATCAATCGCTACAAGAGTGGGGCCTAAATATTGAAAATCCATGCTTCTCACTTGGACAGCTTATTTTGTCTGCTCACGCGTCGAAAAACCTTCTAATTTATTTGTGTACGCACCAGATGGAAAAAAAAACTTAAAATATTTTCTGTTTAAAAATTAATTAAAATACGTAATTAAAACACAAACACTCGTTTCTTTGAGTGTCATTGCAACACATGCCGGGTTCTAGCTAGTTCTAAATAATAAAGGATAGGCGCAGTTCAGTTAACTTTAGTTAATCGGCGTTCGGGAAATCGACGCTCTACTGTATTACGTAAACGGTTAGTATATGTCCCTAAAGGGGGCGGTGTCCCAAAAAAAAAAAGGTTTTAGAACCACTGAGTTAGACGAACGCTTCAAAATGTATAATTTAAAACTCCATTTTTCAAAAAATATAAAACGAATCTATACTTATTACTGGATCTGTCCTTTCCACTAACAATTTACTACACAACTATCTCTATATCAAATTGCCTTCTGTCTTACCATCAGCTACAAAAACACTAGTAGAATACTCTCTAACAACGAAAGTACGTCATTCAAGTACATATGAATCCTATTCAAAATGAAGTTTCCAAGTTTTAAAAAAAATCACGTCAAAACACCCATTAAAGAAAGTACAAACAACGTGCTCACAAAAACAAACCATTACAATATTTATCTCTATTCTAATCTAAGCTTTATTTCGTCCCACGTTCATTAGTGACAACCCCCCCCCCTCCCCCGCCCAAACTTGTTTTTCTCTGTTCATCCCAAACATCTGCAACAACATGACCCGCACTCACTGCTTATTCGTAATAAACATTTGAGATGCCAAATTGATGTAAACAACTATCCATCATTTGAAACAATAGCTAATCTAGTCCCACACTTGTTATAAAATAAAATGTCTATCAATTCAATTCAGTAGCACATCTATTTCAACAAAACTATCTATCAATTCAAACAATAACACATCTATTCACCATCTTGTTATAATTTTCCAAAAATGTTTATTACGAATAAGCAGTGAGTGCGGGTCATGTTGTTGCAGAGCTATCCCCACACTTGTTATAAACTGTCCATCAATTCAAACAATAGCACATCTACTCCCATACTTGCAGCCGTACAAAAAGCTTGAACACATCTATAACCACACAATCCTTGAAACATTATAAACACTTTTTGTTGAGGAGGGGGGCGGGCGTGTTTTAGCCACAAACAAAATGTTAACATAACAAGTCTCATAAAACCCTTTGTTATGTCGAACCCATTGTTGGTACACCAGACATCAAATACTGTAACACAACCAAGTTACTGTTGGTACACCGGAAATCTATTACTATAGCACAATCAAGTTACTGTTGGTACACCACACATCTATTACTATAGCACAATCAAGTTACTGTTGGTACACCACCCATCTATTACTATAGCACAATCAAGTAACTGTTGGTACAACACGCATCTTATACTTTAACATAATCAAGTTACTGTTGGTACACCACACATCTAATACTATAACACAATCAAGTAACTGTTGGTACACCACACATCTATTACTATAGCACAATCAAGTTACTGTTGGTACACCACACATCTAATACTATAACACAATCAAGCTACTGTTCAGACAGGCATAGTTACTGCTCAGACAGGCATAGTTACTGTTCAGACAGACATAGTTACTGTTCAGACAGACATAGTTACTGTTCAGACAGGCATAGTTACTTGTAATTGAATTTGCTAACGGCAGGGGAGAGGTGGACAGGTCCGCTCTTGTTGCACCGGTACAGGTTCCGGTCATCAATGGGAATCAAATCTACGTCGTGTAGGATGAAACAGTCGTAGTTGTCTACCTTTAAGGACTCTAGGTATCCGGCATTGAACATGATGCCCTTATTGAATGTGCCATTGGCAGTCTGTGTGTGTGTGTGGTGGTGGGGGGCGGGGGGATTGACAGAATAGATATTAATCCTATTCATTTCTTTACATTTGAACATAGCATGCGTGCAGACAAAAATACATATGTATATGTTAGACAAAATATATGTATATGTAACATAATTTGTTGGGAGACCGAAACTTTGTACATTTGAAGTATCTAGAAAAGGCAAACGAGTACACGTTAAAATGTATGTTGTAAAAAAAGTGCACCATTTTACAACTGAACATAATATTTAACTGCCTTAAAATTGCACATATAATTTACCTGTATTATAACTGCACATATAACTAGCCTGCCTTATAATTGCACATACAATTTACCTGCTCTACAACGTAGATGGTGAAGTCGATATTTTGTCTCATTAACATTGGGATCAGGACAGGCAGTAATATGTACAAGTGAGAACACCGATTTCTGTACGGGATCAAGATGGCTGTCTTCTCTGCTGGTTTACACATCCGGGGCTTGTAATGGCCGCCTTCTGCTAGGTCTGGGAAGAACGCTGCTAGCTCTTGAGAGGTCATCATTGTCATTGGTGGGACGAATCTGCCAACTGATGGGACGGTGCGGATGGGGTGGGAGACAGAAGACATTGAAAATATTAATATGTCGAGAGATAGAGAATTAACATGCGTGTACGAAACACATTATAATGAATGAACGATGGCGCTGTAATTACTATGTACGTGCCGCCATGGTAGCTTAAACAGACAGTAAATATATTAGCTTACACAGAAAGTGCATATGTTAGCTTACATAGACAGTGCATATGTTAGCTTACATTGGCAGTGCATACATGGACAGTATATATGTTAGCTTACACGGACAGTGCATATGTTAGCTTACGTAGACAGTGCATATGTTAGCTTACATAGACAGTGTATATGTTAGCTTACATAGACAGTGCATATGTTAGCTTACATAGACAGTGCATATGTTAGCTTATACGGACAGTGCATATGTTAGCTTACACGGACAGTGCATATGTTAGCTTACACGGACAGAGCATATGTTAGCTTACACGGACAGTGCATAAGTTAGCTTACACGGACAGTGCATATGTTAGCTTACACGGACAGTGCATATGTTAGCTTACACGGACAGAGCATATGTTAGCTTACACGGACAGTGCATATGTTAGCTTACACGGTAAAATATGACAATGTTGATAAAATATGTCAATGTTGATAAAATGTGACAATGTTGATAAAATATGACAATGCACTACCAGCAAAATTGTAAACTAAATTTATTTCTCCTTATTTAGAGCAGATGTTTTAGGTCAACTCCAACTCCACTCAGGGCGAATTTTGTCAGGCCTGTTCCGAATTCCGGTTAACGGTGGTTAACGGTGGTTAACGGGTGGTTAACGGGTGGTTAACGGGTGGTTGTTTAGTATTGTCACTTAACAATCTTATTAAGTCTACATTAGAAATGCATGTACAGGCAACATAGCAGGTGGAAGAATGAGACAATTCAGCTGGTTGAAGAGGGGAGCAATTCAGCTGGTAGAAGAGTGGGAAAATCAAGCTGGTAGAAGAGTGGGACAATCAAGCTGGTAGAAGAGTGGGGCAATCAAGCTGGTAGAAGAGTTGGGCAACAATCTGGTAGAAGAATGGGGCAATGAAGCTGGTAGTAGAGTGTAACACTATAGCTGGTAGAGGAGTGTAACAATATAGCTGGTAGAAGATTGTAACAATACAGCTGATAGTAGAGTGTAACACTATATCTGGTAGAAGAGTGTAACACTATAGCTGGTAGAAGAGTGTAACACTATAGCTGGTAGAAGAGTGTAAAACTATAGCTGGAAGAAGAGTGTAACACTATAGCTGGTAGAAGATTTTGTTCTGTTCCACGGACAACCACTTGGGGAACACCGTGCTAGACGACGCGTCCTGTCGTTTCCAATAATGGAAATAAAATAAAATGATTTAATATACCGCGGCGCCCTTGTGAGAAAGCAACGACTCCCACGGGCACCGCGACGCCCTTGTGAGAAAGCAACGACTCCCACGGGCACCGTGGGGCAAACTTTGGGAAAACACTGCATTAGATGTCTACATTGATATTTGTGTATTATGACGTGCTGCTGTACTTTAGCCAACGAGAGTGTCCTCACACGACGGTTTGAGTTTGAACTACTTGATGCATGAACACATTGACAGGTTGTCTGCTCTCTCCCCCTCCCCTACCCCATGATTGTGGTAAAGTAAAGACATTATGTCTCGCCAACCTTTCAGACTATGTCTATAGCGCCACTATCGGGGAATAGGTTTTGAAGATAATAATTTGCTAATGGTGATACTATTCAGGGACCTCCATCCACATTTATAACCAGTTCAGGAAAAACAATTTATTCGCGTTGATTACCTACATAAAACTAGTTGGTGCAGACCCAAGACATGATGGTGCACACCAAAGACTTGATGGAACGAACCCAAGACTTGATGGTGCACGCGAAAGACTTGATGGTGCACACCCAAGACATGATGGTTCACACCTAAGATTTGATGGTGCACACCCAAGACATGATGGTGAAAACCCAAGACTTGATTGTGCACACCCAAACCATGATGGTGCACACCTAAGACATGATGGTGCAAACCCAAGACTTAATTGTGGACGCCCAAGACTTGATGGTGCACACCCAAGACATGATGGTTCAAACCAAAGACTTGATGGTGCACACCCGCGACTTGATGGTGCAAAGCAAACCAAAGGCTTGATGGTGCATACCCAAGATTTGATGGTGCAAACCAAATACTTGATGGTGCACAACCAAGATTGATGGTGCACGCCAAAGGCTTGATGGAATCCACCTAAGAATTGATAGGGCATACCCAAGACTTGATGAGATGGTGCACACACAAAACTTGATGGTGCACGCCCAGGAATTGATTTTTTAAAAATAATTATATCACAATAACGATGATTTTTATTTTAAGGTGTTCCAAGAATTAACTGGTTAAAACAAAATAATAATTAGAAGTATCGCGATGCTCTCATTGGTTGTTAGTATATCACGGTGTTCTCATTGGCTGTTAGTATATCACGGTGTTCTCATTGGCTGTTAGTATATCACGGTGTTCTCATTGGCTGTTAGTATATCATGTGTTCTCATTAGCTGTTAGTAATCATGTATTTATCGGCTTATAGGTGCGGTGGGGGTCTGTTGGTATCGCGATACTCTCATAGGCTTATTAACTTATTAGTATGAGAGAATTAGAGACCGACTGAATTTCGGCCTGGGTTTCGGTTTCGGTGCCGAAAGTTGCCATTTGATCACTTTCGACTTAGTTTCGGTTTCGGTCGAAACAGACAACTTAACTTTCGATTTAATTTCGTTTTCGACTGACAATGATTGGAACTTTCGGCCAGATGGCTGAAAGTTATTGAGGTTTTCGGTTATCTACCAGAAGTCAGACTGTCCGTCTGTCTCTACACCAACAATCCGACATTATTGCTCGACGTCTTGCTGTCATCGTATGTTATATGACTAATACTCTGAGAAAACTGCCCACAGCTGCATGATGACCTACTTGTCCTTTATGTCCAAAAATTAAATTTCAATTAGGCCTAGACAAATGTAAACAGTTTTGTGGGGAAAAAACTATTGGAATGTTTATATTTATATCATTATTTTGTTACAAAATTTTCAAAAATAAAATTTGGGAACCCTAGGTTTATTCAATTCATTCATTTGAGATATTAATTTTGATCTGTGATTATTGTGCTATCAATGTTGTCATAGGCAAAAAGGTGAATAATATTAATTTCTTGAAATTCATAATTATTATGCTCACAAACATTGTTATTGACGAAATAACATGCGTGTGCATGTATCACGGGTTCGTATTATAATTATGTAGTAGACCTACTGCAGACCTGTTTACTTTTATGATTTTGGCGACCAATTTACGATTTTGAAATATTTGTTGCAACTCTCCGTCGAGACCCGTCTGAATAACAATTTTAAGAGACCAGGTTAAAAAATTATTTTCCCCGCCAATGGAGGTGAGGTAGGTTGGTCGCCAAACGCAATAATTACGTCACCAGCACAGAAAGACTAATGTGTTGGTACTAGGCTAAATCTCAACACAGCGATATCTTGCCAGCTAGTTATGAAAACACAAAGCATTAGTTTGACGATAACCGAGAAACCTTGTGGTGATATTTTTATAGACTTAATAACTGATATTTAGGTGACAACTGGCTCTATTATGGATATAATAATGATGGTAGGTATATGTTCTAGGTTGTAATTATAGTGTAAAAGCAAACGGCACTAAAGGGTCTATTTTATATGAATTTTGCCCCCCCCCCCCCATTTTTTTTCCAAAATTTCCCGTACCATACTACCGGTACTTTTAAAAAATTTTTTAAAGAAATGTAAATTACTTTTAAATTAAAATGGTTAAAGCCAAAGCATTCATTAGATGTTTATTTATTAATATTTACGGTGATCTCATTTTAAAAAAAAATAATGCAAATATTGATATTTTCCCCCATCATTTTTCGATGTATGCAGAACAAATGTAAAAATATCTAAATCTTTCGGTTTCGGCGTCTCGTTAAGCTTTTGGTTTCGGCTTCGGTTTCTGCTGAAAGTCATTTTTAATTTTCAGCCTGGTTTCGGTTTCGGCTGAAATTAGAAAATCACTTTCGGCCGGTCCCTAATAAAATATCCTTGGGTGATATGTATAACGATGTTTTTCATTTTGGATTTAATTATAATGTCAACAGTTTCTGATAGGTATCACCGATATCAACAGTTTCTGACATGTATCACCGATATCAACAGTTTCTGACAGGTATCACCGATATCAACAGTTTCTGACCGGTATCACCAATATCAACAGTTTCTGACAGGTATCACCGATATCAACAGTTTCTGATAGGTATCACCGATATCAACAGTTTCTGATAGGTATCACCGATATCAACAGTTTCTGATAGGTATCACCGATATCAACAGTTTCTGATAGGTATCACCGATATCAACAGTTTCTGATAGGTATCACCGATATCAACTGTTTCTGATAGGTATCACCGATATCAACTGTTTCTGACAGGTATCACCAATATCAACAGTTTCTGATAGGTATCACCGATATCAACATCTTCTGACAGGTATCACCGATATCAACATCTTCTGATAGGTATCACCGATATCAACAGTTTCTGATAGGTATCACCGATATCAAAAGTTTCTGACAGGTATCACCAATATCAACATCTTCTGACAGGTATCACCAATATCAACATCTTCTGACAGGTATCACCAATATCAACATCTTCTGACAGGTATCACCGATATCAACTGTTTCTGACAGGTATCACCGATATCAACTGTTTCTGACAGGTATCCCCGATATCAACTGTTTCTGACAGGTATCACCAATATCAACTGTTTCTGACAGGTATCACCAATATCAACTGTTTCTGACAGGTATCACCAATATCAACTGTTTCTGACAGGTATCACCAATACAACTGTTTCTGACAGGTATCGCCGATATCAACTGTTTCTGACAGGTATCACCAATATCAACTGTTTCTGACAGGTATCACCGATATCAACTGTTTCTGACAGGTATCACCAATATCAACTGTTTCTGACAGGTATCACCAATATCAACTGTTTCTGACAGGTATCACCAATATCAACATCTTCTGACAGGTATCACCAATTCAACTGTTTCTGACAGGTATCACCAATATCAACTGTTTCTGACAGGTATCACCAATATCAACTGTTTCTGACAGGTATCACCAATATCAACTGTTTCTGACAGGTATCACCAATATCAACTGTTTCTGACAGGTATCACCAATATCAACTGTTTCTGACAGGTATCACCAATATCAACTGTTTCTGACAGGTATCACCAATATCAACTGTTTCTGACAGGTATCACCGATATCAACATCTTCTGACAGGTATCACCAATGTTTTAATGTAACACGGTTAAACATAAACTACATAAAATAGCATGTTAAATGTCTTCATTGGACAACTTGTAGTGTTAAATGTCTTCATTGGACAACTTGTAGTGTTAAATGTCTTCATTGGACAACTTGTAGTGTTAAATGTCTTCATTGGACAACTTGTAGTGTTAAATGTCTTCATTGTAGTCTGTATTGTATTTTGAGAGTGTGTTCTCCCCCCCCCCTTTTCCCCCCCAAAAAATATTAAAAGGATATTAACAAAATAAGGTAAACATGATATAACAATTAAATTTTAAAAATAATAAATAAAGTAATTGGAATTTTAAAAAACAAAGACATAAAAACAAAACACCAAAAGTCTGTAAACATTGGCGACTTGTATTGACTGGTCATGGATTTAGTTAAAAATGCGACCAACCACTCATGTCGCACTGTTTGACCACTGACCTCACATTGTTTGACCACTAACCTCAAATTGTTTGACCACTAACCTCACATTGTTTGACCACTGACCTCACATTGTTTGACCACTAACCTCACATTGTTTGACCACTGACCTCACATTATTAGACCACTGACCTCACATTGTTTGACCACTGACCTCACATTGTTTGACCACTGACCTCACATTATTTGACCACTGACCTCACATTGTTTGACCACTGACCTCACATTGTTTGACCACTAACCTCACATTATTTGACCACTAACCTCAAATTGTTTGACCACTGACCTCACATTGTTTGACCACTGACCTCACATTGTTTGACCACTGACCTCACATTGTTTGACCACTGACCTCACATTATTTGACCACTGACCTCACATTGTTTGACCACTGACCTCACATTGTTTGACCACTAACCTCACATTATTAGACCACTGACCTCACATTGTTTGACCACTGACCTCACATTGTTTGACCTCTAACCTCACATTGTTTGACCACTGACCTCACATTGTTTGACCACTGACCTCACATTGTTTGACCACTGACCTCACATTGTTTGACCACTGACCTCACATTGTTTCACCACTAACCTCACATTGTTTGACCACTGACCTCACATTGTTTGACCACTAACGTCACATTATTAGACCACTAACCTCACATTGTTTGACCACTAACCTCACATTGTTTGACCACTAACCTCACATTGTTAGACCACTAACCTCACATTGTTAGACCACTAACCTCACATTGTTTGACCACTAACCTCACATTGTTTGACCACTAACCTCACATTGTTAGACCACTAACCTCACATTGTTAGACCACTAACCTCACATTGTTTGACCACTAACCTCACATTGTTAGACCACTAACCTCACATTGTTTGACAACTGACCTCACATTGTTAGACCACTAACCTCACATTGTTTGACCACTGACCTCACATTATTTGACCACTGACCTCACATTGTTTGACCACTGACCTCACATTGTTTGACCACTGACCTCACATTATTAGACTACTGACCTCACATTATTAGACCACTAACCTCACATTATTAGACCACTGACCTCACATTATTAGACCACTAACCTCACATTATTAGACCACTAACCTCACATTATTAGACCACTGACCTCACATTATTAGACCACTAACCTCACATTATTAGACCACTAACCTCACATTATTAGACCACTGACCTCACATTATTAGACCACTAACCTCACATTATTAGACCACTAACCTCACATTATTAGATCACTGACCTCACATTGTTTGACCACTGACCTCACATTATTAGACTACTGACCTCACATTATTAGACCACTAACCTCACATTATTAGACCACTGACCTCACATTATTAGACCACTAACCTCACATTATTAGACCACTAACCTCACATTATTAGACCACTAACCTCACATTATTAGACCACTGACCTCACATTATTAGACCACTAACCTCACATTATTAGACCACTAACCTCACATTATTAGACCACTGACCTCACATTATTAGACCACTAACCTCACATTATTAGACCACTGACCTCACATTATTAGACCACTGACCTCACAATATTAGACCACTAACCTCACATTGTTAGACCACTGACCTCACATTATTAGACCACTGACCTCACATTATTAGACCACTGACCTCACACTGTTAGACCACTAACCTCACATTATTAGACCACTGACCTCACATTATTAGACCACTGACCTCACACTGTTAGACCACTAACCTCACATTATTAGACCACTGACCTCACACTGTTGGAACATTCATCTCACACTTATAGACCACTCACCTGTTACAAGCTTACCTTATCTCACCCCTCCCTTGCAGTTAAACGCATTGGGTAGGTAAAGAATTGTACAGGTTTTGATTGTGTAAATATCGACCTTCATTATACTCTCTAACCTTCTTGGTTCTCAAACAATCAAAGGAAAATTCAAATTAAAAAATCAATTCTTGTATCCACCGGGGAGTGTTATGGGGGAGAAATCATAAGGCAGTAGATGTTAAGATGATATTTTTATGACAAGTTTAAATGGGTCAACCCGACTCTAAAAGTGCAATTAATGTTTTTTCAATAAAGATTTAATGGGTAATTTCCTCGGTCATTGCAAAGGAAGGCCCCCCGGTTGGTGGGGTGGGGGTTTGAGAGGACGGTGACAAAACCCGCCGCACCTCCATTTTGAATATCGTGGTTGAATTAATGAAGTAGCACATCTATCATACACACGAAGTCTGCCTTTATCGAAAGTAATTCATTAATGTTATTTGACCTGCAAAAGTTATATTAAATTTCTACGCATTCTTTACTATGCCGGTATAACCGTAATCGATATGGTTTTAAAACTCCTATCTCAGTGTCAGGACCAACTGCCCCAGTGTCAGGACCAATTGTCCCAGTGTCAGGACCAACTGTCCAAGTGTTAAGACCAACTACCCCAGTGTCAGGGCCAACTAACACAGATTCAGGACCAAATGCCCCAGTGTCAGGACCAAATGCCCCAGTGTCGGGACCAATTTAAATTTATCTCCTCGATTTCAGTCTCAGTTTCGTTGGGTCCTAAATTAATATTCTCTGTAGGTTTTAGAAAATTTATACTCCCTGTTAGTTTTAGAAAATGCATGCCCCCTGCTAGTTTTAGAAAATGCATGCTCCCTGCTAGTTTTAGAAAATTCATGCTCCCTGCTAGTTTTAGAAAATTCATGCTCCCTGCTAGTTTTAGAAAATGCATGCTCCCTGCTAGTTTTCAGAAAATTCATGCTCCCAGCTAGTTTTAGAAAATTCATGCTCCCTGCTAGTTTTAGAAAATTCATGCTCCCAGCTAGTTTTAGAAATTCATGCTCCCAGCTAGTTTTAGAAAAGTCATGCTCCCTGCTAGTTTTAGAAAATTCATGCTCCCTGCTAGTTTTAGAAATTCATGCTCCCTGCTAGTTTTAGAAAATTCATGCTCCCTGCTAGTTTTAGAAAATTCATGCTCCCTGCTAGTTTTAGAAAATTCATGCTCCCTGATAGTTTTAGAAAATTCATGCTCCCTGCTAGTTTTAGAAAATTTATGCTCCCTGCTAGATTTAGAAAATTCATGCTCCCTGCTAGATTTAGAAAATTCATACTCCCTGCTCGTTTTAGAAAATTCATGCTCCCGGCTAGATTTAGTAAATTCATGCTCCCTGCTAGATTTAGAAAATTCATGCTCCCTGCTAGATTTTGAATATTCATGCTCCCTGCTACATTTAGAAAATTCATGCTCCCTGCTAGATTTAGAAAATTCATGCTCCCTGCTACATTTTGAATATTCATGCTCCCTGCTATTTTTAGAAAATTCAAGCTCCCTGCTAGTTTTAGAAAATTCATGCTCCCTGCTAGTTTTAGAAAATTCATGCTCCCTGCTAGTTTTAGAAAATTCATGCTCCCTGCTAGTTTTAGAAAATTCATGCTCCCTGCTAGATTTAGAAAATTCATGCTCCCTGCTAGATTTAGAAAATTCATGCTCCCTGCTAGTTTTAGAAAATTCATGCTCCCTGCTAGATTTAGAAAATTCATGCCCCCTGCTAGATTTAGAAAATTCATGCTCCCTGTCACTTTTAGAGTCTGGTGGAATTCTTAATATCAGAACTTGCTTGGTATAAAATTCCATATTTTATGTAACTAAGCTAAAAAGTTTCTATTACCCAACTGCGATGATTGCATAAAGTGCGTTGTTATTATTATTATTATTATTTGCTGTCTTATATAGCGCGGTACCCCAGCCTAGGGCTAGGCTCACCGCGCTGTACATACAAATATTTTAAAAGAGACATAATCGTGACAATAACATAAAATACATATATGTAATAAAGAACAGATGTATAGAGACAAAACAAAATCTCATGCATATTCACCTCCTCCACACCAGAACTTTTACATGACAAGCCATGGACAACGACCAGCAGCAGCGTTTATCGGTCAGATGTGGGGAATCAGTTATGAATGAGTGCGCGTGTAAAAATAGGGCGTCTACTATGAAAAAGTGATACGGTGAAGGATATTGACATGCTGTCACTTGGTGGAACATGCTGTCACTTGGTGGAACATGCTGTCACTTAGTGGAACATGATGTCATTTGGTGGAACATGTTGTCATTTGGTGGAACATGCTGTCACTTAGAGGAACATGATGTCATTTGGGGGAACATGCTGTCATTTGGTGGAACATGTTGTCACTTTGTGGAACATGCTGTCACTTGGTGGAACATGCTGTCATTTGGACGAACATTGTCACTTGGTGGAGCATGCTGTCACTTTGTGGAACATGCTGTCACTTGGTGGAACATGCTGTCACTTTGTGGAACGTGCTGTCACTTGATGGAACATGCTGTCATTTGGTGGAACACGATGTCATTTGGTGGAACATGCTGTCATTTGGTGGAACATGTTGTCACTTTGTGGAACATGCTGTCACTTTGTGGAACATGATGTCACTTGGTGGAACATGCTGTCACTTTGTGGAACATGCTGTTGCTGTCACTTGGTGGAACATGATGTCACTTTGTGGAACATCCTGTTTCTTGATGGAACATGCTGTCACTTTGTGGAACATGCTGTCACTTGGTGGAACATGCTGTAACTTTGTGGAACATGCTGTCACTTGGTGGAACATGCTGTCACTTGGTGGAACGTGCTGTCACTTGATGGAACATGCTGTCATTTGGTGGAACACGATGTCATTTGGTGGAACATGCTGTCATTTGGTGGAACATGTTGTCACTTTGTGGAACATGCTGTCACTTTGTGGAACATGATGTCACTTGGTGGAACATGCTGTCACTTTGTGGAACATGATGTCACTTTTCGGAACATGATGTCACTTTGTGGAACATGCTGTTGCTGTCACTTGGTGGAACATGATGTCACTTTGTGGAACATCCTGTTTCTTGATGGAACATGCTGTCACTTGGTGGAACATGCTGTCACTTGGTGGAACATGCTGTAACTTTGTGGAACATGATGTCACTTGGTGGAACATGATGTCACTTTGTGGAACATCCTTTTTCTTGATGGAACATGCTGTCACTTGGTGGAACATGCTGTCACTTGGTGGAACATGCTATTGAAAAGGCACTTTTAAAATGACACCAATGTGAAGTTTCCGTAGAGAGATGATTAAGGTTTAAGAATAGAATGACAGGAGAACTATTTAAGAGCAAACATGGAACAGTCAAGGCTTTCTGATCCGGCTCTGCTATCAATTGAAAGGCTTTCTGATCCGGCTCTGCTATCAATTGAAAGGCTTTCTGATCCGGCTCTGCTATCAATTGAAAGGCTTTCTGATCCGGCTCTGCTATCAATTGAAAGGCTTTCTGATCCGGCTCTGCTATCAATTGAAAGGCTTTCTGATCCGGCTCTGCTATCAATTGAAAGGCTTTCTGATCCGGCTCTGCTATCAATTGAAAGGCTTTCTGATCCGGCTCTGCTATCAATTGAAAGGCTTTCTGATCCGGCTCTGCTATCAATTGAAAGGCTTTCTGATCCGGCTCTGCTATCAATTGAAAGGCTTTCTGATCCGGCTCTGCTATCAATTGAAAGGCTTTCTGATCCGGCTCTGCTATCAATTGAAAGTGATACAGTGAAGGATATTCATTGGATTCTGCTCATTATTTTGACAGGTTTGCAGCTTTAAAAAGCAGGAAAGGAAAATTTGAGATAAAATAAATTTAATGTCAAAATAACCATGACATTAACGTTGTCACAGTTCTTAAATACACTTACCTCCTGACATTTGATGAACTGTTTTTGTTCTTGTCATTGTTATACTGTGGACTTATTTTAACAAGAAGAAATCCATCGCGGAAGTTGAGAGAAGTGGGGTGACACCATGAGTTTACCTCACCGGGTGACATCCACCCTAACTACGCCCCTTCATGTGCATAGAATTGCCTTTAAGGTTAGGGTTAAGATTAGTCTAATTCGATTTCATTTGCGTTTTGTCCCCGCTACAGATTTTTAATGGATTCCAATTTAAACTTTTTTCTTTTCCTTCCCTCTTTAACAAATAAGTTAATTGGTCAAAGTACTCAGTCAGAGGTGTAACTCATGTGTGTTGTGGTCTAGACAGTCAGAGGTGTAACTCATGTGCGTTGTGGTCTAGACAGTCAGAGGTGTAACAACTGTGTTTTGTGATCAAAATCCATTTCTTGAAAACGCCCGAACATTTACCAAAAATAAAGGGTTTATAAAAACAACTGAGATTTAAAACAGATGATGATGACGCCACACGCAGAAAGGAAGTTTTTGGTATAAAAGCCACGCGCTTCTTTGAGAATGTGGGTTTTATTTGGCTGAATTCTAAGAAGTTCCACAATGTGAAATCATCCGTCATTATCTAGGGGTTCCAACTCTTTTAAAAACATCATTTTATAGCATTATTCTAACTCAGGCAATATTTATTATGTTCATTTTCTTATTGTCCGATCATAGCAGTAAATGATTTAACGTTACAAACATATAAACCTGTCTATCCATACATAATAGCTTCCTAGTGGACCCAAACATAATAGCTTCCTAGGCAAAGCTTCCCAATCTACCCAATCATAATAGCTACCCAATCTACCCAATCATATTAGCTTCCTAGTGGACACACAGATAACAGCTTCCCAATCTACCCACAGATAATAGCTTTCCAATCTACCCACAGATAATAGCTTCCTAATGTACCTCACATAATTGCTTTCTAGTGGACCCACACAAACGACCCACACAGAATAGTTTTCCGGTGAAAACAACTATTTTATATTTACTTTGGGAATAGCACTTGCAACTATATGTCATAAGGGACAAAAGATGTGGTTGTTTGTAGACATACCCAGAAATGGTGGCGTATCCGGGCATGGGCTGCTGGTGTTGTGCTTGCCTTTCTGTCCCGCAACTGGTAGACTCTCGTTGATCTTGGAGAAGTTACAGGGAACAGTTGCTACGAAAGATTCAACGTCTTGATTGGTCGCAGTGAAAGCATCCACTTCTCCGTCCCGCGTAGACTGACCACTGGGGAGTCTGGAAACGTTTAGGGTGGACTCGTCCAGTGGGGCTTGCAGGACGTCAATGCAGATCGTGGTGGGTTCTGGTGGGTCACGGTGGGACAAGTCTTTCTTGAAACTGATGTGCGCTTGGTTCATGTAGATCAGAGTAGACAAGAGGCCGATCGAGGAGGAGCCAAGAAATAGCAGCACCCCTACTCTGCACCGCCTTGTTGATAGATGGCACGCCCCTGTTCGAATGCGGTGGAAATTTGGAAAAAAGTTAGAGTTTATATATATCTGTTTACTGTGATCGAGTGGGGGGATGCGGATAGGAGTGGGGAATAGGGGTGGCAGTAGAAGTGGCAGTAGTAGAGGGAGTAGAAGTGGCAGTGGCAGCAGGAGGAGGAGTTGAAGTGAGAGTTTCAAGTAAGGATGTTTTGAAACCGATAATCAGTTGTTGACTGTAACAAAACGTTTCAAGTTATTTTATATAAGAAATACATAAATCAAGTCATTCCCCGTATTTCTGCTCTGATACAAAATAATTTTGCCGAGTTTTTGGGTCAAGAAATGTCAAGGAGCCGCCATATTGGTCGCAGTAAAAGCGGACGCATCCATTTTCCGGTTTCTATAAAATCTTTATTTTTATCAATTGTGTGAGTTTATCCAACTGAATAGCGGCTAGAACTATTACAAGAAAGAAGTTTGGAATTCCCGATTCTAAAAATACGTGAACAGGAGATTAATAAGGTTTCTCTCAGAAAACCCCGTTTCTGCTTACTCCGTGAAAAGGGTATTAGGGATTTTCTTATCCGGGATATAAAATTAATTTTATAAAAAAATTATTATAAACTGAATCAAACTATAAAAGAGTTATATTTATAGTTGTTTAATTGTTAAGATTAGGTGAGATTGGTCACTTATAATAATAATAAAAATAACAACGATAATTTTTTTTTTGAAAATCACGTTTCATCCCCAAAGGCTCGAAGTGCGGTACAAAGTCAACCACTTTAAAAGAGAAATGAAAACAATATATATTTTACCAAGATGAAATACAAAACGCAATAATGCAAAACTACATACGAGCACACTCATTCCAAGTATTCCATAACATTGCAACCATAAATATCACAAACCAATATACATCTAGGAGATAATAACTAGCTGGAAAAAGATGGTAGACAACATCACACCAGCAGGTGTTTGCGAAATAGATGTGTTTTCAAATCGGTTTTGAATGACTCCAGTGTCTGGATGTTTCTAAATTGTTGGGCCAGCAAATTCAAAAGTGCGCTTTCCGTAAGTCTCAAGGCGAACACGCGGTATCGAGAGTTCGCCACTGTCGGATGAGCTGAGTGATCTAGTCTGTACTTAAGGCGTCAAGCGCGCTTTGAGAGAGGATGACGCCAGGTCATGCAAGCAGCGGTAGCACAGAGTTGCAATTTTGTACTCTATGCGAGCGCGGACCGGCAGCCAACGCAGTTCTCTCAGAAGAGTTTTAGCATGGTCGAATTTGCGTTTACGAAGAACAATCAATTCGAGCCGCATTATTCTGTGCTTTTTTAATTTTATCCAGGAGCGTAGCTGGAAGACCCACCACTAGAACATTGCAATAGTCCATGCGTGATAGCACGAATGCTCTCTTTGATACATCAAACTTTAAGAAAGATCTAATATGACTAATTCTGCGAAGTTGGTCACTTGTTACTAGTTGCTTCATTTTTTCATGGCGTATCCTTAGCAATGTGTACTCGGCTCATAATATGCTTGTTAGCAAAAAGACGGATACAGCCGCTTTTTAAAAAAAACGTAATGCTTGGATTATTCACAGGTGGCTAATTCTAGTTTCGAATTGGTCACTAAATATTTCTAGTGAATGTTTCTAACAACTTGTAACAATGGGTTCGTTTCCAATAATAATAATTTAAAAATTAGTAATAATAATAAATGTATCTTTATTTCTATGTCTTGCTGTGTTGATTGTGGAAGATTTTAAAACATACTTCATGATATAAATTTAGTTGGACACATTAAGTCTTGGGATAATCACTGAGTTGATTACACACAGTGTGTCTTGTAATGACTATTAGAGGTTGATTGTGCCATAAAGAAATTGTGTCGCTTAAGTCACTTTGACCGGACTTTTAGTAAATAACATTACAGCAATCTACTACTGGTAAATAACATTACGGCAATCTACTACTGGTAAATAACATTACGGCAATCTACTACTGGTAAATAACATTACGGCAATCTACTACTGGTAAATAACATTACGGCAATCTACTACTGGTAAATAACATTACGGCAATCTACTACTTGTAAATAACATTACGGCAATCTACTACTGGTAAATAACATTACGCAAATCTACTACTGGTAAATAACATTACGGCAATCTACTACTGGTAATAACATTACGGCAATCTACTACTGGTAAATAACATTACGGCAATCTACTACTGGTAAACAACATTACGGCAATCTACTACTGGTAAATAACATTACGGCAATCTACTACTGGTAAATAACATCACGGCAAACTACTACTGGTAAATAACATTACGGCAATCTACTACTGGTAAATAACATCACGGCAAACTACTACTGGTAAATAACATTACGGCAATCTACTACTGGTAAATAACATTACGGCAATCTACTACTGGTAAATAACATTACGGCAAACTACTACTGGTAAATAACATTACGGCAATCTACTACTGGTAAACAACATTACGGCAATCTACTACTGGTAAATAACATTACGGCAATCTACTACTGGTAAACAACATTACGGCAATCTACTACTGGTAAATAACATTACGGCAATCTACTACTGGTAAATAACATTACGCAAATCTACTACTGGTAAATAACATTACGGCAATCTACTACTGGTAATAACATTACGGCAATCTACTACTGGTAAATAACATTACGGCAATCTACTACTGGTAAACAACATTACGGCAATCTACTACTGGTAAATAACATTACGGCAATCTACTACTGGTAAATAACATCACGGCAAACTACTACTGGTAAATAACATTACGGCAATCTACTACTGGTAAATAACATCACGGCAAACTACTACTGGTAAATAACATTACGGCAATCTACTACTGGTAAATAACATTACGGCAATCTACTACTGGTAAATAACATCTACTACTTGGCCGTCGGTCATGAAGAAATCCAATTGTTCCGGTTTTAATTGCTTTTCAAACAATTATTATTTTATTGATACATCCCAAAATATAGAAATGTTTTTTTATGACATTGACATGTTTATTTCAGAACAAATATAATACCAATAGAACAAGACACTTTTAAACAATAGAAAAACTAAAACAATTTTAATTTTTTTTAAATAGAAGAATTTAAACAATTTAATGTATGAAAATGAAATTATTCATAGTTCTCCACCAACGGGACAATGAAGTTTTAAAAAATATCATTTCCACGAAAGCGGTTACGGAACATTAACTATTATGAAGGGAAAAGATCACGACTTGTGCCAAACTGTCTTTCCAGTTTGCGCTTTGCACGCATGCGCATGTTTTCCACATTGTGTACGTGTGTGTGTGGACAACAGCGTCGTCTGGGTCTACAAATATTTGTTGATGCACCACAACAGAGTGTTCATATATACCATTTCTTATACTCTTTTTAACACACTTCGACGCATACACCATCGTAGTGCTGAATTGGGGTCTGACCGATTCGGCAGTACACAATACTTCTTAGTTGCCTATCTGATCAATATAAAAAAAAATTCGTGCATAGGCACCATTTTAGTCTCTCCTCTTTTTCTTCCTGTCATACCGGTAGCTTAGTAATAATTATTTAAAATAATTCTGCTAAATAACTTAAAGCGGAAGCGGAACCATAACCAACATCAATAAAAGAAAAATTGTTTAAATAGCCCCCCAAACCGGCACGTCTGGTCTTTCTTCTTGGCCGACGCTCTAGTGATAGGTTAAAAAAATGAGACTTTTAAATAAGACTTTCTATCAATGGCGGGTTTCTAGTGATAGGTTAACAAAATGAGACTTTTAAATAAGACTTTCTATCAATGGCGAGCTTCTAGTGATAGGTTAAAAAATGAGACTTTTAAATAAGACTTTCTATCAATGGCGAGTTTCTAGTGATAGGTTAAAAAAATTACATTTAATTCGAAACCTTTGGCTACATAGAGTGCTACATAGAGTGCTACATTGAATGCTATATAGATTGCTCATCTACACTTTTATTATTCCCTACATTTAGTACGTTTAATTAAATATCTATGTTTGTTTCAACTTTTTTAATGTTATCTTTAATAAAAGTAATTTTTAAACAAATATAGATGTTTAATAAAATCCCTTTTAAAGATAATCATTCACAATATTTAGTTTGTATTCCAGTTCCTGGCAGGTCTTACGGGACGCACTAAACATTTCAGAGCACCGCGTGCAGCTCACGTGCCTTAGATCGCTAGTCTCTGGTCTGCATGACCAAGACATTTTCCTCGTTAGGTGTAAATTTAAATATTCAAGATTGGATACTGAACTTTTTAACAAATCGCCCACAATATGTCAAGGTGAATGACCAATGATCTTTAACCAGAGAAATAAGCATCGGGGCGTCACAAGGCTGCATTCTCTCGCCTGTATACAATATATACCAATGATATTCAAAACTCGAGCGACAACGTTCCAATCTTAAAATTTGCTGATGACGTCAGCATCGTTGGCTCAATGTCTGAAGGAGACGACTTATACCGCAACTTGGTTACAAGCGTAATTAATTGGTGCGATGAAAATTTTCTTCAGCTGAATGTCTCAAAAACAAAGGAAGTGGCTGTTGATTTCAGGAGAGGGAGACACCAGATGGCAGATCTCATTATTAAAAAATCAAAGTGTAGTGAAAGTAGAGACATATAAGTACTTAGGTGTCACCATTAATAATAAGCTAACATAGCACGGCCAAATGCTGTGTAAGAAATTCAACCAATGACTATTCTACCTAAAAAAACTGCACAATTTCGGCGCAAACAAACAAGTCGTTAACTTATTCTAAAGTGCAACAATTGGAAGCCTACTTAATTTCAGTATTACCTGCTGTATGGGAAATTCAACGTCTGATATTAAACACCGCATAAACCGACTAATCATGAAAACTAGGAACATAACACAAACTAAACATCCTTCACTTGAAGAACTATTTGAAGAAAGATGTTATTTTAAAACTAAACACATCTGGGATGATACTTCCCACCCTCTTCATCACAGATACTTAGGATCGGCCCGTTCGGGACGAATTCTTTCTCTCAGGGCGAGGACTGAAAGATTTAAAAATTCTTTTGTTCCCCAATCTGTACGAATTTACCAGTGTGCTCCCCCTGAAGTCACAAATCTTAATGAGAACAAATAAGTCCCTGATATGGCTAAGAGAATTCAGCGAATGGCTGTTTTTTTTCACTAGTTATATAATTTAATATAAATGTTTTGTGTTCAAATTGTTTTTATTTATGTGCTGAAAATGTACAATGCAATCAAACAAACATTTCCATTTGTTTGTATCAATAAAAGAATCTTAGATTATCTTTCTTATAATTTGAGTTTGATAATACAGCAGTTAACACAAAGATCACAAATTGACAGTTGAAAATGGAAATGTTAAGTGTAATGTTATGTGTACTCACTGCAGCCAGCTCCCAAGCTTTTCATCATCAGGTAATATTCAGTAGAAGATTACTGACCTACAGACTTAACAAAATTGTTTTAAGTAAATGAAATCGGATTTTAAAGAAGTATTAAAATGGTAAATTAACATATCTAAAGTGTAAATTAAACTACCAAACGTGTAAATTGAAATACCAACAGTTTAAATTGAAGTAAACAAATGTTTCAAGAAAAGTGCCACGAATCTAAAATTAAATTACAATTGAGATTTAATTACCGTACCACAAAGTGTAAACTGAATTACCGTGCCACAAGGTATAAAGAGACTAAAAGTCAACGTAAACTAAATGACCACAAGTGTAAAACTGAAGATGAAAAGCGTTAACTAAATTATCCCACGTGTAAGTTTAATTGTCACGCCTGTCAAGTGAAGTTACACAATTGTAAAATAATAAAAATTAAAAAGAGTGCATTTTAAACCAAAGTAGCGCGAGTGTAATTGACACACCGGAGATAGGCCTGTAGCCATCCTACCCAGGCAGTTACTTTTATACACAGCGGATTTTCGGGGTAAGGGGGGAGGGGTTGTTTAATCATTGTTAGCTATCAATCTGCTGCGGCCTATTAACGATCTGTTGTTCATCGATGTCAAAATTTGACAAGATGAATTCACTAGTGAGTGAGTGTGATTAGCTAGAATGATTCACTGAGGATTGAGCGTAATTGACTAGATTGAATTACTGGTGAGTGAGGGTGATTGTCTAGTTTGATTCACTGGTGAGTGAGGGTGATTGCCTAGTTTGATTCACTAGTGAGTGAGGGTGATTGCCTAGTTTGATTCACTGGTGAGTGAGGGTGATTGCATAGTTTGATTCACTGGTGAGTGGGGGTGATTGCATAGTTTGATTCACTGGTGAGTGGGGGTGATTGCCTAGTTTGATTCACTGGTGAGTGAGGGTGATTGCCTAGTTTGATTCACTGGTGAGTGAGGGTGATTGCCTAGTTTGATTCACTGGTGAGTGAGGGTGATTGGCTAGATTGGTTCACTGGTGAGTGAGGGTGATTGACTAGATTGGTTCAATGGTGAGTGAGGGTGATTGCCTAGTTTGATTCACTGGTGAGTGAGGGTGATTGGCTAGATTGGTTTACTGGTGAGTGAGGGTGATTGACTAGATTGATTCACTGGTGAGTGAGGGTGATTGGCTAGATTGGTTCATTGGTGAGTGAGGGTGATTGACTAGATTGGTTAACTGGTGAGTGAGGATGATTAACTAGATTGGTTAATTGGTGAGTTAGGGTGATTGGCTAGATTGGTTCACTGGTGAGTGAAGATGGTTTCCTAGTTTGATTCACTGGTGAGTGAGGGTGATTGGCTAGATTGGTTCATTGGTGAGTGAGGGTGATTGACTAGATTGGTTAACTGGTGAGTGAAGATGATTGCCTTGTTTGATTCACTGGTGAGTGAGGATGATTGGCTAGATTGGTTCACTGGTGAGTGAGAGTGATTGCCTAGTTTGATTCACTGGTGAGTGAGGGTGATTGACTAGATTGATTCACTGGTGAGTGAGGGTGATTGGCTAGATTGGTTCACTGGTGAGTGAGGGTGATTGACTAGATTGGTTAACTGGTGAGTGAGGGTGATTGACTAGATTGGTTAACTGGTGAGTGAGGATGATTGACTAGATTGGTTAACTGGTGAGTTAGGGTGATTGGCTAGATTGGTTGACTGGTGAGTGGGGGTGATTGCCTAGTTTGATTCACTGGTGAGTTAGGGTGATTGACTAGATTGGTTAACTGGTGAGTTAGGGTGATTGGCTAGATTGGTTCACTGGTGAGTGAGGATGATTGCCCAGTTGATTCACTGGTGAGTGAGGGTGATTGACTAGATTGATTTACTGTTGAGTGAGGATGATTGTCTTGTTTGATATACAGGGAATGCAATTAACAGTGAAAAACGATTGAAACATGGCGTAAAAAGATTGTTTACAAACAATTGCTTCAATTCTTATACAAAGAGTAGACGTCAAATTATTAAATTTATCTTTTCCACACGTCATGACGATAAAGTAAAGTGTGAGGGTGACCATCTGACGGGTGTGGGTGGTGAACATCTGACGGGTGTGAGGTTGACCATCTGACGGGTGTTAGGGTGACCATCTGACGGGTGTGAGGGGTGACCATCTGACGGGTGTGAGGTTGACCATCTGAGGGGTGTGGGGGATGACCATCTGACGGGTGTGGGGGTGACCATCTGCCGGGTGTGGGGGTGACCATCTGAGAGATGTGGGGTGACCATCTGAGAGATGTGTGGTGACCATCTGAGAGATGAGGGGTAACCATCTGAGAGATGTAGGGTGACGATCTGCGAGATGTGGGGTGACCATCTGAGAGATGTGGGGTGACCATCTGAGAGATGTGGGGTAACCATCTAAAGATGTGGGGGTGACCATCTGAGAGATGAGGGTGACCATCTGAGAGATATGGGGTGACCATCTGAGAGATGTGGGGTGACCATCTGAGAGATGTGGGGTAACCATCTGAGAGATGTGGGGTGACCATCTGAGAGCTGTGGGGTAACCATCTGAGAGATGTGGGGTAACCATCTGAGAGATGTGGGGTAACCATCTGAGAGATGTGGGGTGACCATTTGAGAGATGTGGGGTGAGCATCTGAGAGATGTGGGGTGCCCATCTGAGAGATGTGGGGTGACCATCTGAGAGATGTGGGTCACCATCTGAGAGATGTGGGGCTACCATCTGAGAGATGTGGGGTGACCATCTGAGAAATTTGGGGTGACCATCTGAGAGATGTGGGGTGCCCATCTGAGAGATGTGGGGTGACCATCTGAGAGATGTGGGTCACCATCTGAGAGATGTGGGGCTACCATCTGAGAGATGTGGGGTGACCATCTGAGAAATTTGGGGTGACCATCTGAGAGATGTAGGGTGACCATCTGAGAGATGTGGGGTGACCATCTGAGAGATGTGGGGTGACCATCTGAGAGATGTGGGGTGACCATCTGACGGTTGTGGAGGCGTGAAAATGATGGAATGCTATATGGTGACCAATTGACGGTTATATGGTCATCTTACTGTTGTAGGGAAGTTAAACTACAGGTTTTGGGGTTGCAACTGAAGTGTTTAGGGGCAAGAAGTTTGAATACAGCAGAGATGGGGATTAGCACAGGTGGTGTAAGACGGCAGGGTGTTGTAGAAACTAAGACGTTTATTCAACCATCCGTGGCGTACCAAGATTTTGGGCACCCTCACACTTTCCTCCAAAAGAACTCAGCAGTTGGTCGTAAATGCCTCCCTCTTTACAAAGTTTATGAAGTTTTAACTAAAGTGCAACGCATTTTCTACATTACTATGAAGCCTACTTTGTGTGTGGGGGAGGGGCGAGCTGGTTGTGCTCATTTTCATTGTTACGCTATCGACTGGGTTGAGTGCAAGTAGGTGAAAACGCGGGGCTGTTTTATCCCTGGGCATGCGATATTGTTATACCCCTGGGTCCATTATACAAAACCTTTCAGTGTTTGTGCACCAGTCATTAACAGAACTTTTATCAAAGTCGTAAGTTTTGAACCTGGTCTAAAACATCACTGCACTCAACCCGGCCTAAAACGTCAATTCACTTAACCTGGTCTAACACTTTACTGGACTTAACCGGGCCTAACACGTCAATGCACTTAACCCGGCCTAACACGTCAATTCACTTATCCTGGTACAACACTTCAATGCACTTAACCTGGTCTAACACGTCAATTCACTTAACCTGCCATGGCCTAACACGTCAATTCACTTAACCTGGTCTAACACTTCAATGCACTTAAACTCGCCTAACACATCACTGCATTTAACCAAACTTAACTCATCACTGCACTTAACATGGCCTACCAAAGAGCTGCACTTAACCCAGCCTAACACATCACTTTATAACTCAGCCTAACACAATACTGCACTTAACTCGGCCTAACACATCACTGCACTTAACTTGGCCTAACACACCACTGCACTTAACTCGGCCTAGCACATACATGCACTTAACTGGGCCTAACACATCACTGCACTTAAATTGGCCTAACACATCACTGCACTTAAATTGGCCTAACACATCACTGCACTTAACTTGGCCTAACACATCAGTTCACTTAACTTGGCCTAACACATCACTGAACTTTAATAAAGCCTTATAGTGGTTTTTCAGTTACCATAATAACCCTTGATATTGGTAACCAAAAGACCCCCCTCGGGCGATTTAGCGTGATTAATAGAAGTCAAGAAGAGTTATTTTTTGGGGAATGCTTCGTCGCACAGGGCTGAGTTCACGACCTCCATGGCGTCACAAGAGGTCAATGTCAAGATGGACGCGCACTGTCTATCTCTGATTAGTCGGACAATCTATGACACATTAGTCGGACAATCTATGACACATTAGTCGGACAATATATGACACATTAGTCGGACAATCTATGACATATTAGTCGGACAATCTATGACATATTAGTCGGAGATGTATAACCCATTAGTCTGACAATCTCTGACAGATGAGTCGTACCGTTTCATTCGCGCTCAACTCATTGTTGCCAACTATGCGACTGTATTTAGTTTTTCCTGTTCTCTAAATCGTCATGAATAAAAATTTACGGAAAAGTCCGGTGGTTATATTTCTAGTTTGAATGAAAATCTTGTGATAACGCCAACAACGCAACATTAAAATAAACCTTCTGATAGCTACAACATATGTAACTGGTCTTTATAGGATTTTTGTGTTTTTCATTAAGGGACAAGAGAGGAAAATGAAAAAAAAAAACCCGCTTGATGAAAAGTCCCATAATTTCCATTGATATAAAAACAAATTTAGCAGTTTCATATTTTAACCTTTGAACGCTAGCTTATTATATATGTGATTCTGGTCTTATGATATCTCAGTTGAATAATGTTGTCAGTGACAGTCCATAATTACAAAATTTGTCAGTGATAGTCTATAATTACAATTATTTGTCAGTGACAGTCTATAATTACAATAATTTGTCAGTGACAGTCTATAATTACAATAATTTGTCAGTGACAGTCTATAATTACAATAATTTGCCAGTGACAGTCTATAATTACAATAATTTGCCAGTGACAGCCTATAATTACAATAATTTGCCAGTGACAGTCTATAATTACAATAATTTGCCAGTGACAGTCTATAATTACAATAATTTGCCAGTGACAGTCTATAATTACAATAATTTGTCAGTGACAGTCTATAATTACAATAATTTGTCAGTGACAGTCTATAATTACAATAATTTGCCAGTGATAGTCTATAATTACAATAATTTGTCAGTGATAGTCTTTAATTACAATAATTTGTCAGTGACAGTCTATAATTACAATAATTTGCTAGTGACAGTCTATAATTACATTAATTTGTCAGTGACAGTCTATAATTACAATAATTTGCCAGTGACAGTCTATAATTACAATAATTTGCCAGTGACAGTCTATAATTACAATAATTTGCCAGTGACAGTCTATAATTACAATAATTTGCCAGTGACAGTCTATAATTACAATAATTTGCCAGTGACAGTCTATAATTACAATAATTTGTCAGTGACAGTCTATAATTACAATAATTTGCCAGTGACAGTCTATAATTACAATAATTTGCCAGTGACAGTCTATAATTACAATAATTTGCCAGTGACAGTCTATAATTACAATAATTTGCCAGTGACAGTCTATAATTACAATAATTTGCCAGTGACAGTCTATAATTACAATAATTTGCCAGTGACAGTCTATAATTACAATAATTTGTCAGTGACAGTCTATAATTACAATAATTTGCCAGTGACAGTCTATAATTACAATAATTTGCCAGTGACAGTCTATAATTACAATAATTTGCCAGTGACAGTCTATAATTACAATAATTTGCCAGTGACAGTCTATAATTACAATAATTTGCCAGTGACAGTCTATAATTACAATAATTTGCCAGTGACAGTCTATAATTACAATAATTTGCCAGTGACAGTCTATAATTACAATAATTTGCCAGTGACAGTCTATAATTACAATAATTTGCCAGTGACAGTCTATAATTACAATAAGTTAAAAAAAAACATCACCATTTCAATGCTGAATACAAAAGGGTTTGAACATAGAATATAACATAAAAATGGGACATTTCCCATCCATCCTTTCCCCTCATAACGTTATATCAAAAATGATAAACAACCTTGACCCCACTTTTGCGTTACATACTGTGTCCCACATCCCAAAGCAAATGTCTGGTATTTTCTCCCGTTCAATGTCTTCCCTTATAAATAAAAATAATGTCGTCAAATTTTAATTGTTAACACTTTTATTTACCCTTGTTAGATGACGTCATAATATCAGTCTCATTTGTCTAATAAGTGACCCCCCCCCCCCCCTTACTTAAAGACCCATTTATGGTCCACAGAGAACTTTTTCAATGGGCTGATTATTTGGTTGTGAAGCCAGATACCATCCAGAAATAGTTGAACTTCCTCTGTTGTTACCGCCACTACCTCCTGTTTACAAGCCTCTTCAATGTTATGATGCCATTGTTGTTGTATTGTTACAGTTTCTCTCGATTGTCATTGCATGACGCCCGTGTTTCTTGAATTGAGATGTGAGCGGCCATGTTGTTTTGCTTGTAGCTAGTCAATCATAATGTAGACACGAAGCTGAACAGACCATGTGAGAGGCCATGTTGTTTTGCTTGTAGCTAGTCAATCAAAATGTAGACACGAAGCTGAACAGACCATGTGAGAGGCCATGTTGTTTTGCTTGTAGCTAGTCATTCAAAATGTAGACACTAAGCTGAACAGACCATGTGAGAAGCCATGTTGTTTTGCTTGTAGCTAGTCAATCATAATTTAGACACGAAGCTGAACAGACCATAAGAAAGGCCATGTTGTTTTGCTTGTAGCTAGTCATTCAAACTGTTGACACGAAGCTGAACAGACCATGTGAGAGGCCATGTTGTTTTGCTTGTAGCTAGTCATTCAAAATGTTGACACGAAGCTGAACAGACCATGTGAGAGGCCATGTTGTTTTGCTTGTAGCTAGTAAATCATAATGTAGACATGAAGCTGAACAGATCATGTGAGAGGCCATGTTGTTTTGCTTGTAGCTAGTCATTCAAAATGTAGACACTAAGCTGAACAGACCATGTGAGAGGCCATGTTGTTTTGCTTGTAGCTAGTCAATCAAAATGTTGAAACGAGGCTGAACAGACGTTTTCACTTGGTATGACATCATATCACTAAATAAAACAAATACTGCTTTTTGCTTGCAGGATTCCAGTGATAAGCAACCCGTCAGATCAGTTCCATCCGCCACTACCTCACAGTTAGCGCCAGGCCTGGATTAACCATTAGGCAAATAAAGCACGTGCCTTGGGCACCAAGCGTTAGGGGGCACCACAAGTCCTCAAGAAATTTTTTTTTGGAGCAAATTTAAGTCCAGAAACAACTGAAAATTTAACAAGTGCTATGAAAAGGAAGAAACACATTATAATAAAAATTCACATTCAAGTTTGGTACAATTTTGAATGCTTAAAAATTAAGCGCATTAAAAATTTACCAAACTCCTGGTAAATGGTAATGAGTAAAATGCGGACCTTGCGGACTCACTCGGCTTGTAAATAAATAATGCGGTCGTATTCGAATTGTAAAAATTTTTGGGAAGTTTTATAAAAAAATTTAAACCATTTTTATATTTTCAATAAATAATATTAAAATAATAAAATTAATTAATTAATTCGACCGGGAACTCCTTAGTAATAGACACAGAAACTATAAACTTTTGAGAAAGATTTAAGCTAGATTTAGAGTTGGCATAGCAAGATTTTAACTGTAATTAAATATATATTTTTTTACAAGTAACTTTTGTATGTATGTGGCAGATGTGTTGCGCAAAATTAACTTTGACGATATACTCAAAAGCTTTGCTAGATGTAAATCTAGAAAGAAATTTTTTTAAATGTAAATGACAATATCTTTTTGATTCTTTCATCTAATAAAAAAATAAAGTATCTTTGTCTAAAATTATTTCAACATTTATTAACTATTAATTTTAATACAGAAATACTTTATTGTAGGCTTTATATAATGTGATAATAGTACAAACTACACACACATTTGTTAACCACTGTTTTCTTTGCATAATATTGAACATACCAGCGGTCACGGTCAGTGAAAGATCAGGGGCCCCGGGCAGAATGGGGCACCCATGTGGGTTTGTGCCTTGGGCACTAAAATGGCTTAATCCGGCCCTGGTTAGCGCAACAAAAACACTAGTCTGTGCTCTTGTTCTCTCTTGTCTTTACTATTGTAACTCTGTCAGGTTCACCGAAAAATTTTATAGAAAAACTGCAAAAAGTTCCAAATTAAACTGCTAGGTTAGTTCTAAAGGCAAAGCAACGTGATCACGTCAGCCCACTTCTTGACTCACTTCATTGGCTTCCTTTACATACTGTCTGTTCGCTGTCACAAATTTTTCTCTGTTTCCTGCCCTTTCTATCTTACTGAACTTCTTTCTGTCTGTTCACCCCTTTGACAGCTTTGTTCTTCCGCAGACACTCGTATCCTTTCTGTGTCCAGGGCACGCACTAAAACATAGGGTTAACGATCTTTCTCTTTCTTTTTCGCCCCCAAACAATGGAATTTTCTACTATTACACATCCGCAATATACCGACCATCCAGGCCTTCAAAACTGCACTCAAGACCCATCTCTTCAAACTCTACTATTCCGACTCATTCCCACCCCACCCCCCTCTGACCGATAAACACTGATGGGTGCTGCTGGATGTCGTCCATGGCTAGACATGGGTAAATAGTAAGGGTCGCAAAACCGATCCCTTTTGCCAAAACCGGTATTTTCGATATTGAAGTTTACGAATCGCGGAATCCCGATATTTTCGATATTTAGAGAATTTTTAGTCGAGATTCGAGATTAAAAGTGAGGATTTATCAATGAAATAAAAACATTCAGAAAAAATATCACATTTTGATTTTTAATAATCTTTTAACAATAACACAAATGATTATCTTACCACTTTAATCAAATGAACAATAATAATATTCTTAACTTTTTTAATTGAAACAGTTTTATTATCAAATATTAAAATAATTTGTGTTGTTTGAATCTTTTGTCAAATTTAAATAACGAAATCGTAAAAATGACAAAGTATAATGTTTGGTCACTTAATTTTGACCGCATATTGTTACAAAAGTAACCTGTTGGCGAGGACACTCGCTCTGACTCCACACTGGTCGGAGGAATAGACCTTAGGTTATCATACGCAATTTCTAGATATTTTCCTCTTGAGCCGCCTTTCTCAAAAAAGCCATTTCTATTTTTACCAATGTATCAATGTCTCCATCCGTTGGTCTGAAAGTATTATCCTAAGCCTGAAGTTTCTTTTGTATTTCATTTTCTAATTATCTCTTAAGCGGCAGTGTATCTTCAAGTACATCAAGCTCAGATCCAAGATGTTCAATTTCATTGTTCAAAGATATTTTCAACCAGGAATCCGCTATCTGACCAAGCTTTTGAATATCCACGATATGTTTTCGCATCTGGTCGCAATATGGCCTTAGAAATACGTCCAAGTAATCACTGGAATGTGCAGACTTTATTATCATAATACGGATTTACTATTATTATTTAATTTTTAGTTTTTTTTGGCATAATTAAAAGAAATCAAGCAATCACATTTTTTCTTTAAAATTAAAAGTTGACCCCGTGATTTGAGTGCAACGTGTTATTATTTCCATACAAATTATAAACTCTTAATGTAAGTCAAAATTCGATCTTCATTCGTCAATAATATGAAAACAGTTACTTAACAATCCTGTACCTTCAGGTCGTGACTTATCTCCACTTACACACTACACACGAACGATAAAAAAAAAAAACTAATCACAACGTCATGATTTTTGACAAATAAGAGTACACAGATCTAGCCCGTCGGTCGCCTCTCTTTGAACTTGAGACACGTGGTGTGACGGATTTGCATATCTCATAAATTATTGATGTCTTGCTTTAACTACGACGTGGAAACTAAGAAAAACGATATACAAAAAATTGAAAATGAAATCCCGGGATTATCGAAAATCCCGGTTTTCATAAATCCAATCCCGGTTTTTTCGAGCATCAATTATGGTCCCACAAAAATAGTGCATCAAAGGACTGGCGATGTTACCATTGGGCTCATTAATGCACAGTCATCTGTCTCTCTATGTTCAGAGTTCACGTGCGCCTAACTGGCAGCAGTGAGACCTCTCGAACATTTTCGCACATCGGAGCGCCGTGAGCATGCTATCAAAGCATGGAAATGAGCGCTATATAAGTACTCCAATCAATCCCGGATTGAGACCCCTAGTCAATAGTACTTGGATGGGCGAGGTCAATGGTTTTACAAAGCTGGTTTTAATTAAATCATTAATTTTTTTATGTAACAGTTTTTTATTGTCATGTTTCTTTTTTCCGATTTTTATGTGAAGCGGGGTGAGCCTAGCCCTAGGCTATATAAGTGAGCCTAGCCCTAGGCACCACGCTATATAAGACCTCTTATTAATAATAATAATTAGACTAGATTACATTCTTATTCCTATACCTAATAATAATAAATAAATATATAGAAATTAACCCACTTTAACTTTCGTAACAGGATTATTTTATGTTCTATGTGATTAAATCAACTGGTTATTCACAATGATTAGCTTATGATATAGTAAGCCATTTCTGTTTGAATAACAATTTCAACTTATTACAGTATACCACCGCAAGCGACAAATACAGTGGCAAATCTGCAGAGCTTGATTCAAGTTCCAGATGTATTGGACTTGAAATACAGGAAAACAAAACTAAATTTTGAGAAGAAATGCAAATAGCACGGGAGCTGTAGCAAAAGAAGGAAAGCAAATAAGAGAAGTTGATAAGGACTTGAAATTGTTAAAGGTTTTTGCTGCACTGAGATTTGAACTTGTTTAAGGTCTATGCTCCACCAGGAGTTGAAATTGTTTAAGGTCTATGCTCCACAGGGAGTTGAAATTGTTTAAGGTCTATGCTCCACTGGGAGTTGAAAAGGCAAAAAATAAGAATGTTTGCTGGCAGAATGTGCTGGATAACCTGGCACTGTCTGCCATTGTGTACCATGGATACAGATAACCTGCCACTGCCATTGTGTACCATGGATACAGATAACCTGGCCTTGTCTGCCATTGTGTACCATGGATACAGATAACCTGGCACTGTCTGCCATTGTCTACCATGGATACAGATAACCTGCCACTGCCATTGTCTACAAATAACCTGGCCTTGTCTGCCATTGTGTACCATGAATACATATAACCTGGCACTCTCTGCTATTGTGCACCATGGATATAGATAACCTGGCAATGTCTGCCATTGTGTACCATGAATACAGATAACCTGGCACTGTCTGCCATTGTGTTCCATGAATACAGATAACCTGGCACTGTCTGCCATTGTGTACCATGAATACATTTAACCTGGCACTGTCTGCCATTGTGTACAATGAATACAGATAACCTGGCACTGTCTGCCATTGTGTACCATGAATACAGATAACCTGGCACTGTCTGCCATTGTGTACCATGAATACAGATAACCTGGCACTGTCTGCAATTGTGTAACATGAATACAGATAACCTGGCACAGTCTGCTATTGTGCACCATGGATACAGATAACCTGGCACTGTCTGCCATTGTGTACAATGAAACATATAACCTGGCACTGTCTGCTATTGTGTACCATGAATACAGATAACCTGGCACTGTCTGCCATTGTTTTGTCTACTGTAAAAGTATTTAAGAGTGACCTGAAGGTCCTTACTTTGATTCATTTCTTATTTTCTGTAAAATTTTCCATGAATGGGGAGCCTTGTATAAACTCACACACAGGTCTTCTAATGACACTGATAACACACTCTATTACTAATAATATTAGTTCACTCAAGTGGTTACCGCCAGATCAACTCCCCTGAGTTAACTCTCCACTTAAAGCACTCAATCCTAATCTACAAGATTTCTACAAAGGAAGACATTTTCATGGACATAGGCCATTGGTGACACTAACACCATCAAGTAGTGACATGCAAACCATTCTGCTAGACAACATTTTCAACTAACACCATCACATAGTGACATGCAAACCATTCTGCGAGACATTTTCAAATGAAAACCAAACATGTCACAAAGCTTCCAGAAAAATAAAGTAATACAAAAACAATTTATTAAAAAATCTATTTTTTATGAAATGTGAATTCCATAAGACAGAATCCATAGCTTATTTTTGTTGACAATTCAAATTTAACATTTTACAGTAATATGTTACATGGATCAAGGAAGGTTGTTTTTTTTATACAGTCAACAAATCTTGTTTTTACAATTTAAAAAAACAAACAAAAACACCTCAATACAAACAATTCCAGGTGTTGAGTCCAGCAGACCTGAGATGACCAGACTTCCTATTGCATAAATAAAATGTGTTTAAGATGTCTTTAGGAATTATTTATTGAATCTTTTTCTCTCAGTATGTCAATTTGTAATTGAGCAAACGATTTTTTGAAATAGGATTAAAAAGCATCTGCTAGAGATGGAGAGAACAATTTATACGTGATGTTATCAGCATGCTAAAATCTTGGCTACACATCTCTGTTACGATACATCAAGTATTGACTATATTCAGAAATATAGCTATGACCTTGGAATTCAGATACGTACTTGAAAATTGTGATTTATTTTTTTGTTGAAAGAAATTGCTACTCATCTGTTCCATTTTTCTGTTTACAGCAGACAACAAGCTTTTGGGGTTATTCATTGAATATTAAAAATTTCATTGAAAGCACACATTAAAAAATGAGCTTATAAACCGATGTGGATCTACTTAAGTCATGAATAAGTCATAGCAAAAAGAACAAAAACATAGAGAAGAACAATCATTAGGCATGAATAATAAAACAAACAGTAGTAGGTCATGTGATATCACAGCTGAGTGTGGATGTGTGTGTTCTTGTAGCCAAAAACTGTGGCTAACAGGGAGACTACATAGATTATCGAGGGAGACCACACTGCTTTACTAGGTCAAAAGTTTCAAAGATTAGCAGAAGCATCCTTGACCTTCACTACAGATATATGACAATAAAATCAAAAACATTTGTTTCTGGTCCAACAAATAATGTTGATGAAAATAACTTTAGGTTAAAAGAAGAAAATGCCTTATATGGTCCCATTACCTACAGTCTACTCAACTCACACCATATCCATATCATACAACCCACACAACAGTTTTTGTCTTATCGACTGGAGCAGACTGACACCTTAGTGCTATAAACCCCATGTTGTGTTCTATCAAGGGTCTAGCTCTGACTGCTGTGCATTCATCCAAACAGTTACCAATTATGGCCAAGATTACAATTTTTTTTATCAAAAGATAACTTTCTACTTATTAATTATAATTTTCTTGAATGTTTCCACTATGAATATCATTATGATAGAATGACTAAGCCTCTAGTTTACATCAACTATTTTGCTTGATAAAATATTGATTTTATAAGTCTCTGTTGTGATAAACAGAATTGTGTAGGGAGGGATATGTTATTTTTTTGCATGTGTGAAACCTCGAGTTGCTCGCATCAACAGTAGGACGCCACCGGTGTGACATCAGGACTGCCCGACTTTAACCTTTCTGCTGCTGTTTCACTCTGGACCTCGGCCAGCTTCAGGATATCCTGTGCCAATGCATCCACCGTTGTGTAGCGGACTCTATCAAAACTGAAAATGTCTCTGATAAATCCCAACACTAGATCCTGTCAACACAGAGAAAGCTTTCAAATTTTAATAAAAATCTCTTCATAATAACTGAACATCAGGGTTGTGGGAAAAAGAAAAGAAAAAAACAAAAAAATTTTTTTGTGAAATTTGAAAAAAAAAAAAAAATTTTTAAAAATACATGCACAGAATATGAGGGGACAAATAGTCAAGAAAAACAATGAAAAAGTATTAAGGCTATTAACCCTTTCATTACCGCTGGTTTTGGCATAGATTTTTGCTGACTCAGGAATAACAAAACTTAAAAGAAGAAATTTACGGTATTTTTCATTCTCTATCCGATTCACTTTTTAACTTCTCTATAGATTGAGGAATAAAGAAATATGTAGCATTGAAATATGACTTTGACGTGATGTCCTTGGTAATCGAAAGTGGTTGATCGTGCCGTCCCGTTGACATCATCGGTAACGAAAAGGTTAAAAACATTCCCCAAATAATTGTGAAAAGCATATATAAAAACGTAAGATCTGGTTGCCTAAGTTGCAACATCACAGAATTAATCAAGGCATTTTTTATATGCAGCACTCTCGTACAATGATTGTACATTGAATCATCATTACAATAAAGGGTGCACTGACCTTGAAAAAATTGCACATTTCTTTGAGCTCAGTGTCAGGTCCAAGGAATCCCCAGGCCAGCAAGGGACTTGTGTGTTCAGTGATTGAATAGAAGTGAGCAATGAAGCCATCGTTGAACTGCAGGGAAAATGGTGACCATATCAGGATAAAGTTAGGTCAAACTCAACTACAGAACACTCATAAAAACTATGCAACTGAGCCATCATTTTAACGACAGGGGACAGGGTTGAAATATCAGGATATGGTTATACGAAATTGACGGAACCCTCATAAAAACTATGTAATTGATTCAATTGAGGCCATAAAAAACTGAACCATGAAGTTATCATTTAAAAATAATGAGATGCGTAGAACAGACAAGGTTTGTCCTACATTTCAATATGAAAGTGTGCCAACCTTAAGTAAACTTCTCTTGGCTTTCAAGACGGACCAGACAGCGGTGGCCAAGGCCTAGAATAACAAACATTAAAGACTGTAAACAAGCTGGTAAATAAATTTATCAAAAGTGCTGCGTGCAATAAAGATATCATTAATATCAAAGAGAACATTTTCAAAAAATTGTATTATTGTTATTATTAGTTGTCTTATATAGCGCGGTACCTCAGCCTAGGGCTAGGCTCACCGCGCTGTACATAACAATATTAGCAAAAATAACATAATCGTTACAATAAAATTAAAAACATTTTATGTAATAAAGAACAGCTGTATAGAGAAACAAAACAAAAACAAATGCATATTCATCCCATCCACCCCAGAACTTTTACATGTCAAGCCATGGACGGCAGCCAGCAGCATCATTTATCAATCAGAAAGGGGGGGGGGGGATCAGTCAGGGTAGTAGAGTTTAAAGAGATGTGTTTTGAAGGCCTGGGTGGTTGGTATATTGCAGATGTGTAGTGACAGAGAATTTCATTGTTTGGGGGCGCAGAAAGAGAAAGATCGTTCACCATGTTTTAGTGTGTGTCTTGGGAATGGACAGAATGTGTGTGTCTGCGGAGGAGCCAAGCTGTCAAAGGTGTGAATATACAGAAAGAAGTTCGAATATAGACAGGAAGGGCAGGAATCCAAGAAAAAGTTGTGACAGAGAACAGACAGCTTGTAATCAATGCATGCCTGTATAGGAAGCCAATGAAGTGAGTGAAGTAGTGGAGTGACATGATCACGTTTTTTTGCTTTTTAAACCAGCCTAGCAGTTGAGTTTTGAACCTTTTGTAGTTTTTCTATGAAGTGTTTTGGTGAACCTGACAGAAGAGAGTTGCAATAGTCAAGACGAGAGAGAAAAAGAGCACAGACTAGTGTTTTTGTTGCGCTAACTGTGAGGTAGTGGCGGATGGAGCTGATCTGACGGATAGCGGTGTATGCAGAACGACAAATGTGAGAGATATGTTTATCGAGAGACAAGTTGTTAGAAAGAATATAACCAAGATTCCTAGCAGAGGATGTAAACTGTATGTCGGAGTTATCTACTTGAAATGAGTTGGGGAGAGCTGAGGTAGAGGATGATTTGTGATTGTGAATGAGGAGTGCTTCCGTTTTGTCATCATTAAGCTTTAACTTGCTAAGTGTCATCCAAGACTTGACATCACCAATGCACTCCTGCAAAGTCTGGACAGCGGAATCCACAAGAGAGGGATGGGTATGCTTATATAGCTGCGTGTAATCACGAATGACTGGCTCTCAACAGCATGCCTCCCAAGCAAGAGGAGCAGTGGCCTGGTGTACAATGTGAATAGAACCGGGCCCAAAACTGACCCCTGTGGCACTCCGTACACCAAATCAGCACTGCCAGAGAGACAAGTCATAGACAGAGACTGCGTTTTATCAGAGAGGTACGACCTAAACCAAGGCAAAACCGAACCAGAAATTCCAAAATAATTTTCAAGGGTTTTGTAAAGGGTTCCAAGGTCAACAGTGTCAAAGGCCGCACTGAGATCTAAGAGGATCATGATAGAGACATTACCGCTGTCCAATGCGAGCAAGAGGTCATTGGTGACTCTCAAGAGAGCTGTCTCTGTGATGTGGAAAGGTCTATAGGCTGACTGATTAGGACTGAGAAGAGAGTGGTCGTTTAAGTAAGCAAAAAGTTGTTTCAGAACTAGTTTTTCAATGACTTCAGATAAAAATGATAAGTTAGATACAGGTCTGTAGTTTTTTAAATTATTTTCATCCAGACCAGGCTTCTTAAGCAATGGTTTGATGACAGCTGACTTACACATAGAGGGAACAGTGCCAGACGACAAGCTTTCATTGATTATGTGGGTTATTGTTGGGAGCAAATTATCTAATGACTCAACCAACAGGGGGGTGGTGATGGGGTCCAAAGAACACGATGTAGGTTTAGATTTTAGAATAATATTTTTAACCTCTAGTTTTGAAACAGGTTTAAAAACATCGAAATTTGAAATAACACAAGAAGAAAAAGGCAAATCTAGAAGCGGTGCGTCAAGACGATCAAGGTCAGCGCTAATGTCAGAAAATTTGTTTGTAAAGAAATCACAGAAAATATCTGGTTGCTGAGGCAACGGAAACACTGAATGAAGAAGAGTTCCTTTTTTACTCCCACTGAGGTGGCTACAAACATCAAACAACTGCCTGCTGGTCTTACCCATAATTATATTTTGGCTAAAGGAGCACGACTAATAATCTGAGTGACACGCTTCTTGGCAGTAGAATAGATCTGCTTAAAAACTACAAGACCTGACCTTAACCACTTTTTTTCCGCACTACGGCGCTCTTTCTTGGCACTGCGTAGTTCTTCTTTTATAGTCGCATACCAAGGAGCTGACCGTGCTAACCTAAAATTGCGTCAGGTGACAGGGGCGTGCCGATCAAGCGCATCGCGCAATAAACGGTCTAGCGTTACCAAAGTAGGGCAGAGGGCGGGGTACACTTCTAAACTTAGGTCGTGCTTAAAGGCATTCCTGTTTATACCTCGCAGACTGCGGACCTCCCTGAACTGCGGGAGAGGATTGGGGGCCCTAACACTAAGCTCGCAAACAACACAGAAGTGGTCAGGGGTCAGCTCTTGAGTGATTGAAGTAGATCTAGCTAAACCATGCTGAGGCTCACGTATCACCCAATCAAAGTTACTCTATTAGTAACTCCTGACATTTCCTTGGTAGCATAGTTTATTTACTCTATTAGTAACTCCTGACATTTCCTTGGTAGCATAGTTTATTTACTCTATTAGTAACTCCTGACATTTCCTTGGTAGCATAGTTTATTTACTCTATTAGTAACTCCTGACATTTCCTTGGTAGCATAGTTTATCTACTCTATTAGTAACTCCTTACATTTCCTTGGTAGCATAGTTTATTTACTCTATTAGTAACTCCTGACATTTCCTTGGTAGCATAGTTTATTTACTCTATTAGTAACTCCTGACATTTCCTTGGTAGCATAGTTTATTTACTCTATTGGTGACATTTCCTTGGTAGCATAGTTTATTTACTCTATTAGTAACTCCTGACATTTCCTTGGTAGCATAGTTAATCTACTCTATTAGTAACTCCTTACATTTCCTTGGTAGCATAGTTTATTTACTCTATTAGTAACTCCTGACATTTCCTTGGTAGCATAGTTTATCTACTCTATTAGTAACTCCTGACATTTCCTTGGTAGCATAGTTTATTTACTCTATTAGTAACTCCTGACATTTCCTTGGTAGCATAGTTTATCTGCTAAGGGAAATAGAGGATACACATTGTTTTCTTCTTATAAACTTTGAACCAACAACTGAAATGACTTATTTTATTTCTAATTGAGCTTCATCACATTTAATGTGGGATTTATTGTTCGTTCAGACCCGACCAAAAAAACTTTGTTAATTAATAGTCCTTACAGTTTCTTTGAATCCGTTGGATAACCATCTGTTCTGTACAACCGTCAACACAGTGGATGGAGGATTAGCCAAGTCATCAAAAGCATCCATCATGATAAAGTCAAGGACAATGTCATAGAATGACATCACTCTAACCTGAAACATGATCAGATGTGTTACATAGTGATTAAATTCATCAATGTTGTTACATAGTGATTAAATTCATCAATGTAACATTGAGCTTATATTATAATATATTCATCAGATGTGTTTAGTAACATATTACTGACACTCAAACGTATGTAACAACCCTTTGAAAGGGAATGTCACCTGACACTCAAACGTATGTAACAACCCTTTGAAAGGTAATGTCACCTGACACTCAAACGTATGTAAAAACCCTTTGAAAGGTAATGTCACCTGACACTCAAACGTATGTAACAACACTTTGAAAGGGAATGTCACCTGACACTCAAACGTATGTAACAACCCTTTGAAAGGGAATGTCACCTGACACTCAAACGTATGTAAAAACCCTTTGAAAGGGAATGTCACCTGACACTCAAACGTATGTAACAACCCTTTGAAAGGGAATGTCAACTGACACTCAAACGTATGTAACAACCCTTTGAAAGGGAATGTCACCTGACACTCAAACTTGGACTTAGTTGGAAACCAAACTCTAGGAGTAGAAAATGGAAACCGTTCCATCCCTTTTGTTGACACAACACCTCCAACAACAAATGACATGGTTAGGTAAATAACAACACACACCAGAATACATAAAACAAACTATGAAATTAAATCTTCACAGGTGTTCCTAAGTGTTTGGATGCTTTTTGTTTTTGTTTACAAGCCTCTCCTAAAAGACTTACTCCTCTTCCTCTCAATTCCTCTTCAATCATGGGCCAGTTGGTGTCCACACTGATGAACTGCATCATTTTGTCATAGGTACTGTGGAACTCATCGACATCCTGTGTGGATGGGACAGCATGGGTTAAAGGAATCATTTATTATGAATTAATCCAAAGTAATTCTAATAACAAATGTTTTACAGTAAAAATCTACTGATGTCAAAGGTATAAATTGAAGCATTCTTCTTATTTCATAAACAAAATAAAGTTCAATTCAAGACTTATTTTAAGGGTATTAAAAAAAGGCCCATCTCTTACTTTGTCTGCTTTGATCATGAGATCTCCTACCAACTTCCTGCCCATGGCTTTAAACCAATCTCTCTTGCTTTCATCTTGGAAGATCGACTGGAATCAAGAAACAGACAACATATAAAAAAATCTGATATAAGCCCCAGACCCTATCTGATTGCTTCACTGAGCTTGTTTAAACAGTGTATAGAAACAGGTTACTGTAACAGCAGTTCTAAACTTACATAGAAAGCCAAACGGATGCCATGGAGTTTGGCCAGAAATTCCACATCGGAAAGACACTGTACCATCTCTGGTCTGTAACAAATAAAAAATTAAGCGGTTGTAAGATGTGGCTTTTGTGAACAATAAAACAAATGTTTTGGAAGCTAACTTTTTATTTCCGCTCAGTAGAAGATTAATTCATAAAATCACGTTTTACCATTGTAAACAACTAAGACTAAAGATAGATTTTCATTACCTATAAATCAAGAAAAACAATAAATATTTACGGTGGTTTTGTTTTTCCACCATTCCATTTGTGCTTACCTAATTGTTCGACAGGGCACATTGCCATATTTAAGTTCCAACATACCAGCTTCATACAGAGGCACATGATGTAAAATATCCCGGTTAAAGTCCAGATCTGTTAAGTGTGCCATCTGAAAAGTAAATGCTTTTATCATGTCATCATTTTCTAGTCTAATGTATAGCTTTGACTTTTTATAAGTTTAATTTAGTCAACATATTTGTCATTCAAAGGGGGGGAAAGCTATGAAGAGTAAAATCTTACAAGAAACTCAAGTGGAATGGACTTTTCAGATCAGTAAAGCAGCTATTCAAGAAGAGAAGGACACTAAGACAGAAAAAGCTGAACCACCTAAACCAAAAGGTTGACTAAACTCTCATGAAAAAAAAGGCTATATTAGTCAACATTATATTTCTGACACAACACAAAAACTTATCTGGCTAGATAGCACATAGTTCTAGGAGCTCGCCAATAAATGAAAGTGATGGATATTATTCAAATATAATTTGAATCTTTCCTTCAATATAAATTTTTGTTGTAGTGATATTAACACTATAACTGTCATACAGGCCAATCATTGGCAGTTAAACCCCTAACTCTGGTGTCACTAGTGATATTAACACTATAACTGTCATAAAGGCCAATCATTGGCAGTTAAACCCCTTTCTCTGGTGTCACTGCCGATAATCCACTGCTAGCAAAATCGTTACTAAAAATGAGAATGTTTTGATATATATTGGTTAAGAGAAAATCACGTTAACGTTACTTCCTGTCTGTTAAACTGCTTTTAATTGGCTTTCTGTGTGATTAATCGGGTGTGACATTTGCTCAATCTTTTTTGACAGTACTGGAGAGGGTCCCCCTCTAGTTTGCAAAATTCAAACAGAATTTCTTTATTGGAATTATTTCAAATGGATTAAAATAAAAGCAATGTTCCACATGCTACTAATGACGGTATTAGTTCTAGAAATGATGAGGACATAAAAGTCAGATATTGATAATTTTAGCCCTAGCCTTAGTGGTATTGTTACAGACAAATTCGTTTGGGGAAAGGTGGATGTCAAAGAGAAAAGACAATGATTTGATCCCAAAGACCTACCCTAAAGAGATTCAAAGACATTTATGTTTGTTATTTATGTTTTGGAGTATTAATTCATAAAAAATGGATTTAATGACTTCATTTTAAAAAGAATTTTTGAAATGATTTTGTGCCTTCTCCTTTTTATTTTGTATGACAGAAATTTGAAAGTAATTCACTAATATTACAATTAGTACCTATAACTTGACATTTTCTAGTATCTCAAAAACTTGATTTTTGATAATTTGAGCAATTGGTTGGGTTGAATTCAGAAGTTAAATTTACTCACTCTGTAAGGTTAAAGGTCAAAATCAACATACATAACATGAAAACAAATTTGTTTGCATACCATGTCCAATGTACTTTCAGAATATATATAGTTGAAAGGGTCTCTGAATTTATTTAGTTATGTGGGTTTAGTCATTTTTGACATCAAATGAAAATGCTAAAAATGGCTCGACACTACAGAAAAATGCACTTGAAAGTTATAGGGTTAGCATCAGATTTATTGTCTTGAAATAGTTTTTCTTAATGAATTGAAATTCATAAATGCTGCATCTGTCACAGGTAAAAATTCAAGTAAACAACATCTAACAGCAACTACTTACATCTGTGGCAGAAACAAAAGATTCCTGATCACTAGAATCATCATCAAAACTCCTCTCTCTGTCTCTCTCAGCAAAGACAGCCAGGGCAGACTCCAGGGCTATCGATTCTACCTGGCGATCACATAGGCGCTCATAGTTCTCCTGCATGCGGTAGGCAAGGTCCAGAAGATTTTCAAGTCTGTGCTGTAAATTTGCAGTGTCTTCATCCTGTAGGTTTTCAAAATAATAACTTAAATGTAGTGTAGCTAAATTTTAATTAACAAAAAAGACATTGGGAAATTCATTTTGTATCCAGTACAGGTTAAATGAAGATTACAAATGAAAAATTTAATAAAATGGCATAGTTTCCAAGATGGTTAATACTGGTATTTGAACTTCCTATTCTATAATATCTGAAAGCACTTACTGGAATAGCTAACACAGAGGAATTCTGCTGTTCATCCAAGTAGGACAGCTTCATAACAGCATCTTCCCAATATGAAATTGCTAAAGAAAGGTTCTCCATTCCTGAAGTATTTAAGGTATAAAAAAAAATACATCTTGAAACATAAATATAGTAACCATTTAATGGTTTTAAACATGGTATATACATTTAGCTCTGTGTGATGCACATTTTGTAGAGCACTTTTGGTTAGCGATTATTTGACATTTGAAATGTGTACAAATTAATGTTCAGTTCCATTGATGTGGATATTATTTCAAAATTAAACTGGTTAATAAAATAAACTTTGCACACACCTTGTAATTTTAAAACCCCTCCTAAATGTCCTTTAAATCAATCAGTTCAAATTTGTTCAGGCAAAAAAATAAAAACTGCTGAGGTTAAATAATATCCAAAACACAGGGAATAGAGGGTATTGGAAGACAATACTTCCGGGGCGCTGCTCTGCAGGCGACTCGATTGCATCAGTGCATCTTTTTCAGCCTTTTTTACAGTTTTTACATGTTAGATTTAATTGTGTTTCACTCAAGTACAAATCGATCTGCTTAGGATGATTTTATTGTATGTTTTGTGTCTTTTTCTTTGCGGGAAACAGCTTTAATATGGACTTTGGATATCAAAATAGTCAGCCTGGTATAAAAATGTCACTTCCGCCATTTTTGTAAACTTCCGCCATGTCAAAAACAAATTGCGACCAACTCACGACTAAAAGGAAGAAAGCAGGGAAGAAGGGGAGGCATTCACTTAAAATGCGGAAACATAGGACAGCGAGACTTTCTTCCACATGTTGTTTTGGGAAACGTTAGATCACTACGTAACAAGATGGATGATGTGGGTTGTTTCTGTAAGCATTTCTATCAATTTCGTATGAGCTCTTTAATGTGCCTGACAGAAACATGGCTTAACGAAACGTTACCAGATTCAGCAGTGGCACTGGACGAATTTAACATTTTCCGTGCCGAAGGAACAACCGACAGCATCAAATTCAAAGGAAGGGGTTGAAATATAATGAGGTGTTATACAAAAATAGCTGCCGCCAGGGGAACACGATTAGGATTACAATGCAAGGTCATTTGTCAAAAGTCTTCAACACATTGTGACTTCATCAAGTTTAACTATAGTTGGGGGATCAGAAACTGGTTCTGCCTCTACAAAATGAAAGTGCTGATGAGAAGAAATCCGGAGATGGGGAGATGGAGTTCACGTGCGCCTAACAGGCAGCAGTGAGGCCTCTCGAACATCTAACATCGGAGCGCAGCGAGCATGCTACCATAGCATGGAATTAGCGCTATATAAGAACTCCAATCAATCAAACTTACCCAACTGACAGAGGTCAGCACTGGTCATGTTGGCAGTGTCTAATCCTGAGTGAGTAATAGTGGAAGAACTTGAATTGTTGGAAACACCACCTAAACTGTTCATGGATGCAGAAAGGGCTCTTTGTCTTAAAAGATTTCCAACATCCCCACTACCACAATTGCTGCCATCAACACTGCTTGATAAATTGTTTTTCTTTGAAGAATGAAGTGCATCTGAAGAGGTTAAGCCAATGTTGAGTGAATGAAAACAAAGCTTCAATAAAAGTAATCTTTGACATTTAAATTTCGTTGATAACCTGCCATAATGAATAAGTGTAACTTTGTAAGTTTAAAAAAAAAATCCATTAAATTTACTTAATAAAAGAGTTTTACTTACAAAGCAAAACTATAAAACATTTAGTGCAAATTGCAATAGTTCTGCAAATGTTTTATTTTGTTTTATTTGACTCAAGTGCTTATGTATTGCAAATCAAATTTGTTAAATGACTAATTCATTTCCCTATAAGTCCAATCAAAGCTGACTTAAGTTCAAAGGGGGGTAATAATGTGCAGACACTTGTTTAAACACAAAGCAGCAATCACTGTACCTCCATTTGGTGTCTGAGTCTTTGTTAAATGATTACTCCTCAACTTCCTGAATGATGAGCTTGCCGACCTGGTGACTGGTGCCGATGAATTTGTTCCATGCTGCTTTTTGAGATGTTGAGATGCTGGGTGGGGGTGGTGGTTAGGACCATTGCTCTGTTGTCTTTGCTCATTTTTGGCTGCAAGCTTTTTCTGAATCATCTGTGTCCGCTTTCTGCGCTTTCTAAAGAACACGGCCAGCGCACCAATTAATGCCACCCCGAGGGATAAACTCAAAGCTGTTAATTTAATGGGTCGTGACAGGCCTGTAAGCCTCGATATGTCTACAGGAAGTGCAACTTTCAGTCCCGAAATGCTTTTATAAACACTCATGATATAATATTTAATGAGCTAAGTTAAGTCAACTGGTGGGCAGATAAAGCATTCCTTTGAAATAACTTGTTGGATTACTAGATACTTGAGATATAGTGTATGACATCAGGACAAGACATGGGTTCAAGATCCATCTTTCGTAAGTCTCTCTGCAACATTAAAAAAGCTTTGTAGTTTATCAATTAAAAAGAATAGTAAGGATGATTTCTTATCAAACTTACATTTCCAATTTAATTAATTAAATCACTGTGAATTCCAGATAGTAGTTCTAATGGATCAGTGTGGGCAGTGTAGCAGTAAAAAATGTACTTATAATAATAAATGACAGGAATTGCATATGCAAAAATGAAATTATAAATACACTGCAATTTAAAAGATGTATCTTGTGCTATTCCCAAGAACATGTGCAATAAATTGTTTCAATATATTTTTTTATGGAAATAAAGATGAGCCATCAGAAAGTGGCAAGGATTGTGAAAATTAACCAATAGTTCAATTTGAATTAACTTCAATTAATTTAAGAGATTACCAAAATTTAAAAAGACGGTAATCTTGCAGTTCAGGTGCTTATATTATTTCTAATCGAATTTCGTATTATCACACGTAAACTTACGGGTATCGTTCATTAAATTAAATCCAGGCAGTGATTGTTAACTAATCCTGAATTATACAGCGCTATTTTCATTTTATTTTATTTCTAGCTTTATTTGTTTTGTATTTTTCACCAAGTTGCCAGATTTTTGATCACCTATAAGTTGGTATGCTAAACGAAATTTTCAAACTGTAGGCATGTTCACAAAAAATGAAATACGGGGGTGGATTTAAAGGGGGGGGGGGGGTTGAACTTAATTAGAGGTTCCGTTTTTTTAATTCCTTTTTTTTTTTTTTTTTGAATATGGGGTGTATGATATTATTCCAAACAAAGGCTCCAGCATGGGCATACGGGAATGGAATGAGATCAAACTGAGTATACATACACTTGATTATCCATATGAAAAAATCAGTACTGAAGGGTAGTGTCCTCATAACTTTAATTTTTCCTAAAACTAGCCAATATACAAGGCATCGCTCGAGATGGCATTCGGAAATGAACATATTTAAAAAGCCCTTTCGCTTACATCTAAATTATGGGGTATAAAAAAAAAAACAGGGACATGGAAACTTGCAATCTGGCATGTAGGGTGAATTTAAAAAAACAAGAAAATGGAGAGATCGTTCACGCTACCTGCTATGTACCAATGAGGGCTCTAAAAATTAATAAAAAGAAAAGGTTGTACTTTACAATTTAGTGTTAACTAATACTGTCTGGACTTAATTTTATAAAGAATACACTTAAGTTTAAACGCGATCAGAAATAATATAAGCACCTGAACTGCAAGATTACCAAAAAGGCATAGCCAAAAAATTTTTCCTTGACAAAACTAGGGCCGCACCCCATCATCACAATAAAATCTGATCTCCATTTATTAATACTATTATCTATCACTATCTCATCCATGGCTACCATGGCCAGTCATAGTCATACGTAATCATTCCATCATAGTCATAATTTTTGGCCTGCGTACACGGCGCGGTGTACATAGCAAAACCATGGTCTTTGGCCTGTGTACACCTTGGCGGTAAAAGCAGTAAAACCTTGGTCTTTGCCAGCTTTAACTCTATGTGGTACTTGTAAAATTAATTAACTCGTATTAAAACTGAAAGCTACTTATTTAAAAATTATTTAATACCAGCAAGATTAAACAAAAGAGAACTGATATTTTTATTGTGCGCAGGGCTTTAAGTCCTGTTCCTGTAAAACTGTAATTTTTTTTTTTTAAATTTGGTAATACAAATTTTTTTTATTTTGGGGGTTGGGAGGAAGATATTTGGGTAAGTTCCACACTTTTGCAAAGAGCAAGCATTTCTTAGTGTTTTATTGGTCGTATCTGGCCTCTTGGTACGTGAAACACATTTTATATCCTAACCTGTTGCATACCCCCCTCCCCTCACACAAATATTATTGATTGCACAGATTTTTAGGTTAAAATTGGCTTTAATAGATGTATTTGATTGTCAGAAATTCAAGATAATTATTAAATGTACGTTCTTTCTGCCGAACCCACCTCCCCTCCGACAACCGCTATACGCAGCAGTAAGCAAAATATCCAAAATCAACAACCTCCTCCTCCTTCCATTGTGCGTAAATGGATGGCCCTATATATCATACTTTCTTTTTGTTTTCTCATTTCTTATTATTTTCAAATTCAACATATACTTACTTAAAATAATTCAATTGCTTCAAAATATTTTTAAAATTCTCATAAAACTACTGTTACAAATGAACATAATAAATTAAATATAAAATATACTTTTAATTAAAATGAAGAAGGAAAAAAAAAAGTAAAATACGATCCCCATCTAGTAAATGATCACATAATATAAGTAAGATCGCTTAGTGTCTACTCTATCACAAGACCACACAAAATCACATCCAACTGGCTTATCTTAAAACCAGGTCAATCGTACATTTTTGCGGCGGTGTACGCAGTCATAGGTCCATGGTTTCACTAGATACACCGCCACGGTGTAGGCAGGTCAAGGTCCATGGTTTTGCTAGGTACACCGTCGCGGTGGACGCAACCACTTCGTAATAGTAATGATTAATGAAATGATGTTCTAACCTTGTTTGGTTAAACTTTATAATAGACATGCATCATGTAAAATAATACCTAATCTCAATAAGCATGAATATATTGTACAAAATACTTAAGTGGTCAGATTAAAGACCTATATTGCTTAGACTAGTTTTTGTTGCTTAACCTGCGTTTATCGATATATGGTTACTTCTCATGAAGTTGATTGGTGTGTAGCACATCATTGAGTTTTACATTATTTTAATGAAAAAAGGAACACAAATGTCGCAATCTTAAATCTACAGTTGTACATTTCTATTCATGGAATCTTTCTTTTAATATATAAAGAAAAGAAAGTAATAAAAAAATGTAGTTGAATACTTTCTTTGGGTTTTCTCAGTATAATATAGCACAGAAACGCTGCCATTACAACCTTGTGTCCCTGAACTTTCAACTTGGTGATTTTTTGTTGATTCACAAAATGATTTCGCAATTTTGTTAATTTATATGTATTTATTTATTTGAATAAAACAAATTTTTAAAAAAGTACTTCTAGATCTTTAACCAATATATTTTTTTAATCTCTTATTAATGAAGAAACTAAAAGCATATTATAAATAGTGCAAACATTTTCAAATTTCCAATGAAAGCTAAGTGGGGATCATAATCATGTCATATGCACAACTTGTTCATCATGATTCATGGAACAATGTATAATTAGGTTTTCAGTCATTAGTGGTCCAGGAGTGGACCTTGGATTTAACGCGGGATGAGGCAATCCCCCTAGGGCCATCCACAAAAGACGTCCCGCTATTTTAACCCCTCGCCGTCAGCACCCAAATCGTTACAAAAATGACACTTTTCTCCTATATTTGTCATCACAAATTTGTGCGCACCCCCCCCCCCCCCCCCACACACACATTTTTTTTTTAACCAACACTTGACGTCTAGTGATTTTTCCTTTGTTCAGACTTGAGTATTTAAATTATAATAAGTTTTTTGGGGTATGTTTCACAGTTAAAACCCAAATTGTAACTGCGCTCATTTAGCACACTCATCTCTAGGCCCGGGGAACGTGAGCAGTGTTTCTTTCAGAGAATTTGATCTGAGGGGTGTTTGGGGGTGCGGGAGTGCACGAGAAATGAAAAGCAACTGCTCATAGGAGGAGTGTTAACCCCTACACAGAAAATTTTGAGAAATTTAAGAATGCAGAAAATATGCCTTGGAAGCATAGGGGTCTCTTATCCAGAAGCGTCATTTCGGGTTTTAAAGGTTGGGGGGGGGGGGGGGGCAAAACAAAAACTTGGTCGACTTGTTTAGTTGTTTATTAATTGAGGCGCCACAGTATATTTAATAAAACCTACAAATTCAGTTGGGGGGGGGCACCAAATTTACGTCCTTGCTCTTTACCTGCTCTCTCGGATAGCCTACTACTACTACTTTGCACATAAGTGCTATTT